>JAJTUV010001816.1:0-270000 GCA_021653895.1 Mastomys natalensis | reverse complement strand
CTCTGGATGAGTTAGAGGCAGGACTGAAGGAGATGAAGGGAATTGCAACCCTATAGGAAGAACAACAGTATCAAATAACTGGACCCCTCAGAGTTCCCAGGGACAAAGCCTCCAACCAAAGAGCATACGTGGACTGGTCCATGACTCCTGCTACATATGCATCAGAGGACTGCCTTGTCTTGCCTTAAAAGTTGGTCCTGTGGAGGCTTGATACTCCAGAGAAGGGGGATGCTAGAGGGGAAAGGTGGAAGTGGGTGGGTGGGTGGGTGGGAGAGCACCCTCTTAGATGCAAAGGGGAGGCATTCTGGGTGGAGTGCTCATGGAGAGAGGACCTGGAAGGGGGACAACACTTAAAATTTAAATAAATAATTAATAAAAATAAATAAATAAATTTAAAAAGCAAGTGAAGTAAATACAATTGGAATTTAAATATTGTGTGCAAATTTTAGACATGAAAGTGAAAGTTAGCAATGATAAAATATACAATTCAAAGATAAAAAAATGAAAACATGATATACAGAAAAGCATAAAGTTGCTGATCAAAAGGATATGTGGATTAAAGGCATATAAAAAGCCTGAACTGGAGCAAAGTGCAGTCTTCCACATTTACCAATTCACTCACCTATGCAACTCTAAGCCTTCTTTCTGCCCACCAGTCTGCCTAGATCTGAGAGAGATGTACTTGAAAAGCTCATGCCAGGTGAAACAGAAACGATGTTTGCATGAAAACATAAAAGTATGGCTTTCAAAGTGAACAGTGAACCTTGATTTAATGTAAGGCCAGAAATGCAGACAGTAAGGTCTGACCAAATTACGTTATAATGATCAAGTTGGTTTACACAATAAAATTGTCATGCAGGCTACAACCCCCCCCCCAAATACAAAAGCTTGCATATTTGTATTTGTTTGTTTATTTTGCTTTTCCTAGGAATTTGCAGATAGGCACAAGGAAGAACTTGAGAAAGTCCAGGATACCAGAAGTCATCAAATTCAGATTTCAGAAATGGAAAGATACAGTCAAAAAAGTTATGATGAGTATTCTTCTGGAGGTAAAAGAAGGAAAATGCAGAAAGAATAAGAAGAAAGAGAAAATAAAAAGAGGAGGAATGGGATGGAAAGGAGAAAGAGGAGACTGGAAAGAAGGAGAGAGAAAGAAAGGCTGCAGCCAGCAGTTATCTCCAGCAACAGCAACTGTGCAGAGTAGCTGTACATACTCTGATACCACTCCATCCACTTTAAAATACTTCCTATAAACAAAATCACTCAAATCTACAAAAACATAATACAAACATCTCTGGTACTCCTAGCATTTTTCTCATGTGAACAGAAAAACTTGCAAGGCATCTCATTTTGATATCTTCTTGGGAATACCAGCAAGACTCTCCTTCTAGTCACCCACAGGCTCAAACATTTAGTATAACTGATCCTTGAAAAGTCATATCCATTTGTCTGATGGCTGCCAGTGCTAATAAGCGATTCTCTCTTCTCTTTTTTTAATTAGATATTTTCTTTATTTACATTTTAAATGTTATCCCTTTTCCTGATTCCCCCAAAGCCCCCTATCCCATCCCCCTCCCCTGCTCCTATGAGGGTGTTCCCCACCCACCCACCCACTACAGCCTCCCCACCCTTGAATTCCCCTACGCTGAGGTATCTAAGTCTTCACAGGACCAAGGACCTCTCCTCCCATTGATTCCCAACAAGGCCATCCTCTGCTACATGTGCAGCTGGAGCCATGGGTCCCTCCATGTGTATTCTTTGGTTGGTGGTTTAGTCCCTGGGAGCTCTGGGTTGGGGGGGGGGTCTGGTTGGTTGATATTATTGTTCTTCCTGTGGTGTTGCAAACCCTTTAAGCTCATTCAGTCCTTTTTGTAACTCCTCCATTGGGGACCCCACTGGGGAGCCTGTGCTCAGTCCAATGGTTGGCTGCAAACATTCTTAGCATGCTGATCTTCTGCTCCTTGCAAGCGTGTAAACATCACTGTCCTTGCATACTGGACCAGGGTTGTGAGAAATACTAATAGGTATTTGGCTATCTCTACCTCATTAACTATTTTCTCATTCTAAATAATTCTCCATTCTCACATATATATAGTCTTCCCCTGATTCTAGTCTAGCATACCAGACACAAAACACAGTCCTGATGTCCAGAGAGAAACTGCCAAATGCAACATTTTATAAGGCTAAAAGCAGAGGACAGAATTTAAAATGAAGCTACCAGCAGTGGTATGGGTATTTCCTGTACTCTATCTCTCTGGAGCTTTGGATTCTGCTCCCTTAGCACAAAATGCATGTGGTAAATCTAAGTTACAGTATCTTCAGCAATATTTGATTGCTATCTATCTTATGTCCCCTTTTTCTTTCCCTTTTCCTTTTCTAAGATTACAAATTTAAAAAGAAAAGATTAAATATGCTTGAGAATAAATAAAAGAAAATACTATGATGCAGAAATCTGTAGTTTCATAGAGTATGTTTTAACACCTGGATGTGGAAGCTACACCGAGACAACATCTTCAAATGATTCTTTGTGTCTTCATTTTTCAACCAATGTTTTGATGTCTTCTAGGCACACACCCAAAATTTACTTTGGGTGGTGCTGAGGTGTCTTGTGACACAGGAGAACAGCATAAATTAATAACAAGACAAGAACTTGGAACCAGTCACTCAACATGGGGTTTGAATTTTGGCTATAAGCACAAAGTGTAGAATAAGAATTTACCTTCTGTGAGCCTCATTAGATTTATCTATAAAATGACAATCTTATTTCCCTTCATAAATTGGAAATCCAGAGGCAAATATCATAAAACAAGACCTCACAGTTAGTTACCACTCTTGTTTAAATGTAAAATGGTCCCATCAGCTTATGCATTTGAACCTTTGGTCTCCAGCTGATTGTGCTGTTTGGGAAGGCTATGAAATTTAGGACTGGAGTTTTCAACCTTCCCCATGCTGTGACATTTTTGTACATACAGTTCATCACGTTGGGGTGACCACAAACTATAACATAATTTTGTTGCTACTTCATCACTGCAATTTTGCAATTGTTATGAACCACAATGTAAGTATCTGATATGCAGGATATCTGACATGTGACCCACAGTTTGAAAACACCTGCTTTAGAAGGTGAAATTCACTATAAAAAGCAGTTCAGTGGGAGTAGGTTCTGGAGCTTTAATAGCCATTCTACAATCTTTCTCTGCCCTGTCTGTGGGTGCAATGTGACTAGCCAGCATCCAATACAAGATACCAAACATTTCCTTTCTATGGACTTGTATTCCCTGTTGAGATAGAATAGAGTCCTCTGGAACTGAAAGCCAATATAAACTTTATCTGTGATAAGCTGCTTCTATTAGGGTATTTTATCAGAGCAACTTAAAGGTAACTAAGATAGTTATTGCCCTTTCTATCCTTTCTTCTCCATTACAATTGGAAAACTAAGCACAAAAATAATCTTATCCTGGTAAGTACATCATCTTCTGCTTAACCATCAACCTATGGATGCAGCTTTACAGAGTCTCTAAGCAAAGTCATTAAGAACTCTCTATCACTGGCAATTCTTCCAAGCCAGACTGTACAGCAATTTGCAACTTTATGATGTGATAAATAGAATTTCTTTGTTTGGATTTTTCATTTACATATTTATTGAGATATGACGATCTTAATTAGTTCTGCTTTTTGTTCTGTTTGTTTTCTTGGTTGGGGGAAAGACAGCTTTCTATAGTGCAAAATAATTCTGCACGCTAACAGGGTGAACACAACTCAGCCTGTGGCATTCCTTCATGTTGATGCTGCATAAAACGCAGCTTTGTGGATTCCTTTTGCACTTATTTTCTCTTCAAATGCAAAGGTAATGCTCAACCTTGGGTGTCTGCCAGGCCTTGAGAGGCAACCACCTACAGAGAGGCAAGAGTGGAACACCTTTAAAATTCCAGACACTCGTATTTATCCAACATGCTCTCCCCAGCTGCCTATCACCCAACTCCCTTCTGAGAATGCTGAACCTCCATTGCTTCTTGTTAATGAAATGCAGCTCTGACTGCCCCTCAGTCTGTGTAGGACAGCAAAGGGCATTTCTGATTCCCACCTGAGAGTCTGAGTTCTCGGGTCAGGGGAGGTTTTAGACAGCTTGCCTGCATCCTACAATCCCTCTTGTGTATCCTCTCCTTTTCTCAGGATAAGAGCTATATGAATGCTATACCCCCTCCAAGAAGCTCTAGCAGCTTACCTGACAGTCTGCCATCATGTGCATGTTACCATCATCACCCCGAACAATTAGTATGATTCCCCAGGGCTTTGTGTTTATCAGGTTCTTCACACCATCACCAAGTCCGCCACTGATTCAACACTTTCTAGAGAAAGGGCCTAATGTATCATTTCCTTGTTTTGTGTTTTAGAGTTAACTAAGTGAATGAGGTACGTCCTATGCACAGAAGAAAGCTTCAGGCCCTTTTAGGAAAGAATGAGGAGCAAACATAGCTAGTCACCTATGCTGACACTTGCATTCCTTCCTAGTTCACGTAAAATATTAGCAAACAGGTCTGAGAGCAGATGTCACTGTTCTTAAGCCAGAATAAGGAAAGATCATAGAGGTTTAGATCATTTCTTTTTGATGTCTTGGAGCTACACACGGCGTAGAAGATATATGATAACCACATAGGGCCATATATTCCTATAGCCTGTGATTCAATCAATGCACATTTGTGTATAGTTTACCTCACTGCAAGAAGAACTATGATCAGACTATCACTCAGGCAACACAGAAGCCAGGGTCTCTGTCATGTGATGGAGAGATCTAGTATGAATCAACTGTCCATCTCACATAGAACATCATGAAAATAATTGTCACCTTCTTACTGCGCAGCTGTTCCCTGGAAGGACATAGGAAGTGTGACCCAAAGTATTCATCAAAGTAGAAGACAGAAGAAGAGAGCAGAAGAGTATGAGTTAATGGGAAATGTATAAGATTAAGACTGGAGGGGAGAGACAGAGAGAGAGACAGAGAGTGCTGTTTAAAGAGACCTATTCACCTTGTTTCTCAGCATGAACATTTTTTTTTTTTCAAAATGGTAGAGTTCAATGGCCTGAAAGAAAAGATACATAAAAGTCTGATACACTATACATGGTAGTCAATAGGTCAATATCTAACAACTGTAGAGAGAAATATATTTTTTATTTTATTTTTGAAATTATAATTATATAATTTCTCCCTTCTCTTTCCTCCGTATCCCTCCTCTATTATCTTCATCTTCCTTGTTTTCTTTCAAATTCATAATCTTTTTTGTCTTGTTACATGTATATGTACATGTATATGTGTAAATATTTCTAATTATAATCTGCATGGTCTCAATCACGTTATTATTATGCATGGTTTTAGGACTGACTTTTGGGTTTTGGAAAACCAGTTGATATGTTCTTCCCTGGAGAAGGCTGCTGAGAAATTACATTTGAATGTCATACAATACATTGAAGTTTCAGCACAGAATATTTAAATGATTTATCTGATATAATTGATAAAGCTCCTCTGTACTAAGTCACATCCATTTGCTTTATTGTTTGTTTAAACTTGGTGTCACAATAGGTCTAGGATCAGGTGTCCATGAATGTCTATGTTCTGCAGATAAGGAGTCAAGAGATATTAGCTAAATCCCTGGAGACATCCAAAGCCCAGGCCCTTATAGGTATTTAAATCACAATTGAGATGACCTTATATTGTTAAAGCAGAGAGAGAGAGCTTTTGGAGAAAGCCATTTCCTTACTTTAGAAATGAATAACAATGATGACATTCTTACTATTATGGTTATTGTAAGAAAAGACAACTATTCCCAATGCTTGATTTGTATTGTGTGTGTGTGTGTGTATGTGCGTGTGTGTGTATGTTTTGAAATATTTCTAGATCCAATCTATGGATAATTGTGGGTGAAAGCATCATTGAATGCGTCAGAGATATGTTGCCACTTTAAACATTTCTTGCAGCAGTGACTGAAATAAATGACATGAGACATCCAAGCTATGGATATGTCAGGTTAAACCACAGACCTGCAAAAATCATTATCTCTATACAATGTACAAGGGAGCATTTTCTTGTCTGAAAAGAAATCAGAGCATCTGGGAAGAAGTATATGTTGGCTGAAACTACTTAGATGTGTGTTTAATTTGAAGTCTATCCTTCTATCCTAAGTGGCCTTGCCACTCCAGTTTTATATTAGAAGGATTTTCCTTTTTAATACACTTTAAAACCACAAAGAAATAAACTTGGTCATGGAATATAAATGAAACATTTTAGGGTGAATTATGTAAGAGAAATGGCCAGGAATAGTTTATCATTGTAAAGAAAACAAATTATACAAGTTTAAAAACTAGACATGGGTTCTAATTCCGGAAAGAGTGAAAATATAATTAATATGTATATTTATTCTCTGACTCCTAATTTTATTGGCAGGTCCCCTTAAGTGCCAGGCTGTCATTACTGTGGATCCCTTAGTGTTATAAATATTTATTTTTCATTTTGTACCACATGTAAACACCATCTATTGCTCTCAGCCAATGAATCTAAGTCTGCATATTTTTCCTATAAATTTCTCAGCTGGATTTGGTAATGGATGACTATAATCCCTCATTTAGAAAGTTGAGGCAGGATGATCAAGAGTTCAAGGTCTTACTAAGCTACATAGTGAATTTAAGCCCAACTGAGACGATGTATAAGCCTACCTCCAAAGAATTAAAAATAATCATAATAAAAATGCTCATTCTTTAACTCCTTTGTAAATTTCTGTTCTGATATGCCTTTATGTTTTAATTAACAGTTTCGAATCACAATGACTCACAAAAGCCTTGCAAATAATAGTCCTGGGGATGTAAACACAGATGTAAGTGAACTGGTCATGTCAAATGAGTCTGACCCCATGAGCACATTTAGGTACAAGGACATAAGAGAATTGAAAATAAATATCCAAGGTCAGTTAAAAGCTCCTTGGAAAACTCTTTAAAATACATTTGGAGTTACCTAACTACCACTCCAGCTCAGAAAAGTCTATATTGCATCACATGGTTGCCATTCTCTCTCCTCAGAGTAGCAGCAGTGAGTGTTAAGTGTTAGATATAATTGTGGTTGACAGAACCTGAGAAGAATAGCTTGCACTTCAGCGTAGATGTCATTATTAAAACAAAGGAGCATGATCAATTTCAAGGGTACATTTTATGTGGGCTTCTGAGGGTTTTTGTTTGGTTCGGTTGTATGGAGAAGAGCTTCTGTTTTCTGAATATTTAGTTTCTACCAGGAAGTTCGATACAATGTAAAAGGTAGCCTAGAAGCCCCCGACTGCTAACAAGGTCTTTCTGATATAGTTAGAGAGGTTCTGAGGTGGAGCCATAGGACTCTGATGCTGAAATCCCTGAATCCGGAGACTACATGCTGGCCCACACAGGGTGAGTTATTCCCTCTCCTCTGGTGTTCTCAGAAACCTAAGTTGTTTCTCTGTGTCCATGCAAGATAATTGAATCCAACTTTCGAAAGAGATGATATCCCCCAAGATGTGCCCCCTTTCTCCTTGGCAGGCAGAGGCAGCAGGAGTGGTAAACGATTGTAACCCTAACCACCTCTTCTTTGTTGCATTCCTTGTATCCTCCCTCAGAGGGTTTGGGGTGAGTGAAAGACAAACTAAATTGTGTTGGGATTTATACATATTGTTATGAATCTGTCTGTGTGTGGAGATCTCCTTATCCAAGGAGATCCCAGGGGGAGATCTATTTTCTTTTCTTTCATTGTTTTCTCCATTCATACTAACTCAATTGGAAAACTTTGGAAGCACTTTGAGCTTCAGAAACTTCACTGTACCCTGAGAGATATGTACCCTTAATTGAATGATCTACGGCCTTAAAATATTTTGGTGGGGTTTGCAGAACAGTCGAGAAATGAAAAGGGAACAGGGATTGTAAAGTGAATATGGGGGACTCATTGCCATAGGGACTATGTCTGGGCTAAGGACTTGAATGCCTTTCATTCGGATGGTATTCCCATATTCACAAACGCCTTTTCTTCAATAAACTCAGAATGCCTGTATGTATTAGCAGCCAATAACTGAACTTGAGAACATAGCAAAATGCAGCTTGGGGAGCTACTTAGGCAATACAGGGGGTGGAGCAGGCACAGACTGAACAATAACACTGGTGAGCAAGATGTTTAAGATCAAATAGGGGGTCATAATACTTAGATTTCGGTGTTTTAAAGAAGACACTTAATCTTTAAAACTGAGATGTATGGTTCAAATGATGGGAAGCATGCTGAGAATTAGTGGTCATTGAGTGTTCAGCTCTACCCATGTATTTATATCACCTATATAGCCTATGTCACCACCTCTAAGGCTCAGGGAAAATCAAAGAGAAAGGAACCAAATCCCCAGAGGATAGGACAGTGCTGTCAAATGCTTTCTTCTAGTTATGACATGGTCACTGCTTTTATGAATTCTCCACAACTGCGGTTACCAGAATAAGACCTACATAAAAGTAGCCCTGTCACATTCCATGGTCATAGGGAGAGGATGATGAAACTCCATCCCACCCTTAAGAGCTACTGGCAGTTATGATTTCTGGAAGTCCTCACCACATGCTACCAGGATGATACTGCCTTGGAGAGGCCCAAAGCAATTGGATCTAGTAACCTGAGACTATAAGTTCTAAAGTCTTGAACAAAAACACCTTTCTTCTTTATAATATGGTTATCTCAGGTATTTTCTCACAGCAATGCAATACTGATTAGCACAATGAATGATCAAGGGAGAGAAAGAAAGAATGCTGTAGATGTAAAAAAAAAATTACATGTCTATATCTCATTATGATTGTTTAAATAACTTATTTTACAAACAGAATGCTAACATGAGCAGTTTCATTGACGTTAAGCTATAAACTTTTCCCTTAAACAGCTACAATAAAGGAAGTCCTGTCAAAGTAGGTGTGAATATGAGCATAATACAAACTTTGGTCCCCTTCTCCATCATTGATCCTTACTAGAATTTTTAATCTAGCTTTTAATTTCTTATTTTTGTGACTTGGCATTATATACCTAGCCAAAAAAAAAAAAAAAAGAGCTTCTACAGTCTGATATTATTTACTTTCTCCTGCATGTGTTACGCTATTCTCTCCAACATAATCCTTCCATAAAAGTTAAGTCTGTCTCTCCTCTCCTCAAATACCCTCTGGGCCTCACTCAGTTTCTAATTTGGCACACAAGGATTCTGCTTGGGATGCAATCCCTACCGACACGGCTAATTGAAACCTCCCCTATGTCTTAAGATCAAGCCAAAATGTCATATCCTTCATAAAAGTACCCATGATCCTGTGGTCTAGAAATAATTGCTCATTTGATTTTAGGACATTTGTTCAACTCCACTTCCCCTTAGAGATTAGAGATAGGTTTTGCATTAATGTGCATTCATCATAGATTTTCATCCCTTGTCTTAAACATACAAATATTCAAAATGAATAACAAATACAAGCAAAACAATACTGCATTTTTTAAACTCACTAAAAACACACTCTGCCCACACATGAGGGCAAACAAATATCTCTCTTGTTTTCTACTTGGCAAGCACACGGAACTCAAAGTGGTGGGGGAATCCTTCGGAGAATTCATTTCTTAATTTTTGAAACAAGCACTAGTCAGGACATTTTTTTACAAGATCATTTACTAAGACTAAGTTAATTGGCAATTTCACAGGAGTCTGTTTCCCTTGCCATGGGCACATATTTGTGTTCTGTTTTACTACACGGTCTATTTTATTTTATTTATCTATTCTGCTTCTTCCCTCACAGTTACAACAGTGTAGCCCAAATTGCATCAAGCTGTTTACAGTTATGATAGAGAAAGCAAAGATGGATAGAAGTCCAAAATCTGCAGGATGGGATAGATCTTTGAGAACACACATGAAAAAAAGAAATGAAAAAAAAAAAAAAAAACCAGCAGAGCTATTTAAAGACTATTTTGTTATGTTGGGAACTGTCTTCCAAATTCTGTGTTTCCACTCAGACTCTCAGGTTTCAGATAAAAGGATTTAGTGCTGCTATTGTTGCAGACTAAAAGAATTCTTTACACAGGCCTTTTTGTTGTAAGAACAAAAATCAAATCTCCTCGCCTTCTCAAACACTAGGGGATTCAGAGGAGTTTACAGAGCAATGAATTTTGATCTCACTTGTAGGAAGAAAACCAGTCTGGCTCATGGATCCAGAGCATAGAGCCAACTATGATACCAACCTGTATTGACTCTGAAACAAATGTACAATTTTCTAGATGTCTTGGTCTAGTTTAGTTAGAAGTAACACATTTACTGCTGCCTATAGATTCTCTGTTTTATCGGGATGATTTTCCTAACAATAGGCTTGAGTGATTGTCAGCCTGAGTGGCCAGTGATCTGAGCTCCATTAACACTCCTGCAAGAAATAACTGCATGAATGAAATAATAATGAAGCTGTCGTGCTTAGGAAATGTTCTGTGAGGTAGAGAGTGGCACTACTTTATGCTAAGTAGGCAGGTAATCAACATGTGGCGTTTTAAGAGATGCAAGATGTTTGGAAACAACAACTGCACTGTATAATCTTATGGTCTGGAAATCTAGTCATTTTACAAGATGCCTCAGAGAAAGTTATTTGAACCCCCTGAGGTTGTCTCTCTTAACCTCCATAATCCAAGTTTAGTTTAGCTCACATTCAATTCTAAGGTAGTTTTAATTAATGGGAAATGAACTGAGAAAATCAATTTTACTATAAACATGACTGTTGACCTTCAAGGACAGTTAAATGGCACAGCTTGAACTGGGCTAATGAAGAAAAGTATGGACAAAAATAAATGTGAGCTTTATTTGCATATCCAAATACTAGTGAACTGTGTCACAGGCTCTGTGTATAATAGTTAACGGCATACATAAGAGTAACCAAGAGTCAAAAAAAATTAAATTTCACTAGTAGAGGAAGTGTGATTGTTTATTACAAAAAGTAAAATGTATTATATAAAGCATAATAAAACATATAATGTCTATAATTATGAAGAAGTAAGTTACTATCAGTATGCAAATGTATGATAATCCATTATAAGAATTATATCAAAGGATATCATGTATTAAGTTGTTTTATGCATTATCTGTAATTACATTGTTATGCATCATAATTTATCTCAAGACTTTTTTGATGCAAATGAAGATAGCATTGTTAAAGAAATGCCTTAGCATTATCTGGTAGCATATGTTCTATTAGTTAGCTTTGTTCATTTCCTAATTACTGAACAACATAGCAACAGCAACAGTAAGAAGCACAATAAAATCCATCTACTGTATTTCAGAGCTGCTGAGAGGCATTTGCTAGATACTTTAAATAAATTACCTCATTTAACTCAATGGCATTACTTTGTAGTGTGTCTTTAACTTTTGATTTGAAAAGATAAATATTCTGGTTCTTATTCATTATCATATGTGTCTACACTATATAAATCCCCAACCCTCTAACATTCATAAACATAGAAGTTTCCTTTATTCTATTCAGTCATTCAGAAAACATTGATCTCCTTTTGCAGTTCTCCTTAGTTTATTTCTCTATCCATTAATTTAAAAAACAGAAAAGAGGAAGAGAGGGTCAAAAAGAGTCTGTCATCTGCCACCACATGGTAGGGCTTTAAGGTATACAAGACACCAGAATGATACAGAAGTAGAGTTGGGGGCAGATAAGATGGAGGCAGGTGACAGGTTTGTATTTCAGGGACTATTCTAGGAGGGTAATGGCCTTGCAATTTGGGAGCTTAACAGGAAGTTGAGAAAGGTTTCTTCCCCTACCCCGCCCCCCAAAAAATTAACCATGAATTGATTTTAACCATAGAAGTGAGGGAAGGGGATATTGGGATGAAGAATAACATAAGCATAGTCTTGCACTATGGAAGATGGAAGTATACACAGAGAACTGGCTTCTCCATGTTCTGGAAAACAAGACCTGTATTGTCCGGGTGGGGTTGGAAAGTAAGGGGGAAGGTACCAGAGAGGGAGAAGCCAATAAGTCAAAGAAGGAAGCCAGGTTTGGTTTTATAGGTCATTTTATTTTGCATTTATGAAGAAGATACTGAAGCACACTCCATTTCATTAGCATGAAACATAATTATTTAAATATAACTTGCTAGAAATTAGATGTTCAATTTTAAAACATAATTAATTGGAGCAATGTATTAAATGATAATATTTGGCATCTATTAATGAGGATATAATTATATGTGTTATTTAAAAGCTTAGTGCAATACCAATATTTTCTCATAAAATGAAGTGAAGCATACTAACTAAAAAAATTCAACAACTTGACTGAATTCATTTCGGCATCCACATCTATGGTAATCATCATTCAATTTCAGGAATCTGGTCAAAATTTTATCCATATTAGTTTAAGAAAAATCTAGTTACATTTTCATAGAAATCCTATGTGTGTTGAAAGGCTTGGCTTCCGGTCAATGGCATAATTGGGAGACTGGAAGATGTTTAATAGGTTGAATCTGTTCAATGGATCTTGGATTATTTGGTTAGGTGGAATCTATTCAAAGGATCTTGCATTATTTGGAGAGAGCCCTTTGAAGTGATTATAAGATCTATAACCTTCCCTTTTCTCTCTGTGCTTCTCAGCCTAGCCATGGTGTTCTGCCTTGCCAAAGCCAGTAAATAAAATAAACCAGGAACTGAAAAATTCAGTCTTGTAAATCAAAAATAAACCTTCTTTATTTTCAAATTGATTATTTCAAACATTTTGCGATGGTGATAAAAGCTAGTTAATACTCTCTGCTTCTGCTTCTTTCTAGGTCTGCAAAATCATATTCTTCCACGAGATTGCTGTCATAGAATACAGCACAGATATGAATCAGAGAGTGGGGTTAGGATCAGCTATACCACCATGCTTTATAGCCTAGGAAATGGCTGGATGTTATTAATTACCTACACTTTGACTTCATAAGTAGGTCTTTCTAGGGAAAGGCTGCTGGATCCACAGTATAGTGTAATATAGGAGGAATGAAGAAGAAAGGCAGAACATTCTTACAGTGCTAAGCACGAAAGTATTCCTTTTTCCTAATGCAGCAACCATGAGACATGAGTTGAGAAGGTTTCTGAATTACTTCCAAACTGAAATAACAGAGAAGCAAGTGGATATGAAAGACAGAAAAATGAGAATCATCAGGAGGATGCTGATATTTCACTAAAAACTGAGACCATTCTTGGAGGTAAGGTTTCTCATAATGTAAGGGATTTTGAAGATATTTTCTTCATGTTTCCTCTGGGCTTAGATCTTGTATGTAATTCCTTTTTAATTCAAGAAATGCATTCTGTTCCAAAAAGAAACATTAAAAAAAAAGAAGTGACAAAGGCCAGACACCCAACGTTTCAGCATGAAACATTGGATAGTTCTGGTGAGGGAAGAAGAAGATGAGAGTTGCCTGCCTCCATATGGGCCATCGCCTCATGCACATCAGTACAAGGTGCAGCTCCTCAATGGAAACATGTTTAATCAGTACAACCTGGGATCCAGAGTCACAAGAAAACTACACTTCCCCTTTCCAACTCTAGTCCTCCAAGGGGTAGGGATGGCTGTTCAATAGGCTGTTACATGAAAATGATGTGGGCTTGGATACAGGGTTAGAAGTAGAACATTGATAGAAGTAAGGAGATCTAATCTGACCTAGAGGGCATTGATATTCTTTTGAGTATGAACATACATACATGTTCTCACATGCATACACTTGTATGTAGGTATATGTGTTATACACACACACAATATATATGTATATATACACATATATACATATAAGATTTGTATATACATATGTACTTTATCTACTTATATACATATTCTCATATATTCAATGTATCACATACAGATACACATGGACAGTATCACACATATGAATGTACGTTTATCCTCCTTAAGCACATAAAGATATATATATATTATTGATATATCTATAATATCTATATATTAGAAATTCAGAACCTGTATGTACATCATATTGGTCTTCCTTACAAATAATGATCAACAACCCACTACTCAACATATAAGATGTGTGTCATGTGATACCCACATTTACACACAAATCATATCACAATGCTCAAGAAAATACAAACACAGAAGTACATGTACATCATGCACTCATATATTGAATGCTTTACATAATCACTATCACCTTGCATTTATACAAGCCTCATACTAGGCATATCCTTTGCAATATAGTAATACATAGCCCTACCTTTGTGCCATACATACATGCAGCAGGCATCTACATGCATATCAGCATACAATGCCACTCATCACCAACACCTATTGGACAAATAAACACAAAAATTCACACATAATGCTCTCTGTATCCACCATGTACATAGATCATGTCACACTTACATGCTTTATTTTCAAAATGGCACCAATATGTTCACATACAAGTGGACAAATAACACCTCCCAAGCTCACTCACCTCACAAGACCCTTCAAACTGCTGCTGCAATTCAGAAAACATTCCATTCTGCTGGCTGTCTTAGCTCTTCTGGCATTAACTGTTGTTTCTCCATGTTTCTATCCCTGCCTCCATGCTCACAGTATTGAGGATTTGTTCCACTTTTCCCTTCGTTTTGATAATTATGTAAAAAGTCTGCAATCACCCTTTATATAAATGTCAATTCAGGGAGAAGGGTCCTCAGCTCTGACAATGAGTCTGTAAATGAGTGGATTTTTACTTTTATCTTTGAGGTTATCTTGGAATCCATTCTCCAGACTCACTTAGGAAATTCAGCAGACTCTGGGGTCCGTATCAGTTCTTACTTGAAAAAAATGAAGATGGGATAAAAAGCCCACTGACTCTTCCACTATATGATGTCCTGTCCAAAGTGTTTTCTCACTGAAGGGTTCCCTGTGACCCATCACTTACTACAGCTCCACTGGGGACAATGTAAGAAAGCAGGCTGCTTCTTTCTCCAAGCACCTCCTCACTTGTTGTTGGTTTTCTCTTTCTCACAGATTTCCAGATAAAGTGAAGTCACATTTTGTTGTGAAATGGCAAGGCCTCAGGGGTACCTGGTTTCCGTCCTTAGTGGAAAGATGATGTGACTGCCCCTCAGAGCCCTGACACTGTGCCTATGGCCATCCCTATAAACATTCAGTAGCACATAGCAGAGTCAAAGAAATGCTACATGACTGACCATGGCAGGTCTGAGCAAAGCTCTTTCTCTATGTGTCCCAGAACACGTATTTGGGAGAAACTAAACCCAAAGAAAGGTAGAAAGGTAGAATTTGTTCTGGCTGTTGTGTATTAATTAGTTTTCCTGAGTTTCTCAGGTAATTACAATTGTAACATCTGTACTTGATTTGCTCTGACTAAAAATGGACACTTTGGCATATTAATGATATTAACAAGAAGGGCAAGTTGGCTTATGAGGGTAGGGGCATTTTACCTCAGGGGACCAGAAGTAACTGAACTCAGGCCAAGATCCAGATGACATCCTCTCCATAGCCTGGCTTCTATAGCAGCACACTTACCATGTTAAAGTCTTCCCCAAATAATGGCCATATAGTGTGACAAAGTGGCTTCTGTACTGATCTATCTCTATCCCTAACCATCAGAGGAGCTTCTGTGCCAGGGCTTTATGAACTCAAACATTTGCCTCAGTCTTTCATGGACGTAAGTGACCACTGGGCTGCTGGGAAGAGTTTAATTGAAAATGAGATACTTTGTTACATAAGAAGATGGAGCTCTACCTTAGAAAAGGTAAGAATGAGAACCAGGAGAGATTTCTTGAGAATGTGGGAAGTCTTCCTCTTAGAAAGTAAATGGGCTAGGCTCAGGAGGAGGGAAGAGCAGAAGGAGGTGAAGAATAAGGAAGAGAAGAAAGAATAAGATGAGGAGGAGGAGGAGGAAGAGAAGGTAGTGAAGGAAGAGGAAAGGAGAGGAAGAAAAGAGGAAGAGGAGGAGGAAGAAGAGGAAGAAATAAGAATAAGGATGATGATGAGGAGGAAGCAGAGGAGGAAGAGGGTGGTGGCGGTTGTGGGGGTGGCGTTTTTTAAGTTTTGCTGCCTTCCCTGATGCTCCTAACCCTCTTGAGTCTTATTTATTTATTTATTTATTTTTGCTTTAACCCACTCCTCTGCAATCCTTTACATGTCCCTTGCTTTCATGTTATAAATGGGAATTGACTTGATTGATTAAAAACAAGAAAAAACAAAAAGAAAAAAAAAAAAAAACCTTGCAAAAGGCCCTCTGCTTTCTAGGGCCGTTGTCACAAGCTTTTCCATTCCATTCCCCCGTGTCTCTTTTATGTATCTCCAAGCCTGCTTGGTTCACTTGCTGCTGCTGCTGCTGTGAAAAGGAAGACCTGGCTGCCAGTGTCATTAGACTCAATGACATTGAGTAACATTGAGTCCTACTGTAGAGGTTGTGGGAGGCACTGACATAGGATAGTGAAGAAGGTATACTAAGTTCATGAATTTGACAGGGAACATTTACCTAGTGCCTACTGTTTTGCAAGAAACAGACGAAACAGAACACTATCACAGTGGCTCCAGATGCAGCCTTGAAGCCCAATGGCAGACTGACTTGCAGTGTAGCTAATGGTTTTGCAAAACAGGGAGCATGTGTTTTAATGAGGAGAAATACCAGATAGAAACAAATAAAAAACATGACAGAGCATAGACATTATTAGAAAAAGAACAATATAAGAACTAGGGCAACCAAGTGCCAAGACAGAGCAACAGTGGTCAATGAAGCAGAGGTCTGTCCCAGAAGGAGGGCTGGCCTTGAGGAGAAATGATTTCCCTTCCAGCAGGTGGCAGGCAACCTAGGTCTGTGGGTTGAGTCAAACCCAATGGCTGCTCCTCTTAATAAAGAGTTTGGGGCACAGTTTTTTTTATACTTCTTCAGATCTGTGACTTCTTTTGATCTGTGGGTTGCAGACTTACTTGAAGGCTTGTGACAAACAAACAAGCCAAAACAGAGCGTTTGTACTGTAAAAAGCCAGAAAGAAGTATTTACTGGCTCCTTGAAGATGTTGGTTGTGCCCTTCTCTGAGCAAAATCCATGTCAAAAAAGGATACGTGTATTTATTCAGTGATTCTCAGAATGCAGTATCTGCCAGTGTGAAAAATTTCCAAGTTACTGCCCTCCATGTAGAAACAGTTCTGGAATAGGAGGACATTTTCTGGTCAGAGAGAAAGACAGTCTACCCTTTCTAATGTCCCTTTGTTAATCTGAAACATCAAATGGAGCAGAACAGAAGAGTGTTCATAATACAAATGACTCCATTATATAACATAGAAATGCACTCTTTAAAGTGTCTATGTGTTTGGGGGGCCGAAGAGATGGCCCATTCAGTAAAGCTCTTGCCTTAAAAGTATAAGATCCCAGTTTGATACTCAGCACCTAGGTAAAATAATACATTTTGCCAGTGCTGAGAAGGCAGGACCAGACGGATGCCTGGGGTTTGGAGTACAACCACCCTAGGATAACCAGTGAGTCCTAGCCAGTGAGGGACCATGTCTCAAAGAAGAAAGTGGGTAGCCCTGTGTTCTCTGTACGTGCTTGCATACATACATACCTTCACAACAACATGTACACATGAAGTTTGATTTCTTTTAAGCATTTTCCATGGAGAGTAAGAAAGGCAGTGAGGGGGAAAGGACCAGGCTGGTAAAGACAACACATCTGCCGGTGTGTGTGTGGTATCCTGTAGTAAGGTAACTCAAAAAAGGAACCAGAGAGATATGGTACATTTGATGGCCCTCATATCTCTTTGTATATGAGTATCCCTGTGACTGACACTATGGGATGGATGCTATGTGCCTGCGCGGTTTGGGGAGTTTATTTACTCAGTGATGACAAACTTATAATTGCTCTTGGAGATACCTACGTGTCTTCTCTTTAGTAGTAGACCTCATGCCTTGTCACTTTTCTACCTCTGCTCCTCCATTGGTGGGCTGCAGACATGACAGTTTCCATGGATCTTTTCCACAAATAATTCTTTACTCAGAGGTCAAATGATTTTATCCCACCGTCTCTAAGAAAAGTGCTATCTAGTTTCTGCCTTCCCAGAACAACCTCTTTCATATAAAGCAATGGCATCTGGGCCGGGTGACACACTTAGTAACAGTTCATTCCCTTAAGTATAGGTACTTTCTGTGCCACATACTTTAAAAAAATGGATAAACGTGAGCACCTCCCACCCTCTCCACATTCAGGCTGAGGTAGGGAACTGTTACTTTGATGTTCTTAGTGAGTTAGCCATAGAGTGGTAGCCAGAATAAAAAGAAGAAAGTAAGCTTCATTTTTCTTTTCAATGGAAGACATGATGATAGCAGGACCTTGGGTATGTGGTTTGGCATATTTGAACAGAAATACATTTGGGAGAATAATAGACTCTTATTCTATTACGTATGGCTTTGAAAGACTTTCTTGAGTCTGGTAGAGAGATGTGTGGGTGGAATTTCTTCTTCAATGCTTTAACACAGCCCAGGAATGTGAAGTTAATATAATAATATGGATTAAGGCTGTGCAGTGTTATCATTGCTATCCTGCAGGCATAGTACTAGATGATCAGCATGCATTAAGTTATTCAAGCTTCTCAACAACACTGTAGAAATAAGGAAACCATGACACTTGTTCATCTGTATAACATCCAGCTTGGCAGCCAGAAACTTAATTCCTCCCTGATCAAGAACCAATAACAACCATGGCTGAACGGGACACTCCCACAGGAAGATAGTCTCATTGGGAGCTGCTTTTCTTTTATCTGGAGCACCTTATCTAAGCACAGCTGTGCAGATACCTTTAGATTCCTGGCCCCGATTCTGTGCAGCCATTCGTATTGCTTTGCCACTGTCTTCCAACTGTTAGTTCCTAAGTCTCCTCTAGTTCCTTGTTAGTTCGGATACCCTGAGTTGAGTTATAGAGGAGGTTACTGCAGTAAGATCCTCCAACCTGTCCCTGCTTTCTTACCTCCTTGAACCCTTCCTCTTCCATTGCTCTCACTCAAGTAGATTCCTACATGGCCTCTTGGTGGTTACTGATAACTAAGGTGAGAACTCCCTGTAAAGCCAATTTAAAGACTCAATTTTGAAGGCCAGAACAGATTTTGTCCAGCCTTAACCATGAAGGATTTAATTACTCTTCACACACACACACACACACACACACACACACACACACACACACACACACACATACACACACTGGCATGCATATAACCCTATACACAAATTAATGAATAATAAATAAATATGAACATTAGTTATCTTGAGTAAAAATACTGGCTTAGATTAAACTAGAGTAGATATACATTCTTATGCTTGATGACGAATTCAGAATGTTTCAGAAAACAAAACAAACTAAATGGCCTGCATCCTGTGAGATGTTGCTGTAAGGATGTTTCTAGAGTCAGGGGATAACTTTGTTTTCTTGTTCACTGAATACTTCAGAGTCCCTGTGCATGTCCTGATGGTAGAGGACTATTCACTTAGGAAGAAATCAGGTCTCCTGTGGAGGTAAGGTTATAGCTCAGGCTTGACTCCCTAGTCCACATTTCCCTGATCTCTACCCAGATGTTAACAGCATCTCTCTTGGGAGTTACTTTCTGATCTTGCTTTTTAATGCAGCCTTTGAACATGGAGACCCGAAAGCTGGAGGCAAGCCAAAAATTCAATATCCTAAGCAATCATTAACTTTCTATAGAAAGCAAATCTATATGTCAGTACTGTGCTAACACTGCATCTTTAACTTTGGCAGTAGCTTCAGGCCACCAAGCATTAATAAAACAATCTTGCATGAACAGATGCAAAGTATACACTCCAGGAACTTCTACAGGGTTCAGTGTTGATCCTGATCACTGACATATCAACTCATTTCACTGAAAACTTCAGCATCAATATTAAAATTAAAATCCCTGATTAGAGACTATGGCAAGAACACCCTGTGTGCCTAAGGAAATATGGCCCATTTTTCAATCGGATACCCAATTCAAGGTTGGGTATCAGCTATAGGCTTGTCCAAATTTGTGAGACCCAGATTTTATTTATAGTGCTGGTGGCAGAACCTGATGAAGCACTTGCCCTGGGCAGGGTGTAAGAAAGCCTAAGATGGATTTCAACCTCTTATTGCTATTAAAAGATTCTTACCACTTAATGGGAAGAGAAATTATGAGACTTGTTCTCTGATATTCATTATCAAATATCCATAAAAGACAAAGCCACACTTTCTTTTTTCAATGTGTTTTAAGTCCACAATCCTGGACATGACTCTTTGTTTTCTGAACTGTCAAATAGTAACCTTGCCACTCATATCAAAGGGCTATCCTAGGTGGACCTAGAGACGTTACAAAGCTGAATATTATGCTTACAGAAGAAGGACATTTGAAAGTTAGCTGCAGTTCTCTATGATGATATGATAGCAAGAGATAGAGTTGGGACAAGATCTGGATTTCAAAATGATATTTTTAAATCGTTGGATTATGACCTATTTTCATATTCTATAATCCATTATAAAACTTTCATATCCTAAAATCCTGTATGAAATAATGATGTGGCAAATAGACCTGAAAGTGCCATATCATATATTGTCAAAAGTAAGAATGCATATCTATTTATCAAACTGTGCCTTGAATTGCATATGTACATGTATATAAATTGGCTACTTCATAAATATATAATATATGGGTTGCTTTCAAAAACACTCATTCTAATGTTTTCCTCTAAGCCAAGGATGGTACAAAGAATGTCCCATTTTTGTGATTTTTTTTCATATATAATAATTTCCTTGCCCTTCTGTGATTTGAGACTAAGCTGTTAGCTCATGTTTCTCAGCTTCTATGGTAGGGACCTAGACATAACCTCTGATATCCCCTTCCTTCATAAAACCAAGGACCTATTCTTAAACTGGAAGCAACTCAGACTAAGTGAGCCTTCAACTGGTATAGTTAGAAGGAGCTAACGATGATTTACTTCTTATTGGTACCAGTTATTGTTTCTTGTGTGTGTGCGTGCTTGTGTGTGTTTGTGGTGTGTGTGTGTGTGTGTGTGTGTGTGTGTGTATGTGTGTGTTTATAATATTACAAGCCTATGGCAGGCATTTTCCAACAGTTTTCACATAAGATTAAAGTTGAAAATCAGAAAGTCATGCTTTTCTAAAAACCCTTATTGTCTACTTTAGGTTTCTAATATTTTCCCCTTTTATTTAAGTTATTCTATGACAATTACAATGCCCTTTCAGATGGATTGGTAAATATTAGCAAAATTGTGATTCTAACAATGGCATTTTATTTTAATGAAGCAATACATGTAACTGTCAATGAGCTTCAAAATGAACAAGTGTGATTCTGAAAGTCTGAGCTGACTTTACCATGTGCCTGTTAGGTGGCGAGAAGCCAAGTGTCCACTGCAGAGACTGGAAAACTGAGACCATAAGGATAAGTGATCCACAAGTTTAATAAGCAACAGAATTGAGGCTTAAACCCAGGCCTTCTAATTCTTCCTCTTTCTTCTATATTTACTCATATTATAAGATAATAAAGATAATTATATTTATAGCTATGTTTTTCATTTCTTAACATAATGGAGAAAAGAAACTATGCCTCATGAAATCTATTACAAGATGTCATAAACTAGGTAGTTTGTAAAGAACATACAGTTCTTAATGACTTGGAAGACTGAGATCAAAATGAGCTCCTACCCCTATTTCCAAATTATACATGAAAGCTTTCGGCGCCTGTCGGAAGAAAGAGCAAAGGCCAGTTGTGCGCTCTGCTTTTTAAAGGCACTAAGATGTTCCAAGATAGTCATGCCCTCAAGGCTTAATTACTTTTCAAATACTATCATATTGAAGACCAGTATTCAACATATAAAATTTTGGGGAGGGGACATAAACAGTTGTCCCATAACAGGGTGGGAAATTTGACGTTATTGAACCTTGTGGGGTGGAGATATTTCAAATACCTTTGAAAACGCTGTTCAAAAGTGCATTCTTAAAATTTGAATTATCATCCCTTATAATCTTGTGGTACTCAATGGCAACTAGGCAGATTTCTAACTCCTTAATAGAATTCTGAGGATTTTATTCAGAAATCAACTCATGCGGCCCAGTAGGGAAGCATGAAAGATCAACATGCCTTTGGTCTCAAACTGCAATTCCCAGAGTGCTTAGAATGAAAAGCAAAGATAAGGGTTTTCTCTGTCACTTTAAACAGAGAAAATTAATTGCTCCTGTGGAGATGAAAACTTTACATTTGAAAAGAAACCAGTGCAAAATGCTTTTTTTTCCATCAGTCCCCACCTGTGGAGACCTAGGGTTTGGCAGCAAATTGGAGCTTAAAGAATGTATTCACACAGACAAACGCTAGACCCATCCTTAATTAGAAATGCTGCATTCCACAGACACAGGCTGAAGGTTGATGATAGGCTGGGGAGGAAGGTAAGCTTTGCAGAATTTTCATGTTAGAAAATTATTGTCTTCATATCTGTTCTGCATGTGCAACAAGGTGAGCCTACTGAACAATCTAGTAGTGAAATTTCAATGAACAAGGCTTGCTGTTCATACATTTATTGATTGACAATTGATATGGTAAGTAGGTCTGTCTACTTTTCTACTTTGTCTGCAATTAAGGCAAACAGGCTTATGGTTCCCATAGCAATCACATGCTGTATATAAACTCATGAATGGGGAAGACGTGATCTAGGATTCAAGACATGGGCTGGAGTTGAACTTTTCTCAATGGAGTTGTTTTAGTCAAATATGAACTTTAGTATGCTTGAATTTTACATGTAAGAAATGAAAGGCTTCTATCTTGTTTGATCTAAAAAAATATAATAAGGAGAAAAATACAAGAAGAGTTTGTGGAACTTCATAAGCAATATTTGTGATTAAATAAGTGATAAGCTTATCCTAGCAATTCAATCATTGTCTTTTTTTTGAGAGCAGAGCCTCCAATACACTGCACTGCACCACAGCTTTGGAATTTGCTGTTTCTATTTTAGACAGGTCTCTGTTAATCAATATAAATTGGAGAAATCCATCTTAGCGTCACAACCCATTTTCACATCTAAATGAAGAATAGAGGAATGTGACAATCACTGGGCTGTCAGTGGCATCAGGTGTGAAAATGTCTAAAGTGTTTCCCTATAAATAGAATTTAAGGTTAAATATGTCATCTCATTATTGATTCGGAACAATCAACCCAGATATTTCCCTTAGGAATAATGTAGAAAGATAAAACACAAATGTCCAAACTCTACTTTCTTTTTTTTGGGGGGGGGGCTCTGAAGATAACTGTAGAAGGAATTTTGGGAGTCTGGATCATAGGCATTGAAGGAGGACAGATCATATCGTCAGCTTGAAAAGCATCAAGGCAAAGGATAAAGGATACCCATTGATTCATATGTGATCCCAAAGTGAAAATACAAAGACAGACCAGAGAACCAACTATTGGAAGAAGCCAAGTTACCTTCACTCTGAGGTTTTGAAGCAGTTATACATCCTTGAATTTAGTTAAGAGATGGATGGTAGAGAGAGCATATAAGAGGGGATTCAGGAGGAACTAGACATTGAGGAGGGCAAGCAGCTCCTATCACAGGAGCCCGTGGAAGGATAGCAGAAGTAAAGAAAGGCTGATTTGTCAAATCAGCAGCCTGAACAATATTACTAATAATGATTTATCGCTAGCAATACCATTCCTTATTGAAAGTTTAGAAGTTCACTTGGACTTGTTTGATGAATAATGTATCTGGGCTTCCTATTGGAGTAGTTGTCAGATTGACAGGTCAAGGATAAAGTCTTGCTTTCTTTAACAGGATGGTTATGGATATTCTCTCAGATGTCCTGTGTCCTTTAGCTGAAAGGCAGGTGTTGCTAAGACCATGGTCCTGAGGATATACTGTTTTCATTCCTTTTTCCATACCACAGAAACAGGAGTTGGAGGAAGAGGAAGAGAAAGAGGGAAAAACAGAGAGAGAAGAAGAAGAAAGAAGAGAGGGAAATAACAGGGGTAAAGAAGAACTACAATAGCATTCCTAACTTGGTTTCTCCAACTGATATCCTGGTTAAGTCACTTAGAAACATTATTTTAATGGAAATTTCTTAACAGTGAAATCTTTCATATATTACGAGTGGTGGTAGGTCAAGGTCTACATTATGATCCCTCCACAGGTAGTTGCTGAGTTCCAAAGGCTACAGATTCTCTTTTCAAACAACAGTAGTAAAGGAATTCCATGTTTTAGCCATACACATAATTTAAACAAGAAACAAACAAATAAACAAAAAAGTGAAACTTTGTTTGGAAGTTTCCAGCATTGTTTCTGTAGCCAAGAGGAAAATGGAAAGATCAGATCCAATACCAACTTCAATGAAACAGTAATATCTGTATATCAGGTGTATTCACTGCAGTACAAACACCACCAGCATGCCAGTTTCTCCCTGAGGGATCAGAGCCACAGTTATACTGCTCTTTTCTTCATGGTTTCTCCCACTCACTTATTCATTAGATGATCCTCCATCCTTGCTGTCTCTCTATCCTTTTGAGGTAAGTCTGAAATAAATAGCAAGCTCCCAGGATATTTCTGCTCATGTTAGCACATGAAGTTTCTACCACCGTGTTCTTACAGTGTTTAAATGTCAAAGGAAAAGAACTTTTGTTAGGCTTTGATTTTCATTCTCTCTCTAGATTTTTTTTTCCTTTTACTTATGGAGGTGTGACTGGCAGATATGGATATGTTTTAACATGTCCCTTCTGAGGCAAGCAGAGTTAATTGTAAAGATACCTATGTCCTCCTTGCACCTCATCCTTGTTATTCAACCTCCAATGTGGGTCTTCAACTCTATACCTCAAATTGTCTCTTGCAAACTGTGAGTAAAATGTAAGACATGACTTAGTCTGTGGTAAGAACTAGAGATTGGTGGCTATACATTACTTCTCTCCCTTCTCCTTTTCTGTTGACAATTTGACCAGAAAGATCCTATTATTAAATTTTAAAAACAAACTTTGTTTCTCCCCATCAGGATGCCTGTATGTTAGATGAGGGTTCTCTGAGGCAGGGTGGAGTGCTGTCGTGGATGGAAGAAGGAAATTCTACCTTGCTGAAGCTGTCTCAAAGAGAAGAATTCTAATCTGGTGAGTGGTCTCTTTTCCAGCTCCATTGGACATAAGCCCAGACGATTTGTCTGGCCCTGTTGTATCTCCAATTATGTTTTCTTTTGTTAAACTCCCTGAGAGAGTGAAGAACCAACTTTATATAGCTGCAGAATACAGAAGGTACTCTGAAGATGAGTGTAAACCTTTTCCAACTGTGATATAATGTGTGGAGATTTATCACAGGGCCTGGTACATCCATCTTCGTTATTATTAACATTGCTATTGCTACTGGTATCACTATTACTGGTCTCTAGGCTCTGGCCACATATCAGATCCACAAGGCTTAAACTGACATCCTCAGGAGTGTGTTTCTCCCAGCTCTTGGGCTGAGCCTGAGATCTTCTTTAAGCAAGTAGAATGCTAAAGTCTCCTCGAATGTTAGCATATCTTAGGTTAAGTCATCTGTAGATTCATTTCTGTGAAAAGAAGCTAGAGTCCTAAAGCTGTCCATCATCACTAGTCCAAAGTGTTCAAGGTTGAAAGGCAGAGAGGGAGCCTGACCTGAGGCTGGAGGCTGGAGGCTGGAGGCTGAAGGCTGGTGAGCATTAGAAGCCTCTGCACCCTGCATTCAAGGTGGGCATCACTTAGTCTGTTGGGAAGAGATAGTGGGTGGGTTTTTTGGTAACTGTGCCACATTCTTGAACTTCCTGGCAGTTTTTCTTTGATACATCTCTATTGTTTCTCTGGTGTAGAGATGATGAACAATTACAGACTTCAGTAGTCCTTCAAATATGTGTTCATAGATTTAGTCTGTTTAACTAAAATTCAATGGCATTTATCACTCTGCCACCAAGGCAGTTGACAGCAAGGATAAAAATTCTCTACAAATTCTTTCAAAAGGATGCCTTTGCTGGGTCCTTGAGGCTATGTGATCTACAGCTCTTGCATTTGGAATGTGCTGAAATGTGAGCCAAGGTTCACATGACACCTTTTTTATCTTCTGCAAAAATAGCACAACACACAGTTTTAACTATCCAGTTGTTATAGTATTTCTCTTCATGTTTGGAGAATGGTTTCTTTTATTTCAACATTGGACTGTGGATCCATTTGATATGTGAAGATGTTGTGCCTTGAAGTTAGTAGCACACCATAGCAACCCACAGTGTTTGCAGCTTTTCTTTTGATGCATTGAAAAATATCTTTACCATCTTATACCTATTCCTGTAATGTGAGTGGTGTGTGTGTGTGTATGTCTAACCTCACCTGGTATGTCTCAACCTTATTCATGTTCCAACCTGACTTCCCTTTCTTGACTACAAACAAATTTCTGCACATTGATAAGGCTTTATCAATTTGAAATTGCAAAACCTCTGTCATGTGACTTCTCTTGCATAATGTTGCCAATAATATAGCCCAGATGGAGACATTTATTAAATACAAATGATGGAAAACAAAATAAGACAACATGCAAGGAATCTTAGCAAAAAGAAATGCATGTGAACAGGGCTAATGTTGCTAGGAACTTTTGGCATAATTTAATGTTTTATGCCATGAGTCAAAGACAAAATCAACCAAAGGAAATCGTATCCACATATCCAAGAGAAGTTATATTTAGAATTTTAGCTCCTTTCACAGGTTCACACACATGTGACAGTCCCATTTTAAGTCTAACACAGACACAAATGGGCTCCAAAAAACCTGCAGAGACATTTACTGAAAATACCATTAAGGGTATTTTGTATAAACCTACACTTGATTTAAGTTTTTTACATTGTTTCTACTATTGCTTTGTAAAACTGGAGACCCTCATTCCCTTGTCCAGTGACTTAAAATGTGTACCACAGAAACTCAAGGTTACTCTCACTTGCCTAGTGAGGGAGTTGATTTGTAAAATGTAAAGTTAACATAATGCCACTTCCTGGTGCGAGGAAAATCGAAGTGACAGCACTTTCAGCATGGTCTTGAAGGAGGTGTTAGGTGGAGGCTGCCATGGGTACAGGACAAGGAGGGAAGAGTATAAGTCACTGAACTCTATCACTATAACTGATTGTGATGAAGCAGAAGGTCTCCACGCTTTGCATGAAAGATCAATCTTTAATCCTTAGATTATAGACTGCTTGTGTTTCACAGTATAGTCCATATCACCCTTTATCATGTCCCCCTCCAAAGCATCATACCACTGCCATACTGATACATAAACATCATACAAGAGATCATGGCCTCTCACTCAGTGTCTTTGCACATTTTATTTAATGAGATGGTATCTTTGTTGGTCTCTCCTAACTTCTCATATTTCTACTGTGGGAAGTGTTCCCAACTTGTATTCTGTTATTGGTTGGCTCTTAGTGAAATAAGCAGAGGCCTATTGAAGAAGTTTTGTATTGTGTAATAGTCTGTCTATGTACTTATTCTGTCCAATAAACCTCTTTTAACAATATGGTGATTGAGAGCAGAAAGAGCATTCTATTTCATTGGTAATTCACTAATATGTATATTCTATGGCTAGTAATAAGCATATTATAAACATTACAGAAATATATAATATGTATAGCCATATACATGTGATACACAATATGTGATATATAATAAATATAATATATTTAATATTATTAAATTAATTATAATTATATAATTAATATAATTAATATAATATAAATATAATTAAATTTAATAATATTATATAAAACATATATAATATATTAAATACTATCATTGGCTATAGAAAATATATGTATTTTAAAATATATATGTATTTTAATCATTTGAGAAATGGATAATAATCTGGCTAACCCAGTTTCTTCAACTCTGAGTCTTGTAGCCCCTTTTTGAGAGTGTTAATACTGTCATATTGATATGTAATAAATGCTGCTTAGGTCATAGGTGGGTGGCATCTGGGACATGAATCTAAAGGGATATTACAAAGTGGTATGTAGTCACTGGTAATATCACTATAAAATATCTGCTGTCCTTCCTTGTGAAGCCAATTCTGTGGGTTTTATAATTCAATTTTCATTTTGAGTTATAGCCCAGTTATGAAAAGAGAGATAGTCTTGTTTTCACATTCAGAGTTCCAATGAAAGGGAATAATGTATTGAGAATATAGAAGAGAGCTAAAAAAAAAAATGTCTGCATAACTAGTGATGACTTCCAGAGCACAGTGTCCTAGGCAAGGAAATAATGCCTGAGTGAAGCAAAAGCATTCAGACTTTCCTTGGAATAACAGCAATGGAAGTGTTAATCACAACAGCCAAGAGCTACCAGACTTGTGGGCATAAGAATATATCTCACATGTGCTAAGTCATTGAATCTCACTTGACTCTGGGAAAGGCTGAAGCCCAGGGAGTTTGACTGAATCCAAACCTGCTGCAAACCAAGAAGCAGTACTGGAGTTTGAACATGAAAAGGCTGAAACTCTGACTCTGATGCCTTAGAAGAGGGCCAGGGGGAAGGGAAGCCAGAGGAGATGGAGGAATGAATCGCTGCTGAGATATGCCTTGCTGGGAAATAAGGTTTCATTACCTAAGTTAAAATTCTGCTCTAGGAAGGAAATATAGTAACTAGTTCTGGGTCCATGGGATTCCCTTAGTCATTTCAAGTCAAAAAAAAACTCAGTACAGCTCATGAAAACTTATGATGCATCTCCAGTATTCACACTCAACTGTGTTTGTTTGTTTTGTTTTTGTTTGTTTGTAATTTTTCCTCAGACCATCATGGAATTGAGAAGGCAGAAATTAAATCTTTTTGCTCTTATTTCCTATTTTGTGGTCCTATGTTTCCTAAAACACTTGGTTTAGGTATGGAGTACCTCTAAAAGTTATTACAGCTTCATTTGCAATGTGTTATGATATAGAATGTGGTGCTTTGAGTCACAAGGATTGGAATATTGCTTGTGTGACTACGGATAATTCAAATAAACACTTTGATTTTTCTGTTTCCTCTTCCATGAAATGAAGAGTGTTGTTTAGATATCTCTTGGGGCTGTGGGTATATCTCATGTGAAATAGCATATCCGTAAGCAGCTTCAAAATGTGAGGGAGATGATTCAAATTGCTAAGTCAGGGTCTATTGTTCTTATCACTCACTGCTTGCTCCATAGCTATCTATGTAATCCCCACTGTGATCCAACACTGTTAGACTTTCTGTGGGTTCTGTAGGGAATGAATAAACAAAGCCCTGCTCAGGAGACAGCACTATTTCTATTATGAAGGAAGAAAGAAGAAAGAAAAGAAAAGAAAAGAAAGAAAGAAAGAAAGAAAGAAAGAAAGAAAGAAGGAGGAAGGAAGGAAGGAAGGAAGGAAGGAAGGAAGGAAGGAAGGAAGGAAGGAAGAATACCTGGACCAGTGATAGGCAACCTAACGGGAGCTGTGAACAATCAAAACAAGGTGAGAGATGGTTGCTTTTGCCACTTCATATCCAGCCATTAACACTAATGGATGGCAGTGTGTATGACTACATCCATGATGCCACATACCGGATTTTCCCAGATGCCCATAGCAGAGTGGTGTAAGATCTGTAGTGGACTGCTGAGTGTCCACTATAACTCTTACATCTGGTACCTGGTGGGCTCTTAGAACCATTGTTTGTTCAGTGCTTTACTAAATATATGGCGGAGACTAATCATTTTTTGATGCACTCTTGTCATGGAATATAAAATAACTGAGCCTTAGGTTTTGGAGTTAATGTGGGACTGAAGGCTTCAATCAGCTTGTTATTGATCGAGCCATTTAGTATAATAGTGTGATGGCCAACTCTAGGGTATGACAGAACAGGATTGGTTCTATCTTGGTTCTATCACCAATTACCCTAGCCAAGCTATATGAACTCTGTAAATCCATTTTTTCATCTATAAAAGAGGAGTATAAAAAACATGTTAATCCATAATATTTTTGACAGTGTGATATAAACAAATGAAAACTATATTTAGCATGGTGCCTGAATATATTGAGCTCTGGGTATATTGAACCTTCAGCACATATTTTAAGTAGGTGCAAAAACCAAAACTAACTCAATGTTTTTTCCACTTGAGTCAAAACAAGTTATTATAAAGAATAATAATAATAATAATAATAATAATAATAAAATAAAGCTAGAAACAAATGTGTCATTTTTTATTTTTTATACTACAAATTAGAGTCCAAAACTCAGGTGAATCCTCTGGGCTGGGAATTTTTTTCAAATATCAATAGATGTATGTAACACAGGACTTTCTTTCCTATAAAAAGTCACAATGACAGTGTACTTAGCAGCTGCCTCTTGAACAGGCACTTTGGCTTGTTGCCACACAAAGTTGTGCCACCTGCATAGCATAAGGTGTACTGTACATTCCAAAGCCTGGGTAGGAGGGGAATGGGTGACGTTCATCTGCTCTGGCCATATGCCAGGCATGAGGCTTTCAGTTTATATGTTTTAGAAATAATTTTTAATTTAAAAGTTAATAGCCAGGACAAGTCTTAGAAAGAGATATGATTATTTCCTCTTGTAAGGCTAAGAAAAACAACTGTGTACTCTAGGCTCCTAAAGTAAGTCTCTGGTCCACTGGGCTTGAAAGCCTATGCACTTTCCTCCGTATTCCATTATACTGCTACCACCACAGTCTTACTAATGTGATAGACTGTGACATGCTCACAATTCCACGAAACTTTCCAGCGTTTAAATTTGAAGTGCTGATCATTTGGAAGGGAAATTCTATTTTACAGATGACACAGACACTTACCAATCCCTACTCCAACAGCCCTCTGCCATAAGGAGCAGAGCTTCGGTACTTATCTCAGAAACAGACAATAAGAACTTTTCAAAGAAAACAGAGCTGACTAACAAGAAATGGTAGGGAGCTCTCCTCAGAAGCTATTGCTGTGACTTGCCAGCCATGCCATAAATGAGATATGCATTAGGCCCCTAGGGCTCAGCACTGCAGCCCAAGTCATAGTTGTAACAGCTAACACGGTGTGAATGTTTACAGCTTTAATCAGACGTGCAGTCATCAGTTTCATGAGCACTTTTGCTTTTGATGAGGAAATACACAATTCCTTAGGGGTGAATGTCAAATGCTCCTAAACAGTAAAGCATCTAAAATATCTATGAGCAATATTTATTTATGAAATAATTTATCCTGAGGCTCTATGTGTCTAGCAAGATCCAGCATTTATCCATGGCATTATCTGTCATTGCACACTGCCTACATATACATTCACCTTCTATTTATATCCTAGACTCTATCTCTAATTGTTTTCATTGCTCTAACTAGTGGGTAAAGATAATTCACTTCCTTTTCAAGGATAGTGAATGCTTTTCCTTGACTGCTCATTCTACCCATAGTCAATATGTGGAAAAATAATTTATTGGTTCTTCCATGACTCTTCCCAATTCCATGATCCTTCAGTGACTATGCATCATTCTGTCTACAATGTCTGACCCAAACTTGGTGAAAACTCTTTCTCAAACATTGCACTTTCCATTCCATCTTTCACCTTCTTCTTCTACCGTTCTATCATCATAATAGTCCATTGATGCTGTGATCACAAAGGTCCAAAGGACATTCACTTTAAAATGAGGGTTTGCAAGTTCATGTCTTGCATTCAACTTTATGGATGTACCACTTTCAATCCATCCTACACACTTCTTGACTCATTTCATCTACAAGACGTGATTAGTAACTCAGGGCTAAGCTTTGTGGTTTCTTTAATTCTGTTATCTGTTGATTATGTATGTTAGTTTTCTGTACTATACAGATTGTCAAGGACCTGTTTACCTAAAGGGCATTTTGAACACTTACTGCATGTACAGACTCTGATTTTTGTATTGGCATGTGTTGTTTATCTTATCTAACCCCAAGTATGTGTAAAAACATACATCTCTGTTTATCCAAATTCATAAAATGAGAAAACTGAGCAGTACAGAATACCATAAAGTATACTACTGTTAATCTGTTTTCAAAAAATGAGAAAACCAAATGCCATAGATGTGTATAAACCACATATTCAATATCTGTTTACAGACCTTGATAACTGAGTAAGAATACAGAAAACCCTAAGTTTGCTGAATCGGAAGCAATTAATAGACTTAATTGCTATATCCTCAGTGCCCAGATTTTAAGATTTGACCTGATTGCCATGAGCTTCTCATATCTTTGAGGTTACATTATCCAATGACCACATGAATGTTTTAACTTTGTAAATAAACTTGACAGTTCACCCATGAGTGGGTATAAATGCCTCGGAGCTGGCCATTTTAGTCTTTGATCGAGGATTTGTGTGGCATATAAAGGTCACTAATAAAGCAAAACTAACAAATAACTGCTTTTAGTGGATTTGATCTGTGTTATCATATAAAACTAAGTGCATGATGTGAGAGTTATATCATCTGATTCTCATGCCCAATTCTAAAATATGATAGATTATATTGATGCTCACTTTTATAAATGCGGATACTGAGAAACAGAAACGTTCAAGTCACATTGATAGTCACTATTAAAATCAAGTTTTGAGCATTGACATTTTAGCTCTGAAGCCTCCACATTGCTGAGATAGTTTATAAACCTCCCAATGCCTCATTTCGGTATGAATGTGATGGGCATTATATTTCCTACCTAATAACATTAGAAGAACCTGTCTTTGACATAGTCCTTTGACCAGAGAGTGAAAAACTAATTATATTACAATCTGTTTCTTCACCTTGAACTCTCTAACAGCAGAAACCAGAAACTAGCTCAGTTTTCTTATTCCAGTGGCAACTAGACAGTGTGTTTCTACCCTGGGTGGTGCACAGTATTTACTCTTAAGTGAAACTGAGGAGATAATGCCTATGTATGATGGACATCAGAACTTTCTAGAATTTTAGGAGCAGAGGAATTCAGAAATAGATGAGGTCTTGATGGATGTGTTATTATTTCATAAGTGTTCTCCATTCCTTCAGTGAAAATGCCTCCATCTTATTACTGAAGAGATATCTGAGTGGTTAAATGTATCTGTTCATGACTTGATGTCCCAGGGTGGTGGTGGTAGTGAGGAGGAGTCATACCTAAAGAGGGGCTTTCTGTTCTCAAAGGAGAAGAAGGAATGGGGAATATCTGTGTGAAGGGTGCTGGGAGGAAGGGGCTGATATTGAGCTGTTTAAATAAATATAAATCAATAAATAAATAAATAAATTTAATAATAATTAAAAAGATGAATGTGTCTGCTCATGCAGAAGACCTGAGTTCAGTTCTCAACACCCATGTTGGGAGGCTCAATTCATTTTAACCGCTGCTTCACAAGATCCAAAAATTTCATAGTGCATCCACAGCCAATCGGAGTAATCTGCATAGACACAAAATTCATGCAGGTAAATAAAAATAAATCTAAAATTTAATCTCTATTGTAATAAGCCCCATCTGTTATAATTCCATTGCCATCTGTAAGGGCAGGAAAAAGATGAACATAGCTTTCTGCATCCCCACTTCCTACTTCATAGTCTATCACCAGAGAAGCAGTTAAAAAGTAAGGTAAGAAGAAATGTGGGGCTTCTTCATACCTATCCACCTTCTTATAGAGGTATACCTACAGAGACACAACAGAGAGAGCTGATTATTTTCTGAGAGGAATCTTGCTGACACTTCTAGAAACATAGAAGTATGTGCTCATCCTAATGGATGATTGTCTATATACAGAGATAGAGACAGAGATATAGATAGTAAGAGAGACAGATAGAGATACATATAGAGATGATAGAGATAGATGGGGAAGTAAGAGAGTGAGAGAAGAGAGAGGGATATGAAAGGAAAGATTTATACTGAGGAGGCTATCAAATATTAATATACTGCTGAGAGTCCCCATACCGGAGCTTAATTTGCAGTCATGTAATGCCATCATGCTTGGATGTCACTGTAAAACATCTATAAATCAGGGGCTAATGAACAGCTTCTATGCTTTACGTCTGCATTTAGCTATCACACTTCTAAGCTGGTAGAAAAAAGGGGAGGAAATTAAATATGTATATGTATAATTATATGCATATTCATATATTCTGTGAGGATAGTTGTGTGCATATAAACAGGAGAATAAGATTCATATAGTCAATATATATAATGCAACAGGTTGTGAGAATCAAATGAGGACCTGTGCTTGATAGAAATATAGAAAGTATACCAAGATAGAGAGAGGAAATCCATATTGCAGACACAAAAGGAATGAAGGCATATTGTCACTTCTGGTGGAGCTTGGTGATTAATAAGGACTGGGAGCTTGCTTGTACTGACTCTATTCTCAAACCTTATATGATCACCTCCTACAATCCCAGAAGCATGGCACAGAGGTAGGCTTCATTCTCTTTCCCTTACAGATAAGAAACAGGCTCAACGCTTAATAACCTGTGCCATGCTCATTGTTGTGGAGTGAATAGTTTGTAAGGCTTTAAGATATCCAGACCCTAAGACACTAAGTCACCATTGAAGAACACACACACACATACACACACACACACACACACGGGACAGGAAGAGAGAGAGAGAGACAGAGGCAGAGAGACAGACAAAGAGAGAGATAGATGGAGAGGAGAGAGAGAGAGAGAGAGAGAGAGAGAGAGAGGAGAGAGAGAGAGAGAGAGAGAGAATACAACATACAGCCTTTGGATAAAACCAGACCAATAAAAGTAGAAGTAGATTCAAATTGCTTTCATTCTGGCTTATGTTACCAGCTTCATTCATCCCATTTTATATATAGTAAAACTGAGATCAGAAAGGTTCATACATTACAAAAGACCAGACAGAGAGTTAGCACTAGAAATGGAATTTGAAATGAAGTTATGGCTGACTAGAAAATGTTTTGTAACTTGTAGGTCTTGTGTTCCCATACGCTTTTTCCAGCGTGCCACATCCCTTCATGGTTTGTTTGTAACTGATTTTCTCAAATCTGCTGCAGATGCTTGAGTCATTCTCTGCAAAGCCTATGCCCCCACAACCCTATGTGATGGAGTCTGTCTGGATAGCAAAAGTGATTTGCTTGAAACAAAAACTCTTTGGTGGAAGTGACATTTGAACCTAGAAGACTCCACTTCAGATAGCATGGCCCTTAAAGGAAATGCATTTAATGGAAGTGTTTGAAGCCCTTCTCCTTCACACCATCTGTAAAAAGGAAGATGCTTTGCACATTTGGTCAGATCCTGATGAGTTTTCACCTTACCCTTTGGCACATTGGTACACTGGTACTCAAATTGTATCCATGAATTTTCCTTTCATAGATGTACACACCTTTTATTATCCATGGTGGGATCCATGGTGGGATCCATGGTGGGATCCAGGTGGATCAGACTGGCATGGGGTATGTTGAACACAAGTCCTGGCCTTCCAAATGAACAAGGCTAAAAAGCTTGCTTCCACTGTGAGTTGGTCACAGCTGGATTTGCTCCCTTGTTTTTTTCCACTCTCATCACACTGATTAGCAATAGCTCGTATCTCTTGGATGCACCTCTACATCCGCTTTCACTAATCAGATAGCAGAAGACCAATGAGTTTTGGAAGTGGCTTGACCTAGTCTAAAATCTTGGTCATAACACCTGGAAGCTGTGTGAATTTAGGAAAGATGCTCACACCTTCTGATCTGATTCTTTCACAAGATTTCCGAATTGCTGTGAAATGAATGGGTATTAGCAAGGGGAGCTCACTTGCTTGCTGTCTGCACATAATTGTATTTTAGGCTTCTCCTTCATACCTCACTTCATATATAAATGAACACACACACACACACACACACACACCACACACCATTCTCTCTCCAGAGACTCAGAATCCCCCTACATCATTGAAATTCCCCATCTCTTAGTGACATGTACCAACTTTCACCTGCTATCATTTTGCTTCTATTTACTTTGGAGCCTACAACTATAACTCTTATCTTTACCTGAGACATTAACACTTAAAAAGTAGCATGAGGGCTGGAGAGATGGCTCAGTGGTAAAGAGCACTGGCTGTTCTTCCAAAGGTCCTGAGTTCAATTCCCAGCAACCACACTGTAGCTAACAGATATCTGTAATGGGGTCCTATGCCCTCTTCCGTATGTCTGAAGACACCTACAGTGTACTCATATACATAAAACAAATAAATATTTTTAAAAAATAGCATGATTATTCTGTTAGGTGACATATACTAAGTGATTAGAGACATGTCATTAACATAATATATTCTAGGTTATTATTTTTGAATAAAGAGAGGAACAAATGAATGAAAGAGGAAGAAGGAAAGGAAAAACGGAGTGGCATCAGATTTCGGGGCCTCTCATCTTATGCTCTTTCATATGTGTACAGTTACATATACATATGAACATATACACTCATTCACACACATTCACACATACACTCACTCAGACACCCTCACATTCACACACTCACAAACTCACACCATGCATAGGCTCACATACACTCAAATACACACACACATACTCACACCACTCACACACACTTATATGTATTCACACAGTCACTCATACTCAGAAACACACAGGCAGTCACAAACACTCACACATACTCACACACTGGCGCTCTCTCTCTTACACACACACTGACACTCACACACAGGGACACCAGAACACAGTGACTTAACAACTACTAGAAGTCAGAACTCTTTCCCATTCTGTCTAGCTCAAATACCATACTGACATGGTCTAGGAATAATGGTTGGAACTGGAGAACCTAGATGTTGTGTAGAGCCCCACTGTACTGAAATCTAATAGAATTTCTGATAAGCCTGATTTTTACATCATTTTCTTCACTCTAGCATGCAACAACCAGCAATTATTTACCCATTTTATGCTGAGTTTTTTTCCTATTATCCCTTCATATTCTACAGCACACCAATTCTCCATCCTGGGAACTTGTGCTGGGGAGAATATACTGTAGAAATTGCTTGTCAGGAGGTAGTAAACAGAAAGTATGTCAGGATGTATGCTTGCTCAACCCCCTCCCCAATTAGACAAAGGTAGAAGTATGTAGCCTTGTGGTTTTTGCCTTTATAAGCCTTTGACTTGGTACCATACTCTGAGAGTCCCAGGAATAGACTGTCCCATGTCCATTATCCTGGCCAGTGTTTAATAAAGCTTGTTTTAAAATATGAAAAGAAAAAAAAGAAAGAAATTGCATGTAAAACACCAAAGGCCAAAATACTGTCAGCCAAAGTGGTATCCTAGGACCTTAGACAGTGTGTAGAAACTGTAAGATGGTAACTGGGCAGACTGAAATGGGGAGCTAGAAAGACTATTCTGGAAGGAAAGAGAGTCTGGCAAGGGCTCCCAGCAAAGTCGAGAGTTCACTCTTCACTGCCAAGAAAACATTTGGGAATGAAGAGACTCAGGTGCGGGACATGGTAACGAAGTTGTAAAGAGGAAGACAGATGTCAGGAAATGGAGAAGGGACTTCTAAATTGAGTGTTTACTCATCAAGTCAGTCAATATTGACTGAATTCCTTTTCAGTGCTGGCAAGGATGCTCTTGCCTCTCCATCTCAGAGTCCACTGGGGAGCCAGAGTGAAGTGAAAGAGTTACAGGAAGAGTACAAAGAATGGTCTCTAAGTATGTCACAGGAGATTGGATTTCTCTGGAAGAGTCTGAGAAGGTATCCCTGAAAGAGGCATTCTTAGAGTTGAGATTTAAAGATAGGGAGAGGTAACTGGGCAAAGGAAGGTAGGAACAATTTTAGATTTGTCCAAACAGAGGGGGAAGTTACATGCAAAGCATATCATGTATTTTGGTAAGGGCAATAAAAAGAGGTTAAAGTCTAGAGCAAGGATGTACAGATATCAGCTTGAGAAGCAGCAAGAGAGGGAGAGGGAGGAGAATCACGGACCATGGGGAGGGAAGGGCAGAGAGTTAGAGGTTTTATGTCAGAGTGACAAGGAACTTGCCTCCTTCGAATTCATCTCCATGAATAAGTGAGAACAGAGGAGGGGCACTCAGGTAGGCAGCAAGTGCAGGAGTCAACTAAGAGAGCACAGTACGGAGGACCTTGTGCAGGCCATGAGGGACAGAAGAATGAGAGTGTGTTGAAGAGGAAGCTAGTTTGTAAAATGGACCAGAGCTGGTGAGAGATGTAAACATGATAAATGAATGAAGTTTCCTCCATGATGCCTGGCATTTTTAGAGTATTCCCATAAAATTCAGCTGATGCAACTCTGCATCTAAGCATGAAATTTCTGTCATATGCTTTACCTCCTAAAGCTCATTTCCTCATTTTCAAAGTGAGGGTAATAAGGTCAACTCTATAGAGATATCTATAATATATGGATATATAATATATGGATAACACATATTAATCTATGAATCTATGTTTTATCTATCTATATAGGAATATCAAATATATATAAAGAGAAACTTATTATATATAGTATATACATACATACCCATCTATATAGTCACACATACCTGTGTGTGTATGTGTTGTGTGTGTGTGTGTGTGTGTGTGTGTGTTGTTAGTATCTGGCTCTGTTTGAATCTGATAGACCTTAGTGGTCATCTCATGACTACTTTTGGAATTCCAAGCCATCATATTTAACTTCTTTGCATATCTGTTTTTCTAATCTAAATAACTTAAAGGTCACTACCTTATATTCTTTTGTAAAGGACAATGAATAAACAATGCCTGTTACAGTGTCAAACTCAATGCACATTATTTTATCCATTTTCTCTTTGGCAGGGATAGTGAGGAGTATCTATGTAAATCAGGAGATTGTCCCTGAATCATGCAATTATTTCACATGGACATATGTTAGCTTCTGTCTCTTTTAGATAGACATCAGCTATCCACTTCATGCAATGGTCACAGGTCTGTTTCTCCTCTTCTTCCAAGTAATCATAGAGGGTGTCATCATGTAGGGGGTGGGTGGAGAAATCAAGAAACTAAATCAGAGAGATTTGTTTTGTTACTGGTTGAACAGAGCAATGTTCTTATACATGGCTATAGAAAAGGGGCATTCTTTTTCAAACACATAGAGATGGCATCATGACTCCTTGGGAGACAGGGACAGGAAAGGCAAGACAGGATGAAGGAAAGTGGAGATGAACAAAGATACAGCCAGGATTTGACCGTGAAAGTCAGTCTGCCTGCCTGCTGCCCACCTCTTTGCACCAATGTCAAGTCAGGCCCCATCAACAGTGATGAGAAATCAGCCAATAGGGCCTCGGAGAGGGTCCATTCCGAGAAGTAATTTATCTCTGGAGGCTGAACCTATGTAATGTCCTTACTAATCTTGGGCTCCTGGGTTATGAAGCCTGCCATCAGGGATGAGTTATATTTCTAATAAGTCACTCTAGCTAATCAGTCCCTCTCATCGGGAGCTGTTAGAGAAGAGGCCAGGATGAACTGCTCTGCAGCTCTGGAGCAGAGGTCCGGAATGACGAGAGAACACTCTGAGACAGCCTGTGCCCTAAATTGATTCTGCTTCAACCCCTCTCTCAGCATCAGCACTGAGGGAAGCAGAAGGCACACAGCAATACCGAGAAGATGAAGGGATCTGTGTTTGATAGGGTTATGATTAAATCAAGGTTTTTGCTCTAATTACACTGCATTTAAATAAATGCAGCCTAGTAAGTAATTGTAATTGATGTGCAATTAAACATGTATTTATATCGCCATCGCCTTTCCCATGCAGCTGTCTGTTCCAGCTTTTCATTGTGACTTGGGACAGTGAAATCTGCCAGATGCTCAGTCGGAAGAGGCTAGTTTTTCCAACATTGGTGCCTAGCTCTGTGGACAAGGAGGAGATGTGGAGTCACAGAGAGCAATATGTGGGTTACCAACCCTTGAGCTCATTGGAAGAAGGCTTATGCATGTGTCATTTAGGCCAAGGAATTATCAGGTCACTCTTAGAAATGCTCTTTTAATCATCAACTAGTCATCTTCTAGACATCCCTGGGCTTGAAGTAAGCTCCTTTATTGTTTACTTCACTGATTTGTTGACTAGTCCTCAGTGTTAGTCAGCAAATACTTATTTATCTTCCAAATACTTGTATAAAGAAACTTTAAATATAAAGATGAAACCACATACCGAATGTCCACCCTTGTTAGTCTAAATTAGTCATAATGTCTAAATAGTCATAATATAAGACAACAACTAAGCCACTGATTTTGTCATTTATACTTTGACCCTTTGTTGCATAGGCATTTTCTAAATGCAGTGATGCTCCTGGGATTCTGAGTAGAAAGAGTGAGCATTCGTGGTTAGAAGTTAAGAACTAGATACTTCAATATGGAGAAGAGGAGACACGTAAGAAATTACACAAAAATTTAAGCACTTGCTCATATTTTAGTGAGTCTCATCAATACTCTTGGCTAGAGAAAGTGGTTAAGCAAAAAGAGATATAGCCTTAGGCTGTTCTTTGCCTGTGCTTCATAAAGACAGAATAGTGTCTCAAGGGAAATGGTAGCATAACCCAGTCAGTAAAGTGCTAGTTTTGCAGGTGTGAGAACTAGAGTTTGGATCGTCAGAAACCGTATAAACAGTTGGATATGCCAACAAGCTTCTTTAGTTACAGTGCTTGGGTGAGACACAGATAAATCCCTGAAGCTTTCTGCCTAGTCAGTTTAGCCAAAATGAAGCCTCCAGGTTCAAGAAGAGACCTTTGTCACAAAGTAAGACATTGAGGAAGACACCAATCTTTATCCTATACAAATTCACTCATACATAGAACACATACATACACGCCAACTCAAGCCAAACATTAAAGCTTAAACCAGTCGAAACAGAAGTACTGTGAAAATATTTACTGCTCAGCAGGGTTTACTGTATACTCTGGAGCTAGATAAACAAGATGCCTCCTTGGCATGACTCTCCTGTGGCCCTGATCAAATGCATCCGGTTGGGTTCCCTGTCACCCATCACAGTGCTAATTAAGGAGCCAGAAATACCATGGTACACCACATCTGTTTGTGTTCTCCCACTGAAAGGACACCATACATCTCCCTGACAGTTAGTCATTACAGGAGCATATGGGTACCTCAGGCTTCTGCCAGGGCTAGCTAAACCCCTAAGAACCAAAGCAGAGCTTTAAGCCATCCTGCCTGAATATCAACTGTCATTCCAGTGGTCAGAAGAGATCAACACTGTATACCATCATGCACTGAGGTGGCTGTTGGAGAAATGTCACGGACATGCATTGATGAGGTAAAAGAACGAGAGACAGAGAAATGTGAGGGAGAGGGAGAAAGAGCTACGCTTATGTGACTACAACTCCCTGAGTTCAGTTTCAGATCCAAAACACTTGGAAGGTGAAAATGAGTCTCATCAGTTTGAAAAATGCAGCACTTTCCACTCTCAGAGTGAGCCACGACAATGCACCTCCCTGTGCTTTATCTGACCTTTCTCCTCCGGCAGGAATTATTATCTCTGAGCGACTAATTAAAAATAGCTAAGGCCCGGAGAGGTTACTGTATTCTTCAAGGTCAGAGGACTATATAAATGACAGGGTTGGGAATAAAACCAAGGCTCCCATATTTTTCTTTCCCAGCTCTTTTAAGCCAATCAAATAAATGGGCACAAGGGATCCTTTAAGACTGATGGAAATGTTTTAAAAAGTAGATGTGGTGATGGCTCGCACAACCTTGTAAATTTCCTACAAATCACTGCACACTTAAAACAAGTGAGTTTTATGGTATATAAATCATTTTTCAATGTAGTTCTTATTATAAAAAGAAAGTGTGATGTTGTAAGCAGAGTCTGGGCCTCCATGTCATTAGACCATAGTCCAGGTCTGAACGACCTTGGACACATTCTTTAGTTTCTGTAAGCATCAGGTTCTTTGTCTCTAAATTTAAGATAGTATTACCCACTTCTCAAGGTTGCTATGAGGATCCAGTACTAAAGTGATAGTGACTAATTTTATTTCTGTCATTTTGGATACCTAAGAATCATGAAACAATAAATAAAACAATTATCTCCCCTCTAAGTGCTTAACTGGTAATGTTTATCCATGTCAAGGGGTAGTCTTGTATGAGGGTTGAATGCCAATGTAGTTTTTGTCAAATCCCTAAACCAGTGATAATAATTGGCATTCAATGATCAAATAACAGTAGCTCAGTATATCCAGGTACACAGTTTCATAGATTCCCATGTTGCTTTTCAAACCTGGCTGTTCATTGGTCTCATCAAGTGAGTTGTAAGAAAGCAGAGCTCTTGGTACCACTCCAGAGATTTGATTTAATTGATATGGGATATGCCATAAGCTTTGGGATTTTTAAATGTATCCTAATGTGATCCTAACTAGAGCAGAGTTAAAGAACCTTAACTCATGAGCTTTCAAGTCTGACCACAATATGATATACCTGGGGAGTTTAAAAAGGTCCAAGCCCAAGCTTCCTCTGATCCATCAATTCTGATTTAATTGGTCAAGGAAGGGTGCTGCCCTTGCATATCCAAGAAATCCCGAGATGTTTCTTAGCTAGAGCTAAGCACCATTGCTCTGAAACTCAGAGCAAGCTGCTCTTAGAAGATCTACTTCATAGCCTCCTGTCTTCTTTCTTTCCCTGACTCAAGGAAAGGGACTTGCCAGATGCTATGGTTCTATCACATTAGATTGTGATCTTAGGTAACATGTCACAGACTGTTGTATGAAGCAACCCTGGAGTGTTTTCGAACCTATAGGAATGATGGAAGAATGTTCATAGAATAATCTACCTTGCAAAGTGGGGCATTGGGAGAGTAGCTAAGAGGTCCTCTAGACACACTATTTCCATGGTATGCAGCAAACAGGAGATGGGTTAGACTGGAATGTCCATGTGATGCCAGACATCACAATGCTTAAGAAGAGTCTGAAACAATGCTCATCTATCCATTCATCCATTTAACAATGTCCACTGGAGTAAAAGCCATGACTGCAGTGAACAAGAAAAACACAGCAGTCTTCTCTGAACTCAAAAATAAACAGAGAGGGTTTGAAGAAATGGTTCAATAGACAAAGTGTTAGCCAATCAAGTGTGAGGTTACACATAACAGTTGTGTGACTGTAGAAGTCCACTGAACTCAGAATTTGAGAGACAGAGAAGAGGAAATTCTCAAGACAAATGAGCTATCATAATAGATGAGCGTTGGGGTGAGTAGAAGCACCTACCTCAATAAATAAAGATGGAAGTGAAAGTGGAAGACACCTGACGTCAAACTCTGACCTCCATATACTTATATACCCACACATATATGCATATGCACCCACACTATATGTGTTTACACACATGACAGCATGCATAAACACTCATGAATACCACATACATAGAAAAAATAAAACCCAAAACTTACTATAGATGCTGGCAAGTGAATGACTAATTCTTGTAAGTCTACCTTGGTACCATACTCCTTTATGTATACAGAATGAAATTTTCTGTTGGCCATTGCTTCCCCCGCTTTGAAATTAGCTTCCAAGTCTATCAGGAGGAAAGCATATGGCAGAGACTACCACTGACCCTCACTATCCTTTTCTGGTCAGATTCAAGTTGATGTTGCCTTTCTTTCCTGATGCTGTTCCTTATTGGATTCCCTAGTAATTTTTCAAGCTACCTACCATTCTAGAGTGTGCAAGGGCAGGATCATTGGAATCCACGACTGAGGCAGAATTTATTCTGGCATATTTGATCAGAAAGTAAGTGCTCTTTCCAAAGAGCTTTCTGGAAATCCTGAGAAAATAGAAAGCGTCATTTACTGGAGAGCAGGGAGACGACTCAATTAGAAAAAATAATTGCCACACAAGCAGAGGATCTGAATTCGTCACCCCCTCTCCCAGAAGCATTTATGTAAGGAGCCAGACAATACAGTAACATGTGCTATTTATGATCTCCACACCAGAGAGAATGCCTGGGGCTTCCTGGCTAACCAGCCTAGTCGAATCAGTGAGCTCCCAGTTCAGTAAGAGAACCTGTCTTAAGAAGTAAGGCAGAGATGTAATTGAGGAAGATGCTCAACATTTTGGCCTCCCTTAGTATATGTACACAGACACACAGACACACACGAGCACACACACACACACCCACACACACACACACACACTTTCATTCACCATACATGTCTAATATATATCTTTAGCATTTCTTTTACCAAACCTATTTCTCAGAGCAAGATGATGGTTATTGACCAGGTTGGGACCTCTTTATAGCTCTCATCAGATTTTATCTCAGCCCATCCTATGGAGCTAGGAGCATGGAGTGGGGCAGTTGTAGCATTCTCTGTGAGATAAGATCAGCACCTATCCTGGTTATATCCCTAACCCTGGGGATTAATTGTCTCAAGAGAGAGAGAGAGAGAACCCACAGCCACAACTCTCATTCTTTTTTCAGTAAGAGCATTGTGGCTTGTGCTCTGCTCATCCACTTCTTCCCTCACTCCCACAATAGTAGATAAAGGTGCTGCTATCATGAAAGCGTTAAGAGAGCTGCTGGTCTTCCATTACTATGACACTGTACTGACTAGTTTTATGTCAACTTGACACAGCTGAAGTCATCTGAGAGAAGGGAGTCCCAGTTAAGAAAAATGTCTCCATAAGATTGGTCCCATAGGCAAGCCTGTAAGCATGGTCTTAATTAGTGATTGTTGGGGGAGGGACTAGCACACTGCAGATGGTGTTCCCCCTGTGTGGCCCTCGGTTCTATAAGAATACAGGACGCACAATCCAGGGGGAACAAGTCAAAAAGTAACATCCCTCCATGGCCTCTGCATCAAATATCTAGCTGACAGAAGGTGGAAAGGGTCTGTTATTAACATCATTTTCAGCTAATTGCATATTCTTTTCACTTTTTATTTTCTATAATTTTAGAGAATGGTCAATGATACAAAGGAGGATTGATAAGTGGATACTGAACACCTTTATTCTAAGTAACTTTATTATTTCTCTGTAAGCTTCACAACATATATCACATGAGCAATTACCACTCCTGTATTACATTAAGATAAAGGTCACAGAGGAATTAAATAATCAAGACAAGCACAAGGATGTACACTTTTCATCCCAGATCTTGAGCAGTACAGTCAGGAGCATCAAGATTTTGGGACTGTTCTTGGCTACATAGGGTGATGTCAGCTCAGGCTACTTGAAACCCATGTTTTTAAAAACTTTTAAAAATTAACAATCAATAATTTTGTATCATAATAAAAAACAGTGAACAGACCATAAAATGTTGACAGAAGGAAATCATGGGCTTTTGTGAATAAGACCGTCCCAATGCAAGGTTGTACAATACAGGCAGAGGTGACATGGCTATTGGTATACCTGCAGTATTAGGGCAATTGGATTCTTATCCTTAGTAAAAATTTAATTAAGATCTGTTCACAGAAATGACATGTGACAACTGCTGTAGGATATGAGTGAAACAAAGAGAGAGAACAGAAGTGACAGAAATAAGATCGGGACATCAAACAAAGCAAGGAACATGCCCTTTGCATATTGGTAATTCTTCCAACATTTAATCCAGGCCATGTCCAGACACTGCTTAATAAAATAATGGATGAAGGAATGAATAAGTAATGTTCATAGCCTGAGGCCGCAAAGATGGTGACATCTTGCTGCTTCTTATGCCTTGGAAATCATTTTCCCTTTGAATCTAGTTATACTGCATCTTTGCCTATATTAAATAGGTGGTTCATGCTTAAATGATGCCTAGCAAAGCAATGTTATCCTTTTGGCTGAGTGCAACTGTGTTGAGGGCAACTGAATATTATCACACAGGTAGATGTGTCTATGCTCTAGATATATGAGGTATTGACACTAAGGTCTCCTGGGCCAACATGCTTGGACAAAGGCATGGCCTGAATAACATTCTTCTTTATATTTTCATTTGCACAAGTATCAAGAGGAATAGCCTTTTCTGTGACTTTTCATTAAAACCAAAGCACACTGTTGAAAAAGATCTAGTCTGATACAAGTCCAGGGCTCCTGAAGCAAAAGAAGCTTTCCTTCCTGGAACTGTGCAAATGGTGCTATCAGAATGAGGATCCGGGTTCAGGCAAATGTGACTAGCCAGAGTTGGTCCCAGACAAGAAGCCCAGCTGATACTGTGTCATGCATCATGAAGCTGGGGAACAAAACTGCCCAGAGCTACATCTTCTTTCCCATTTCATACTTAGTTCCATTTTCATCTGAAATAAAGTCTATCCACGTTCAGCAATTTCATTCTCCTAGAACCTGCTACCCTGATATTTCCTTGTAATTTGCATAATATTGGTCCAAAAGGGAAGAATTATTGGAGGCCATGACCTTGTTTTTCTAACCTTTTGTTATGCTTAACAAATGCCCTTGGATTTAGTCTCTGCTGGCAATTCTGATTTGCATTCCCTAGCCCTCAGTGATTTGTTTGCAACCATTCTAGCTGTGGAAATGCTTAGTTATTATTCTGGATGTACTCCCAGTATGCACAGCAACCTAGCTACTGCAACATCCAGAGAAACCCATTCTTAAGGATGCTTCTAGGGACCAGCGATTTGATGAGGCAAAGCACAGAAATCTTGTGAAATGGAACCGTGCAACAATAATATTTCATAAATTGGATCATTTGAAATTTTATACTAGTCATCTGTTTTTTTCAGTCTCCTTTACAACTAAGAATGGCAAAGAAAAATATTTTCAGATTGTCATGCTCTCTCTAGATGTTAAGCCGTATGCACATTCAATAAACAGCAGGTTTCCATTAAGAGTGTCCACCTATGAATCCTATGTAGCTCATCCACATGATAACTGTGAGTTTAACCATGTGGCCTGCTCCAGCTGCTTTCACCAGCATGATTTCAAGGCATAAAGGAATTTGCCAAATCTATTAATATCAAGAAGACGGATTGTACCCAAGAGTTGTTGAATTTTATTAATATCATTATAGTCTCCATTTGCCCTATAGAATGGTCTACTGCTACATTCAAAAAGGAAGAACAAAGATGTTTATTTACAAGTGACCACAAATTCCTTTGGTGGAAATCTAACGTAGTGTCTTTCTCATAGATCCTCAGCTAGAGTTGAAGTAATGTTGACTGAACAGTTGAACTTTCAGTTTTGTCTACTAAATAGGTTAATATATTTTTCATGTAACAGGGAAGAAAAATAAACTACTTCACAGAATGAGGCCATAGTTGTAATGCTAAGATCTGTTTCTGGAGACGATGAATTAAGGAGAACAGTAATAACTCACACATTGACCAAAACTGTAAAGTGACCTACTATCATGTGAGAGAAGATGAAGGGAGACATCATACTTTATTGTTTAATGGGTCAAGTATGATAGCTCTTTTATAGCCTCTTTCATCATTCCTTTTGTAATAACATCAACAAAGGGCAGAGTAAAGCAATTTCAACAGTTGAAAGGCTAAAGCAAGAGGATTGCAAGTTCACAGTCAGTCTTCACTGCATAGTGAGTTTATCAGGTAGAACTATCTAAAAAACTAAATAATCGCTGAACCAATATGGTCATTTTATAGCTTAGATAATCTGTCTCCAAAAATCAGCTAGAAAAAAATGGCACTTAAAAAAATAGGGATTTGGAAATAACCAAATAGCTATCTGTCAAATTGTGACACAGTTTTATGAAAAATGCTGAACTTCAGGTAGGAAAACTCAACACCAATTGGCAAGAGAACATTGATAGAAAAACATGCTGATGTCTCACCCAGAGACAAAGAGCTACAGACAATTAATACGTGTGCCTAGAGGAAGAGTCTTCTCCAAGGAAATTCCGGATAGGTTTTCTTATCCCAAGGAGTTAAGTCATAAATACACATTCACACACACACACAGTCATACAGACACATATACACACACCACATGCATACACATACCAGACACATACACACAAATCACCAACACATACACACACATACAACACATACACAGACACTACATGCACATACACAGACCCATATACACAGATCACAGCACATACACATGCACACACATACACATGCACACACATACACACACACACACACACGCAAATCACACACAAAAGCATACACAAGCAAACACACTCCCCACATGTGAGCATCATTAGATGTACTCATCAGGTTGTATAGGTTGTATGTATAAAGTAAATACATACGTGTATATAACATAAATAATAATACATGATATAAATACCAATAATAAAAAGTCAGACATAAAGTGAGTGAGTTGAGAAAGAGTAGGGGAGGGTGGAGCATATGGAAAGAATTGGAAGGGGGAAAGAAGGGGAATATGATCTCAAATACAGTCCTCATATAAGAAAATCTCAAAAATTATAAACAGGTCAAAAAATCAAAACTACAATTGGTGCCATCCTTGCATTTGGCTACTTTTTTTCCACTCCCAACTCATCTGGCATGAGGAATCTAGCAAGCTGGGCCAGTCTGTGAAAAACAAACTTCATCAAAGAAGAAGACTGATTTGCAGTAAGTAGGAAAAAGCATTCACACTGAAACAGCATTGTCAGCGGGTCCAGCCATCACCACCTCAGATGAATTAATACTCAGCAAGCCAGAGAAAAATGTGGCATAGTTGGGGATTTCAAAGGAGAGTCTGAGATGTATGACAATCATAAGGCTCCTAGAGAGGGTCTCTGTCAATTCCTAGATAACATTGTGGGTAGGTTATATACACCCACAAGGTGAACTAAACCCTGTTACCCACACATGATGTCTGCCTGCTTCAAGTCTACATGCATGTGGAATGAGGACTGAAGAAAGTATAAACACCCACTGACAATCCTGGAAAGACTTGAGGTTCTAGGGAAGGGAGGCCTTGTAGGGTAGGGAAGCACCCTCTCAAAGGCATAGGGGAGGAGGAATGGGATGAATAACTGTGGGACGGGGACCAGGAAGGAGAGGCAATGACTGGAATGTAATAATAAATAAATAAATAAATAAATAAATAATAATGCTTGAGTGCATTGGGATGTGTGCTTAACAATTCACAGATTTGCTAGTGGAATGTAGAGACTTCTGAAATTGAGATGTTTGAGCACAACCTCTCAAACACAGCCTGATCACTAAAGCTAAACCTGTCAGTGTGACACAGAAAAACACATACAAATAAAGCTAAGGGTTATTTGTTTAAATTGAGCAAGAGCGACAGCAGGCACATACCACATTTCCCATGAATGTAGTTAAAGAGAGTTACTATGAACAAAGCAAAACAAAGTCAGTGGAAGAAAAAATCCTAAAACAACAACAACAAACATACACAAAACAAAAACAAACAAACAAAAAACAAACAAACAAATACCTTTGGGCAAATAAGATAAATGAAAATTCAAGGCTGCAGGCTGCCAGGAAAGATGGCCCAACAGTTAAGAGCACTCAATGCTCTTACAGAAGCACCAAGTTCTGTTCCCTGCACCCATAGCAGAAAGCTCACAACCACCTGTTGCTTCAGCTCCAGGGGATTAATGCCCTCTTCTGGTTTCCATAGGGACTTACATTCAGCTACACACACATTATTGAAGATAAAGCTTCGAAACATTGAATTTTAGCACAATATACTGCCTAAACTGTTCTGGATTTCAGAAACTTTGTGAGACATACAGAAGAGAGTTTAACCTATACCCGACCCCCCCCCCGCCCCAAAAATATGCCTTTGAGAAGACCTGAATGTTGTACCTAAAAGGCTTCAAAGTATTGGAAAGATATTACAGTAACAAAAAAATTCCCTATATTTAAATAATGTAAGAATAAAAATGAATAAATAACTAGAGAATTTCAATAAAGAAACTGAAAGTACAAGAGCAGCCATTTACAAATTATATGAGAGAAACATACAATGAAAATGGCATGAGTAGAGGCTGGAGAGATGGCTCATCAGTTAAGAGCACTGACTGTTCTGCCAGAGGTCCTGAGTTCAATTCCAGCAACCACATGGTGGCTCACAACCATCTGTACTGGGATCTGATGCCCTCCTCTGGTGTGTCAGAAGACAGCTACAGTGTACTCATATAAATAAAATAAATACATCTTAAAAAAAAAAAAAGAAAATGGCATGAGGGAATCTGAATCAGAGTATCAGGATGACAAAAGAAAATAATAAAAATGCTTAGTAAATTTAAAGAGAGAACAATCAAATTTGTCCAACAAGATCATCAAGGAAAAATATCTGATAAATAGCCATAACACAAAGATATCAATAAACATGTTACAGAACTTTCAAGATGTGAAAGGAGGGAGAGGAAGTATAAATATGAAAACAGAGTAATGCCAAACTCTCCAAAATGTTGACAAAAATATTCATCTGCAAATTAATGAAATTTAACAAGTTCCAAGTAAGATAAACATTAATAAGAGTCACACCTAGTCATATTACCCAAGTAGATTCCTTAAATATGGTGTTGAGAACGTCATATATAAGCACTGCATTCAAAATACTCCTATCCCTCCCTCTCTCCCCTTCAACTCTTGTGCCTCCACATAAACTCATGATATCATCTTTAATTATTATTGTTACTGTATACATGTACATATCCATATCTGCCCACCTATATTATCTCTACATCTATGCATACATATACATATTACCTACTAAGTCCTTTTAGCTTTGTTCATATGTACATGTGTCCAGGACTGACCACTTGGAATTATGCAAAGTACATAGGAGCTCCTCCCTGCTGGAGATTGATTTTCTCTCATTCAGCAGCCATTGTCTGCCCACAGCTCTTTTTCTAGGGGTAGAACTATGTGGAATTACCCCTGTCTATAGTAGCATGTCTACTGGCATTGTTATTATGCTGATCATGCTGAGGAAACCATTTGTTGAGAATTCATGAGAACAGCTTTCTGTCATACATAAAAGACACTATCTCACATCGTGGTCTTCTGTTTCTTACAATCTTTCTACCCTCTCTTCCACAGTATCCCTTGTGCCTTGGGTGTATTGCTTGCATTGGAGATGTATCAGCTGGGGTGAGGCTCCCCTAGTCACTTACAGTCTTCATTTTGACCAGTTGTGGCTCATAGCCAAAGACAAGAAGGAGAATTTCTTGTTATACTGGGATGAAGAGAAAATAATACTAATGGTTGATGTCCCTTCAGAAACAATGGAGCTAAAAGGCAGAGACGTGGGACATTCATGTCAATGAAAGCAAAATAAACAAATAAAACACTGCCAGACAGCCAGCAAAAGTATCTTTCAAAACTGAAGACAAAATAAAAACATGTAGGCAGTCGAAGCTGTAAATGGGGCTTTTCCAGCTAACATGCTGTACATGAAAAACCAGAGTCATTTATGTTGAAAGGAAATGACACCAGATGGTAACTCAAATCTACATGAAAAGATAAAGAACAGCAAAATAACCTCACCTAAATATATGTGTAAATATAACCTATTATACATGGAAGCACATATTTTCTCCTTTTTTTCCTAAGCTTTAAAATGTAAGCTGGAAGGAAAGAAAAGCTATAGCACTATCTATTCCAATTCTTGACATACAAACATATAAAATATAATAATCATAAGCACAAATAATGGAAGAACTGAAGCTGTGTTACAGCAAATTCATATATTTCACTAGGGTTCAACCTAAATTAGCTTGCTCTGAGTTGAAAGGTGCATTGCATTATTTAGAAAACACTCATAAAATAAATTTTAAAGTAATGAGAAAACCAACAAAGGAATTAAATTTACACAATTAAAATTTCCATTCAACACAAAATAAAGACAGCAAAGGACCAATAATGGAATAAAAAGAAGAGACCAACACATTCCAAAGCATAATTGTTTCATCGAAGGTCATTTGGTGATATGTTCCTACTGAAAATCAGGAAGTTCAAACTGTAGACTAAAAATTAAAAACTAACTGAAACCTCAGTTCAGAGGACACTCCAGATTCAAAGATACAAATTAGTGTAAATAAAAACACAGAAAACATTCACCATTAAAAAGAGACTATATTAAATGAGGACGTAACAGTACATGTATACCAAGAAAGCACACATCTCAGGGAATGGGAGTCTTTATATTAATATGAAATATATTGATATATTGAAGAAAGATTTATTATCAGAAACAATATGCATAAGTAAGAACAGAAGGATCAATTCAGCATGATGTGATAATAATTACAAAGACATGTGCACTTGACAACACAGCTCCAAAACAAGGAGGCAAAAATTGACAGAAGTGGAAAAAAAACCTAAAAGCCATGTCAATGGTTTGAAAACATCAGTATTCCATTCTCAGGAGTATGTGTTATAACTAAACAGGACAGAAGGCCATCTTGTTATAATTAAGATACACATTACCTTCTGCTTGGAGGCTGTAAAATGCATGTTCATGTCCAGAATCTGGAGCATCCTTGATGAAAACTCATATGCTAAACTAATAAAATATTCAAAAATTTAAAAGAACCAAGAACATGCAAAAATCTGTTCTCTTATGAAAACAGAATTAAATTGCATATTCAAAACAAAAGAAAGCAGTGGAGCCTTATTCTCCAGACATTGATAAATTATGAAACACACAACTTAAAAAGTCATCTTAAAATTACAGAACAAGGGATGAAGAGATTGGTCAGTGGGTAAAGAGCTTACTGTGCAATCATAGGGACCTGAGTTCAGATCTTCAATACCTATGTAAAAGCTCAGACACATGGTGAACATCAGTAATCAAAGAACATGGAAGTGAAGATAGGAAGTATCCTGGGAGCATGCTGACAAGCCAGCCTGGCCATTCAGTAAGCTACAGCCTTCCAGAAATAGAGGAAGACAGCCAATGTGACCTCTGCCTTCCACATGTCTATACAGAGGTACACACACCTGCTCCCATGCATACATATATACATCACACAGACACAGACACACACACACACACACACACACACACACACACACACACAGCAAATAAATCACAAGAAACATGGTAAGTGAAGTGTTCAGAGAGAAAAATACCATATATACAAGGTAGAGGCTCCACCTAATGTAGGATTAGACACAATTTATAAGTTTAAGTGAGTACTTTGGAGAGGCAAGAAGATTATATATGACTGCCTTAACTTCTATCATCAGTCCACAGAATAATAAACACAAACAGAGTGTAATTAAGTTCAAGGAAATAAATAATAAACAGTATGATGGGAGTTATTAAAAAAGAAAACACGTAGACATCAACATTTATTCTTTGATACAAAGTCAGCAACATTTACTCTGATTAGCAAAAAGCCAAAGGAAAAATGGAGTACAAATGATGAAAACCAAGAAGAAAAAGGATCTTAAAAATTAATATACATTTAATGATGCAAATACAGACACACCCCTAAAAGTGCATAGTTGGTCTGATTTGTCTCAAGAGAGAGTAAAATTGATTTTTTTATTATTTCTAAGATAAATAATTAAATTTAAACTAAAATGTATTTTATAAAGAAAATTCTAAGCCAAAATAGTTTCACTGACCTATTTTTTAAAGACCATGAAACCCTAGCACTTCAGAGGTGGAGGCAGGAGAATTGATGTGAGTTTAAGAACATTCTAAGCTACATAGCATTCACTGTAAATCTCAGGACACCCTGGGCTACAGAGTAAGACCCTGTCTCAAAAGATGAAGAAAGCTAAACCAAGACAAAACACAATGATGAGGATGACAAATAATTATAAGGAGGTAAGGAAACTGGAACCTCTATAGATTACTTATAGAAATATAAAATATGCAGGCACCTAAAGCAAATAGTTACCTAAGTATTAAAAAATATTCTCAACATACAGTTTAGCAAGTTTCATCTTAGTAAATCTCATATCCATAAAACAATTTGTTAGAGATATACATGGCAACATTGTGCATTGTATCTCCAAAGTGGGAAGGATTCTGTTATTTGTCAACTGATTCATTGATAAATCAAATGTGGTATATCCATTCGATGAATACTACTCAGATGCATAAAAGGAACCACATACTGGTGCAAATAACATGATGGAGAAACCTTCAAACTGTGTCATGAGGAAGAAATCGGGTTCTAAAGGTGGTATATTAAGATACTACTTACATGGACTTTGAAAAAATAAAGTGGATGGAAAAAGAATTGGGGTTGTTACCTTGTTGAGGTTCACTGAGAGAATAAATTCTGGAGGAACTGGTCGTGCAGAGATGAGGCTAGCATTCTAAAACTGGATTAGAGTGAGAATCTCACATCTCTGCATATTTTCTGGAAACACATGAACATCTACATGGGTGGAAACTTATAGCAAGCTATAAAATAACTTACATATAAGATTCTTAAACTCAGGGTGAGCCACAGAGCTTAGTTAGGAGGCAGGAAGGAAAACACTTAACTAAATTTCTGATTTGGGGAACTTCTCAATATTAAATGTTCACCAGTATCTGTGCCATGGAAGTTGTCTTTAAATCCATTCACACTTCTTTACCTTATGTTTATTATTATGTCTTGCTTTAAAGGGAACAACTCTTCTCTATTTGCACTTGTGAGGGGAGAATGGTTGGTCCCTGTATTGCCTGTACTGATGCTGGACTTCTCTTGCAGCAGTGGCTTCTGTCGAACTCCCTGAAGAATAGCCATCCAGCTGATAGGGCTAAACAAAGGTTCCCAGATCTACTGTTGTACTTTGGAAATCTGTCAGAAGCATTGAGTTGCATGGAATACAGAGGCATACACCTTATATTTTGTTTCTTTTGTCTATTTAGGAAACTATTCTATTCCTGTTTACTTATAGGTAACATGGAGTCAGAAGCACATAGTCCACACTTGTTGGCCTATACTTGAAAAACTGCCTCCTTTTACCATATAAAGCATCTGACCTGTCTGCAGGCACCACAATTCCATTTCTGCACACAATTATATGAACCATGGGACTTCGAAACTCTTTCCAAACTGGATCGTTGTCTAAGGAGTTCATTAAGGATGCAAAGGGAAGGAATGCAGGGTCTCTAAAGACAACTGTCTGTTGCCAAGAAAGGCAACACCTCTGCCTGAATTGCAGTGAAGACTAATTCAGCAGTTCTGTTCTTCAGACCTCAGAAGGGCAGAGGAAAAGAAATAATGCACCCTCCTGGATAATACTTGGGAAATTGGAGGAATTATGGAAACATTCAGGATTTCATTTGGATGCTGTATGAATTACAATAAGCCAAATACTCAGTTCAGTGGCATGAAGCACAATCCTATAGACCTCGCCTTTCTGCTGTACAGGAGAATGTCTCCCTACATAATGAGCCCCTATAGAACTTTGTTAAGCATTAGCTTGCCTGTTCCTCCAGAGGACCCAGTGGGATGTTCCCAGACCATTTCTTCTGTCAGCTGGTTTCTGCTTCAGAGAAAGAAAGCATCCTAATTGCATTGAAATGAAAAAGGAAACCCAGTCTGTGGCTGGGGCATCTCATGCCCACAGAGCTCAGGCAGAGAGAGCTGCCGAATGTAGGTTTCAGGAGTTGATTCATTAGGATGAAATTGATCTGTCTGAAGGGCTCAGAGTCTAGAGCAAAGTTCTTAGGCAATTCCTGTACTGCCATCTAATACAAGTTTTCTCCTTACTAGGAATAAAAACAGTCAAGGCAGCCACAGTTGCAGTTTGCTTTTTCAATATTGATAGTACAGGGTCTCCTGAACTTACTGAATAATGAACACTCAATTCTTGCACAAAGTCAATGAAGCCAAAGAGACAAGATGTTTCTTCAAAGTAGGCCTTCAGATTATCTCCTTAGTTTCTTATTTTCCTAACCACATACACAGCTAATGCCAAATCTTCCTTGCCTTTATTGAGCAACTAACACGAGCCAACCGTGTATGGCTGTTTTGCATTACTCCAGAGAGGAAGCAAATAGAGTCCCACATACGATAAGATTTGCATTTATTTCTTTAGTTTTAATTTATGCATGGGTGTGGATGATGGTGCATGGTGAGGGGGTGTGGTCAGGTGGAGGCCAGAGGTCAATTTCAAGAATTGTTCTTCAGGAACTGCTCACCTTGTGTTCTGAAATAGGTTCTCTACTACACCTGGAGTCCACTGATTAGAACAAGCTGCCTGGGTAGTAAGCCCCAGTGATCTTCCTGCCTGTGCTCCCAGAGTGGGATTATTATAAGGGTCATGCTATTTACACATGACATTTCACATAGGTGCTGGACAGAAATCAGGTCTTCATTCTGGCATGCAGGATGTTTATTAACTCATGTATAACTTCAGCCAAGGATGGTGGTGGAACCAGATTTGTATAACCCTAGAGCAAAATTCTGAAATGTGTGAGAAAGGCCAGGTTTTAGAGATAGATTAAAATCAAATTTTAAAAATAATAAATTTGAAAGACCCATTCAAATTGAAGGCTTCCATAAGATCTTCCAGCGTGACAGCACAGCTGCTTCAAGTATTCTTTGAGAGTCTTGCTTGTATCCAGCATGTGTCCACAAGCTGGGCATCTCTTCTACATCTCTTCTGTGTGCAGCAATCTATCAACTCATCACAGTATTGACATTCTCTGATCTGACTTTCAATTCCTATCTTCTCTCACCTCTTGGTCAACAAAAATCCTCTGAAAATCAGCCTATCAACTCAAAATGAATGATATATGCTTGGATCATGTCAACATGTCTACTTGTCTGGCCAATTGCTTGCCCTTGTTGTTGATGGGAATCAGCCAATGAAAAGCAGGAGTAGCCAAAGCAAAGGACAGATCATTACCATTGCTCCCCTTGCTGTTCTTCCCAAGAAAAGCCTCAATTGTCTTTTTCTACAACATTTTTATTAGTATGGATCGACAATTTAAGAAAGACATTTTTGAAAACAATAGCCTTGTAGACTTACTTTTAGTGTGTGTGTGTGTGTGTTTTGTGTGTGTGAATGATAAGTATGAGATCCCTGTGTTTAGGTGCTTAGGAATAGTTAAGAAAGGTGAACTATTTTGAAATATGCTGGAGCAATTCTTTTTTTTCTAAATAAGACTTGTCCTCAAGGGAAACTATCCAAACAAACTCCAATCTGACGGTTTCTTCTTAAGGCCTGAGTGACCTGACAGATGAAAAACAACCAACTCCAAGAAACTTAAGAATTCACACTCAGGTTTTCAGAAGAAAACACTCAGGTCTAGACCACTCGGGCTATTTTCTTCACCTAAAGATAGAGAATCATACAAAAGTGTGAGGTACATACCTCACAGATACAGAACTCTAAAAGGCTTCAATTGGAAGAGTAGAGCATCATGTCAATATTTCTTTACCAGGACACTCCTTAGAAACTATTTCCAAGAGTTTCTCTTACATACTTTGTACCTCATGTCCATGTGTCATATACAAAAAAGTAGGCAACAGAATGAGGGAAAATGGAAGCAAAACAATCAGTCTTACAAGGATGCCAGACCCAGATTTCAAACAACTGTGGTTAATATTTAGGTTTCTGATGTATGGAAAAGACAGCTCACAGCCCAGGTGGGCAATGAGAGCAGATGGAAATCCTAAAATGAGCTAAAAGCAAAGCTGGAGAACAAAACCAGACCAATAGAAGGAAAGTACCTTAGACTAATGTACAAGGGAAACAATCAAGGAGAGAATTGTGGAACTCAAAAGACCAATAGAAATCAGCTGAACTGACAATCAAGAAGAGAAAAAGTCAGAGGAAAATGATTTCATATCAACAGACTGTGAAGTGGAACAAGAGTATAACATGCATGTTTAGTAGAGGAAAATAATGACTGTAAATATCTAAAGGAAGAGATGAAAAGTTTAATCAACAATAAAGTAGGAAAATTACCCTAATTTATTAATAGCCATGGGGTCATACACTAGGAAGCTTGTAGCTTGTTACTGAAAAGATGCTAAATATCATATGATTAAAAATAAAATATACACAAGCATAACATTTCATAAATTTAGAAAAGAAAGTTGTCCGGTGTCCACAAAATGGGAAAAATTTCTTGATAGAGAAATGATAATAAGAATTACTAATGACATCTCAGAAAAGCATGTGTCCAAGCAGAGACAGAAATATATTCTAGAGGGAGAAAAGAAACTAGAATTTTTATCAAGCTAACAAAAAATTGAAGAAGTTATCCTTAGGAAAGCACCGCCTAAGAAATGAGGTAAAAATATCTAATAAGAAAACATGAGGTTGATATCTATATTTATATAAAAAAGAGCATTAGAAAGGAATTTAAAAAGCAAGTAAAATATTTTAAATTCTTATCTAACAATGTTTTTAATATATTAATGGTCAATACTATCATTGATTGTGTATTATCATATATATATGATGCATGAGTATATATCTATTAAATACTTATATTCAAGGAAATTAGTTTTAGGAATCCTATAATGAATTGGAAAGTTGGTCTATATAAATTAAACAATGTAGTGTGCTTTTATACTGGATATGGGTTTATTATAATTTTACATTGCAAACCTAGGACAGGTATTTTGAAAGGAAGTAAAATTGGCATAAAAAATGAATTTTATAAAGTATGCACTTTACACTACAAAAGGCAGAAATATAATAGAAGAATCAAACAGGGACAAGTAGCAAGAATAGCAAACATGGACCAGTAATAACTATGCCAAATGCTAATCCAGCCACCTCAGTAACTGACTATCAATCTAATAATGCAATTGTACCAGGTAAAAGGCAGATATTGTTAGAGTGGCTCAAAAACCAGGGCAAGACTAAATATGTGTTTAGAAGCAAAACTTAAACCAAACACCTATAATTCTATTAATCATAAGCTTGTGATGGTTTGAATAGGTAAAGTCTCCCTAGACTCATGTGATTAGATGCTTGGCCCAAAGATGCTTGGCCCAAGAGAAATGACACTGTTATCAGATATGGCCTTGTTGTAGGAAATAGGTCACTCTGAGGAAGCTTTGAGGCCTCCTATACTCAAGCTATATGACACACTGCTCCCCTCTGCTACCTACAGATCAAGATGTAGAACTCTCACCTTCTTCTCTAGTAGCATACTTGTCTGAATCCTGCCATGTTTCTCAACATGACAATAATGGACTAAATCTATAAAACTATAAGCCAGCCCCAATTAAATATTTTCCTTTAAAAGATTTGCCATGGTCATGAGTCTATTGCAGTAATGAAACCCTAACAAAGATAGGACTGAAGTAGGAGGATTATGAGTTCAAGGTTAGTTTCGGCTCTTAAATGAAACTGCCTCAAAGTATGGAAAGAAAGCAAGCAAGATAGAAAGAGAGAGAGAGAGAGAGAGAGAGAGAGAGAGAGAGAGAGAGAGAAGAGAGAGAGAGAGAGGAGAAGGAAGGGAGGGAAGGAGGGAGGGAGTGGGAGGAAGAAACATAATGCCATTCTAGTTGGCAGTGGAAGCTTGGGAAAGCAGAGTCTAAAAATGAGATGGACCAAAGTCTCATGCAATAGCCAACTTTATTTAGAGCATCAGAAAATTTATCCTCTGAGTGTTAAAATGAATCATATGAGTAAGGTGTTTAATCACAAGGCCAAGCCAAATGTGGCAAGAACATGTTTTACTATAGAGGCATATGACTAACATCAAACAGTGAAAGTATACTAACTTGATTTTTAAAAAGAAAACAAGATTTTTCTTATTAATTTCAGACAGAGGCTATGTCAGAGCCAAAATCTATCAATCATAAAGAAATATGTTACCGAATAATAAAGAGATCAATTCTTAGAGAATACATACCAATTCTTTTCAGACATGCACCTTGCAGAACATCAAACTCTCTAGGTAAGAAATTATTGAGCTTTAAGAAATAAATGAATCCATTATCATGGTTAGAAACTTCAGCACCTCTTTATCAGTAATAGTGAGATCAAGTGAGCAGACAGTGGTAAGAACTCAATGATGTTATTAATTAGAGTTCACTTTTACAGACAATGTCATCCATCAGAAACAGATGTACATGCTTCTCAAGGTCACAGGAGGTGTCCACAAAAACAGACCACACTTTGTCATGAAACAGTTTTTAACACATTCTAAAAATTATGTGTTGTACAATAGCTGCTTTAAGGTCAAGGGAATTAAATCAGAAATGACCAACAGAAAAATAACTTGATGGCTTCTAAATGAACAGGAGATTAAGCAACAGAGATTCTAAATGACAGGCGTCAAAAAAGCAATCTTGAATCAAAGAAGAAAATACTTTGAACTAAAAAGAGGATGGAGGAGGAAGAGGAGGAAGAAGAGGGATATATAGTTTGCTAAAGGTGGTGAGATGTGACAAAAGTGGTACATATAGAATAAGATATATATGAAGATGTAAAAAAGAAGAAACATCTTAACTTTCTAGTTTATTTTTAAGTAATTAATAAAAGAAGAGCAAACTAAACCCATGAAAATTCAAAGAAGGGTTGTCTATTCTTTGGACAGAATGTTTGGCTGCATTGAAATCATTAGCCAGATTAGTTTATGAGGTATATTTAAATTATATATATATAGTCTTAGAGCATGGATAGAATGTGTAAAAATTCTTCACCAGAATTGAAAGGAATGGTATGCAGTCCAAATGCTCAGAGTCTTCATTCTGATGTCAAAAATCTTGAGCACAGTCATCACCACCTATATTCTTTTTGGTATTCTGGCTTTCCTAGACTTTATCAGAATCACCAGTAGGTACTGCATGTAGCATTATAGGCCATTATTTGTCTCAATTTCCAAATTTTCCCAGTTTTCTGACAGAGCAATTCCAAAGACATCAGAAATTACTTGTCAACTTTAGTCATAGTAATGTCATCCATTATATGTTATCAATTTTCTGTATTAGCCAGTATCACATAGCTGTGATCAAAATAACTAGTTATCATTCTATTGTTTGATAAACATCATGACCCAGAGCTAATTGTTGAGGAGAAGGTTTACTTGCCTCACACATCCTTATCATAGTCCATCATTGAGAAAAGCCAAAGTAAAAGCTCAAGGCAAGGACCTGGAGATAGGAACAGAAGTAGAAACCACATAGGAATGTTGCTTATTGCCTTGTTCTCCATCTTTTGCTCAGCCTGCTTACCCAGAACCATCTGCCCAGGTGGCACTGACAGAGGGCTGGACCTCTCCACATCAGTCATTAAGAAAATGATGCATAGACTTGCCTACAAGTCATTTTATTTACATTTTCTCAGTCAAAATTTTTTATGGATAACAGTAACTCGTGTCAAGTTGACAAAACAAGCAAACAAACCAACCAAAAACCCAATAACCAATACATATGGTTTGAAGTAAGGAATTATTTTGGCTTATGTTTTAAATTTATCAGAATGGACACTGAAGAAGAGAGACATTCACACAATGGTTGCTAGGGAGAGATGAGACGGAATGAATAAATTGGAATGCATGATCTCCTTCTGTTCTTTGTCTCCTTTTACTACACCTAGGCTTCCACATATGGAATGAAGCTTTGCAGATTTAAGGCAGAAAGTGTTCCTTTAGCTAATCTTCTTCCAGAGTTGTGTGTTGCAGGTCTCTCAAGGTAAAAGGACAAGATGAAGCTTCACACTGGTTCTTTGAAAAAATAAGTAAAATTGATATACCTTTAGCCATAGCGAACTCAAGTTATTGATTGAAAAGTGAAATAGGAACTGTTGATATGTCTCAGTTGCTAAAGGAAACTTCTGTTGAGCCTCATGACCTATGCTCAATCCTTAGGACGTACATGTTAGGGTGAGAGCATTCATTTACATATACAATCTCCCCCCCAAACACACAAACACTAATTAATTATAGTAGATTTTTAAGTGAAACAGGATAATGTACATAATTCACAGACATTAAAATGATGAGGGAGTACTATGCAAAAATTCCATGTATACAAATTTGATAATCTTGATTAAAGATTAAGTAAAAATTCCTTGAAAACCATAAACAACCTAAAGTTACAGAAGTAGTAGTAGACTCTCTGAATGGACTTAACTTTAATCGAAAATTAAAAACATTCATAATAATTGAAAGGACTATGCACATATGGCCTTACTACAGACATTGTAAACGACATTTTATGAATTCTATGCAATGTCTTTCAGAGACAATCATTCTAATAATTTTATGAAGGCATCATTCCATCAGTAACAAAAGCTGGTAAAGATATTAGAAGTAAAATAAAGATCATGACTTCAGAAAAATAATAGAAAGTCAAATCTCACAATGTACAAAACTAATGATAATCCCAACCAAGGGGAAATTGGCCTAACTGTGCAAGTCTGATTTAACATTAGAAAAATCAGTTAATGCAACCTTTCGTGTAAGCAAACTTTAAAAAAGGAAAAAATCAGGTGATAATATTGAAAACCACCCTAGGAATATTTAAAAAAAAAAAAAAGCAATTAATAATTTTAAATAAAAAAATTTTTCAGTAAACTTTTATAGAGAATTATTTTTCAATTCCAATATATATATGAAACACTATCCAAAAAATCCTATTAATGGTGAGAAATACTTATTTTCCGCTCTAATATAGAAGAATTCATTAATGACTACCACCATTGCTTGTAGTAATGTGCTGAAATTTCTCACAAATGTAATAAAAATTAAGATGAATTAAAAACCTATACATAATGTTAAAGGATAACTGTCTTTTCACCATAGACCATATCATTCTCTTTGTATAATGTTAAAATGAACAAACATGAACTTTTTTTTTTTTTTTTTTTTTTTAGAAGACCATACTCCATATACCAGCTGCATGTTTTGGGATAGCCCCCCACTCCAATGTTTGAGACCTACATGAAAACCAAGCTGCACATTTACAACATATGTGCAGGGAGCCTAGGTTCAGCCCATGGAGGTAGATCTTTGTAGACTAGGTATGCTCCACGGTTGGTGATTCAGTCTCTGAGAGCTCCAAGGGTTCTGAAGTCAATAACTGACTAAAGCAAAGTCAGACATTCAAGATTAACTTCTAAAAGCCAGTCACTGTGTACTAGCAATGAACAATAGAAACTAAAGTTTAAAAATAGCTTCATTCAATTTCACAAAACATGAAAGCATATATAAAAATCTGTCAAATTAGTTACAAGATGAATATAAGGAAAACATTTATAAGTGTCATCAAACATCATAAATAGAAAGAGATCCTATAAACGGAGATAGGACGATTCAATACTATCCAAATATTAGTTGTTTCTTCCTTGGCTTTTATGATCAATACAAGTATAGTCAAAATTCCTGAAAAGTATTTTATGAGTATTAATAAACTGATAGACACAGAACCTAGACTAGTGGCAAAAAGACATGAGTGAGCAGCAGCATGTGGGAGAAACTCACATGAGTATCACTAAGCATAAGATGTAGGTCTGACAAACTAAATAAATTATATTTAGTAAAATTAAAGACTACAGAGATGATAAAGTCCTCAGGGGTTCACAGCTTACAAGGGGTTTGTGCTGAGGAAGGGATAAATAGGTAGACACAGATACTTACACCAACCAATGGACTGGGACCTCTGTGGTTGAGTTAAGGAAAGGCTGGAACAAGTTGGGGAGGACAGTGACCCCATAGGAAGACTAGAAGTTTCTTTTTTTTTTTTTTTTTTTTATTGGAAAATTTTTTATACATTTCAGATGTTCTCTCCTTACCCCATTTCCCCCCCTCCCTCCCAGGAACTCACTATCCCTTCCCCCCTCCTCCTGCCTCCACGTTGGTGTACCCCCTTCCACCCTCCCCTGTACCTCACCTCCCCACCCTCGAGTATCCCCCCCCACGACGTTCAGCCTTCATGGGACCAAGGATCTCTTCTCCCACTTATATATAGCTCCCTTGCATATATAGCTGGAGCCATGGGTCCCTCCCTAAGCGCTCCCAGGCTTGTGGTTTAGACCCTGGGGGCTCTGGTTGGTTGGGATTGTTGCTTTCCTCATGGTGTCACGAATCCTCTCAACTCCTTCAGCCTTCACTCTATCTTCTCCATTGGGAACCCCGTGATCAGTTTAATGGTTAGCTGTGGACTTCTGCCTCTGAGTATGTCGGACTCTTGCAGACTTCTAAGGAGACAGCTATATCAGGCTCCTGTCAGCATGTACATCCTGACATCCACTAACCTGGATCCCTGAAATCTCTCAGATACTGAGCCACCAACCAAGCAGCATATACTAGCTGGCACTGGACTCTGATACATATGCAGCAGAGGACTGTCTGGTATGGCCTCAGTGAGAGAAGATGCACCTAACCCTCTAGAGACTTGAGGCTCCAGGGAGTGGGGAGGCCTGGTAGCGTGGGGTAGTGAGGGTGGGGAAATCCACTTGGAGACAGGGAGGAGGAGGAATGGGATGAGGAACTGTGGGAGGTCAGTCTGAGAGGGGGATAATAACTGGACTGTAAAAATAAGATTAAAGATAAATGTTAAAGATTAATTAATTAATTAAAATACAATAGGTAATTCTATAGTTGTGTGATGGATTTTGCAAGTCATATATGCGACACACAATTATCTATATCTATATTACAAGTAATTAAATATAAAATATTCTAGACTAGGTGTTTGAAATAATAATAATGTATCGGTATAAGATTCACCTCTTAAAGTAAATCTAACAATTTACAGGATGTTAACAATGTGTGGTGTTAAAGGAATAAGGGCTACTTTTATAAATATTCCTCTCCGTTTTGCTGTGAATTTAAAATTTTTCTGAAAAGTTAAGGAAACTATGTCTTGAAGAAACAAAAGGAGTGACACATTCATGAATTCGTATAAGCTATGGTAGTATGTACAAGAGTTGCAATGTTTTAAACCAGTCTGGGTCCCAGTGCTGAGAGAAGTAGACACAAGCTCCCATTCCTCAACAAGAAACTATTTTCAAAGGACTTCCAATTGCAAAGGAAAAACTGGAGTCTTAAGCAAACATAAGGGCAGGCCTCATTCCTAGAAGTTAATGGCCAACACAAAACTAATTCAATGGTGTTTTGTAGACTTTTTGTATAATATTGCTTTGTTGGGGCATTTTTTTTGTCTTACCAGTCCTTTGCTTGTATGTTATTGTTAGTAATGTAAATGACAAAAAAATGAAGTTGGTACTATCATGCACAGCATAGATTATAATACATCTATTTTTATAACAGTAATTCTGTTGATCCATAAGCATGGAAAACTTTTCCAACTTGTAGTGTCTCTTCAGATTTCCTTCTTTGGTGTCTTAAGATTTTCCTTGTAGAAATCTATGAAGCCATTAATTCTTTACTTAAGTTTACTTAAATATTTTTTATTTTAATGTTTTAATGATATTTGTTTTAAATATTTGAAATTTTCATGCAATGCATTTATATCATGCTGCCTCAACTCCTTCTACCCCACACCCACCCAACTTCATGTTTGCTTGTTTTTTTGATATCTATCTCTCTTTCTCCCTCACTCCCCTATCTCTCCCTTTCTCTCTCCTTCCTTCCCCCTCCTCTTTCTTTCTTTTGAAAATCTGAGTATAATTTCTGTTGCTCAGATACTCTTGCCCATAGGGTGTGTCATGGAGGAGAGTGGTGGATTTTTACTCTTTTCCCTTACTTCATGCTTAAATTTTGCCTAGATTGGACTAGAATAGGTCTTATGCAAGTTGTAACACTCAGTGTAAGTTCATATGTGCATCTGCCCCTTTGTGTCTGGCAATCACTGTTTCTTTGGAATCATCTACCACCTATGGCTCTTACAGTCTTTAGAGCTTAGTCTTTACAGCTCTTACAGGTTGTTTTTGTATCATGGTTATTGTGAACAGAGCAGTGGATAAATAATCTATATTAGAATATAAAGTCCATAGACCGAGAGACTACCATAGCTAGATGGTGTGGTAGATATATTACCATGTTTTTCAGGAAAGTTCACATTGATTTCCAAAGTAATCGTACCAATTTTTATTCCCATAGGCAGTTGATAAACGTTCCCATTTTCCCATACTGTATCAGTACATGTTATCATTTGATATTGTATCTTAGGATTCTGGAAGAAGGTGAAATCTCAGAGTAGCTTTAATTGCATTTGTCCGATGGCCAAGGATACATTGAACATGTTAAAAAGCGTTTCCCAGCTATTTTTTTAAATTACTTTTAATTTTTCACAATCCAGTCGTTGCCCCACTCTTGGTCCAACCTCCCACAGTTCTGCATACCATTCCTCTTCCCTCCATCTTCAAGAGGATGTCCCCCCACTCTTCTCCAGGTCTCCCCATTCACAGGGCCCTCAAGTCTCTCAAGGGTTAGGTGCATCTTCTCCCACTGAGGCCAGACCAGGCAGTTGCTGTATATGTGTGCTGTGTATGTGTTGGTGGCCTCGGACCAGCTCGTGTATTCTGCCTGGATGGTGGCTCGGTGTTTGAGAGACCTTAGGCACCTGGTTTAGGTGAGGCTGCTAGTCTTCCTATGGGGTCACCCTCTTCCTCAGCTTCTTTCTCAGCTGTTTTTAATTCATCCTTTGAGAACTCCATTTTGTTTCATGTCCCATTATTTTAGTTCGATTGTTTGTTTCCTTGGTGTTATTTTAATAAATTTCTTGTGTATTCTAGATACTAACCCCTGTCAGATACATAGGTAATAAAGACTATTTCCTTTTCTGTTTGCTTCTTTTTTGACAGAATGTTATTGTCCTTTTCTGTATAGTTTCATGGAGTCCCATACTTCAGTTTTTCTTGTTTAAATTGAAAATTTTTATATAATATATTTTTATTATGTTTCTCCTCACTCCTCTAGATTCTTCCTACCCCTTTATCCACAGAATTTCAAGTTCACTCTCTCTTACTCCTCTCAAAAACACATGCCAAAAATCCCCCAAATGAAAACAAGGAAACAAAAACAAAGAAAGCAAAAAATACCAAAGCAACATCAAACAAACAAGCAAGCATCTTTCACTCCTACGATCTTCCCTACTTCTTTTCCACATAGTTCCCTGAGTATTGAAGGTTGCCAGAGGCGCTCTTGGTGAAGATATCTTATTTAGGAATGACTGCTATTGTCAGTCTCTGTTCATTGCCGTCGACTTCAGGATCTTAATGTCTATGCTACTGTGGTCCTGCTCAAAGAGACTTTTCTCTGTGTCATGATTTCAAGCATATTTCTTTATCAGATTCAGGATATTAGGTCTGACATTGAGGTTCTTGGACAGTTGGAGATGGATTTGTGCAGTTTGAGAGACATGAATCTATTTTTCTTCTTCTACATGCAGCTATCCAGTTTGACCAGCACTAATTGTTGAAAATGCTTTCTTAACTTTGGTGTGTATTTTTTTTTTTGTTGTTTCTGTTAATGTCATCATAGATGTTTGGAATTATAAGCAGGTCTTTAATTCTATAAGAAGGATTACTTAATGTGTCTGTTTTTATGCCAGTTCTGTGCAAATTTATTACTATATCTCTGTAGCATGACTTATAATCAGGGATGGGGTTACTTCTATCATTCTTTTATTGTTGAAGAATGTTTTCACTATCTTTGCTTGTTTATGATATATAAATTTAAGATTTTTCTTCCAGGTTTTAAAAAATTAGAATGTTGCTAGGAATTACAATGAATCTGTTAACTGCTTTGTTAGGATGTCTATTTTAACAATATTAACCCTACTAAATCATGAAAAAAGATCTTTCCATCTTTTGGTGTTTGTTTCATACTCTATTATTCAGTGTCTTAAAATTTTACTGTAAAAGTCATTCACCTCATCATCTATATACATGCCCAACAAAGTGATTTTTTTTTTTTGAGGTTGCTGCAAACGGAATCATTTCCTCAATGTCCTTCTCAGTAAGTTTGTCATTTGTGCATGAGAGAGCTACTGATATTTGTGTGGTAATTCTGTGTCCGAATACTTTGCTGAATGTGTTTATCAGTTGTTTGAGTTTTCCTGGAGTATTTTGGATCTCTCTCTCTCTCTCTCTCTCTCTCTCTCTCTCTCTCTCTCGCTCTCTTGCTCTCTGTCTCTTTCTCTCTTTCATTAGAATTGTACTGCCTGCATGCAAGTGTATTTCAGATTCTTGCTTCTTTATTTGTGTCTCTATTTATCTCCTTCACTTGTCTTATTGCTCTAACAAAGAGTTAAAATACTATGTTGAATACAAGTGGGAAGAATGGGCATTTGTGAGCTCATTTTGGTTTTGTGGGAATGTTTTGAGTTTTTCTTCATTCAATCTAAAGTTAACTTCAGAATTTCTCCATATTACCTTAATATGTTGAGATATGTCCCCTTTATTTAGAGATTCCTGAGGACTGTTTATCATGAAGTCATGCTTAATTTTGTCAAAAGTATTTTTATATAATATTTATGTTATATTTTACCATACTATGTGTATACTTCAAAATATAGAGATTACATATTAATAAATTAATTATGCACCTGATGGCCTAGGGAAACAAAGAATAATGTCCAAAACAAGTAGATATGAAGATATAATTAAAATAGGGTGCAAATTAATGAAATAGAAATTATGCTACTCAGATAAATTACTATTGCTGAAGAAAACATCAAGTATTGGGGACATAGGAATTAGGAGAATTGAACTGTGTCTGGTATGAAAAACTTCTCCCTGAGGAGTAGCTTTCGTAGTATAAGATGTTGCTATATAAGCTGTCAGCAGAATGAACCATCAATAGCTATACAAAGTTAAGATACCTATGAACCACAACAATAGCCAACATGACAAGATATCACTAAGGGTTCAATAGTGGTACTCATATTGTGTCAGTAGCCAACAACTATCCAATTAAGAATTGTGGAGCTCTCAATAGGAGATAAATCTTGTCAAGTATTGAGAACCTAGCAAATCACCTGGGACTAGTCAGGTCATGGATCTTGGAGGAAACCTGCTTTCTTCACTTTCCTAAATCAATATAATCCTTAATTGCAATTTAAAATTTTATCCTTATACTCACAGATAAATGAAGCAGTCATCATTTATCAAAGAAGCTTCTCTTGCATCAGAAGGAGACCAGAACAGAAAACCACAACTGATAAAAGTACAAAAAGCAACTTATCTTGGAGTACTCAGCTCTATTAGATACATCTATGACATAACTCCTTCACCTTCTGATGCTCACAGAACATCAAAGAAGGCAGAGGATGTGGTAAAAGACCAGGTGTGTGTGTGTGTGTGTGTGTGTGTGTGTGTGTGTGTGTTTGTATGTATGTGCATGTGTGCATGTGACAGAGAGAGAAAGAGAGAGCATGCATTTGTGTATGCATATGCATGATGTAACAATAATGATCAAACTAAAGAAGCCATGAATTTGAGAGGAAGCAAAGATGCATAGAGGAGTTGGAGAGACAGGACATAGGAAAGAGGGGTTTGAGTTAGGAAAGAGAAGAGGAATGATATAGCTATATTTTAATTAAAAAAAAAACAAGGAAAAATTTTATCCATAACAAACAAATGAGCTTTACCCTTGATTGAAAGGAATGGTTCAATATATATAAACCAACAAATACAATCCAGCATTAAGGAGCAGACTTAAGAACAGAAACCATATGATCATATCATTAGATATTTTAGATTTTAATTCTACTACATATGAGATTATTTTTCTGATATCTTCCTAGTATTCTTGTTTTGATATGTGAGAATGCTCTTAACTTTTCTCTGTTCACTTTGTGCCCTGTCAATTTGTTGAAATTTTTTTCTGACTAGAGTTATAGGTTCTAATACATATAGAGTAATATTACTTGCCAATAATGATACTTTGTCATTTTGTTCCCTATTATTTTTAACTTCCATCTCCTTTCACATTGCTATAGCTATGGCTTCAAGAACAATAAGGATGTCTAGAACAGCCACAAAGATTAATACTAATTAACCATTTACCTAAAAAATAACTGGTAATATATTACATGTATGTATTTGTGTTATATACACATACATCCACATACACACATATGATTTTTGCATGGGAGGATCCCCTAGGTAATGGTATGCCTACCTTGGGAATACTGGAAACCTAGCTATTTATTCTGCTATGAATCAACAAGCACAATTTAGTAAACCAGCATAATCTATAAATACTTTTTCTTATACCCACAGATAAGTGCAGTCTTTATCCCTGATCAAGGAAACTTCTCTTTGAAACAGTTGGAGATCACTACAGAACATTACAACCAATCAAACTGTAGAGTCATGGATCGTAGTCCAAGGGAATACACCTACAAAACACACTGACACCTAGGGCTCATGGAACATTAAGAAGTGGCTGGAAGAATGTAAGAGCCAGAAGATCAGGAAATTTATTGTGAGATTGTGTCTCTTAGTAATGTCAGAAGCTATACTTATAAAGCTTCACCAACATGGAACCTACATATGAGTGGAACAGGGAACATACCAATTGATATGCCAGAATGGATGGAGAAAAGCTCACAAGGCCTCAACCTTACAAGTGTTATAGAAAAGTACAGAAAGCTGAGGGCAGGAGATGGTCTTTCTCAGTCAAGAGCATGCCAAAAGGTTGTCCAGTTACAAAATGTATGTATGAAAACATACGTACAATAAATTTGTATGAACTGAAATAATATATATATATAATATGGCAGTAACAATTAATGGAAAAAAAGGCCACAATTTTGACAGAGAATGGAGAGAAATGCATGAGAGTGTTAGAATAAGGGCAAGGAAAGGGGAAAATGTTGTAATTACTATCACAAAAATAAAAAATGATAGCAGTAACATCAAAACAAAACAAAACAAAAAAAAAGAAACTATACTGAATAAGTCTTGGAGGAATGGACCTCTTTTTCTTGTGTATTATTTTAGTATGTATCATATTTGGATTTTGCTTTGTATTCACCTCTTTCCTATTTGAAGTATGTAGCTAGAATTTTGACAGCATTTTGTCTCAAGTAGTTCTAAAACCATAGGAAACAAATGATGTTAGGTTATAAACTCCTTCTATGCACTAAACTCAAAAAGAATGGATGAGCTTTCACATGAGCATACTACTAAGGATGAGGAATAGCAAAAATAAAAAGGAGGGGCTTGTGAGTTGAAAAAGAGTCTCTGCCTTCAGGTTAAAATGTGTAACTCTTGGAGAGGTAGCAGAGCAATGAGGATCATAGCGGCATGTGTCCCTGTTGGGTTTTCATTTGCCAAGAATTAGTCTGTAGGAGATTTGAAGAAACTACCTGATGTCTATAAAAATTACTAATACATGTCTGACCAAGAATGAGAGAAATCTTCCCAAAACTTTGACCATTTTCAGAGCCTAGAATGTAAGGCTTGGATTCAGAGGTAGATTTTAAGAGATTAAAAGATAATCATAAAGAATTTCTATTATTACAATGACCTGACTTAGTAATTGGTGATTCCTATATGTTATATCTAGTTCTGTATCGTCTTCACTAAAAAGGACATGGTAAGAAGAAAAATGCTGATCCTGTGTGGTTTGGACCTTCTTGATTATCAACAGCATGGCATCAGTATTTCAAGTACTTAGGCCTCTGTTGACAACCAAAAAGATTTGAAGAGCCCAGAATTTTGAAATCCATGTGGGTCTCAGAAGTAGAGCACAGCATGAGTATTGACAGATACTGCACATACATCACATTTTGAAATATTTTTCTTTTTCAAATGAAAGTAGGGTGCTGTTTATAACTAAATGAAATTCTTTACTCAGCTACAATAGACTTTCTGTCCAAAAAGATGGGCAAATATTGTAATTTTTCTAGAAAATATTGTGTTACCTGTGTGCCATTGTGACACAATTCCTGAGGTAAACAAATGATAAAATTAGAAAGGTTTATTTTAGGAGGTTTCAATTCATCATCACTGGACTCATTGCTTTGGGCCTGTGGTGGGACAAAATATCCTCAGAAGTAGATCATGGTAGATTATGTTTGTTTCCCTCATGGTATCCAAGAAGAAGAGAAACAAAGAAAGAGGAAGGAATCAGAGTCTCAATATTCCATTTAAGGATGTGCCCCAAATGACCTAACTCCTTCCTGCCCTACACTGCTAACCCTACTTCTCAAAGGTTTCATCATCTCCAAATAACATCACATCCTGTGGTCCAAATCTTCAATAAATGAGGTGTGCAGAGATGTTTTGAATTCAAATTACATCAACATTGAAACAGAATTATCTCACAAAAGAAATCTAACATTTGACTTTGATGCAAGTCTCAGAGAACTATACATTCTTCCAATGACTTGAAGCTGAAATCTAGCTGGAGTAGATGGCTTCGGCCCTAAATATTGTCAAGAATCTGGAACAACTGTCTATTCCTTTAGCTTAACTATCCTACATCTTATCCATTTTAACAAAACAGAATTTGGATGCCTGGAAATACTTGCCAGTGACAGGAAAGATGTTTTCTATTGTCAAAAGTATGATGGGGGTCATAGAGGAGGTTGTTATTGACATGGTGAGAGCAGAGGCCAGAGCCATGCTAAACACCCTACATTCTACAGTGCAGCTCCTCACACAGAGCTATCATCTGTCCCCTAATATTGGCAATGTCAAGTTTTCAAAGCTTTGCTTTATATTAATAGCACAGAGACAGCCATGAGAAACTCTGGGGCTTTGGGAGTCAGACTAATAAATTTAACATGCAATGGATCAAATAAGAAATATGTAGACATCAACTTCAGAGAATGAGGGTCCCTATGGCAGAAGGCAGAAGGCAGACAGTTTGATGGGGTAATTGATTACCTGACAATAACTAATGCAAGACTATTTTCAGAGAATGCAGGCAAAAAAGGCAGTGTCACAGAGACTGGTACAGGAAGTAGTCACCCTGGATATTTTAAGATATGAGTCACTTTGATCCACAATGTGGGTTTCCTGTCGTCTGTTGATGCAACATTTTATTGTGAGATGGCTGTGTAGCATATTCTGTCAGAGTTCTCTTCATCTTACTTCTGTACTTAGCAAACACTTTGCACATTTGCTTCTCATTTGTCTAACCCTTCCAATAGAAAGAAAATTCACTGAAGGGAAAGATAAAATTACCATCTTTGGCTATTATATTTCCCCTCATGATTGGATGATTGATATTTTTAGTTCTTGAGTATATTTAAAAGCCTTGGCATCTTGGTGCTATGCAGTGTATCCCACTGAGAATCTGGCCATAGGCCATAGTGAATTGCTAGAGAAATACATCCATACACAGATACCCAAACAATGTTGCTCAATGAACTGTCTTCAATAGTCTAAAACTGCAGCAATATAAAGTAATCAAACAATGCATTTAATGCAAACTCTTCCATAGTTTTAAAAAATTGATCGAAAAAAATCCAAGAGAGGATAAGGATTTTCTGTGTCACCATTCCATAGCTTCCTGCATGAGGTGTTCTGCATGTAGAACTTCACATTGTAGGTCAATAGCTCATCCTAAAGTGTAAGGAACTATGTATTTAGTCTAGAAAAGCAATTCAAAATATTTCAAATAAAAATATGGAAATAATCACTTTTTAATGAGGAACAGGGTCTTGAAGATTAAATTGTTCAATCAGCCAAAAAAAAAAAAAAAAAAAGTCTCCCAAATGGCAAGACTACATTCTCTCATGGTTCTGCCTTGAGGTAAAAGCCAATTAAATTAGTTTCTACAGAGTAACTGTTGGAAATCAAAACTATGTGGAATAGTGAACTGATTAAAAGCCTGTAATTGTAATTCAATAGAGTGGACCATTCATCTCACAGATGGCTATGTGATTCACATCCCAGTGAGGAGATGCTAACTGAGACCAAAGACTGGGTATGAAGTGGCAAAGACTGTGTATCCCACAAAACAAGAATCTAGAGCAAGTTTGTAGGGGTAGTTTGATCTGTAGTCAGAAAATTTTTCATTTTTGGCTCAACCACTATAGAGAGGGCTTCTTTCTCATGCCTTCATCCAAGAGCATTTTAAAGATACATTTCTATTTTAAATATCACAAAAGTTCCTGGATTGTTCCCAAAGAAAACTTTAGTCAGTGTTTATGTTTATCCTCTGGTGTTTTCCAACTTACTTTCCTATAATTTCTGTCTTTGGGCACATACTGCCTAATATCAAGGTCATTAAACATTTTCTAAAAACTACCTGCCAGATGTTCTTACCTATAGACATAACGTTATCTCTGCTGCACAATCTAAATTCTACCTTTGAAACACAGAGCCCATAGCACATTTGTAAGGAGTGGAATTGGGTTCATACAGAACTTCATTTATAAAAATAGAGAGTGAACTGGAATTGTGGCTTATTATTCTTGTTCTTGCTTAATGCACATGGAAATAGTTATTTTTACCAGGATATACACTTAACATGTGTGTTATAATTAATAATATCATTAACATGTCCAACGAATGAATACTAATCAGAAATAAAATATACGTGTAGAATAGCACATAAGCTAATCAGTGAAATAAGCAGCCACCATACAATGAGAACTAAGTAGATACTGAAACTTCCTCAGTTCCTTAAAAGGCAGAAAGTTTATTTTATACAAATTGGCTTTTTCTTGGAAATGCATAGATTTCAGAAAAGACCATAAAAAAAATCATTAATCAGTGTTAGCTGCTGGTAGTATAAATACTGTGAAATTCATAAAAAAAGATAGTTTTCCGTGTTATTTAGTTCACTCACTCCATCTTTTAATGTTGTTTGCTTGGAGAAGGGTTGTGGGTGGGCGTATACTGCATGAACTTTCTCATGTGTAACCAGTATAATACTGGATGTGACAAACTTTATCTTCAGAGATCAGAAGTAAGAAATTGGTTTTCTTTTAATTATAGGAAAGATATATCACATAGGCCTGTATAAATGATTGTCTTTTTTTTTTTTCTTTTTTCTTTTTTTTTTTTTTTTTTTGTTTTTCAAGACAGGGTTTCTCTGTGTAGCCCTGGCTGTCCTGGAACTCATCTGTAGACCAGGCTGGCCTTGAACTCAGAAATCCGCCTGCCTCTGCCTCCCAAGTGCTGGGCTTAAAGGCGTGCGCCACCACCGCCCGGCAATGATTGTCTTTCATACATAAATCAAAAAAGAAACACACACACACACAAGAGAGAGAGAGAGAGAGAGAGAGAGAGAGAGAGAGAGAGAGAGACAGAGAGACAGAGAGACAGAGAGACAGAGAGACAGAGAGAGACAGAGACAGAGACAGACAGAGAGACAGAAACAGAGACAGAGACAGAGACAGAGACAGAGACAGAGACAGAGAAAGAGACAGAGAAATTTGTGTTGGAGATCAGAGTCAGCTCCTTCTGTTTATACCTTATCCACTTTTGCAAGCTATTACCACACAAGTCATTCTCCTTTCCCAAAACTCATTAGCCTTATCCATTCCCTAAGTCATCACCTTTCCATTGACATCAGACCAACTTTTTTACCTGCCACCAAGTCAAAGAAATTCCCTTTGCTCTGTAGTCATGTCTTCATCTTTGTTCTATGCCACCATCTCCTCTCACCTCAACTTTAAAAGCAAGCAGGCAAAACAAATAAGCAAATAGCACCACAAACAAAAAAGGCTTTCCTCTCACATTCATATTACATGTCAGTCACAGAATGCTTCTCTGTGCTGTACATTACACTTGCCTGTGGGACATAAGAAAGAAAAGAGCTCCTCCTTCTACTGATAGATGATAGTCTGAATACTTGATCATTTATACTTCAGTATATCATTATAAACCACCCACTCTACCTACTACTGCTTACTATACAGAATGGAGTTTTACAACCCCAGCTGTTGTTAGCAACTCGATCACGTCTGTCCTCTGTTAAATATATTAATTAAGAGCTAGCTTGTAGCAGAGTGGTCCTGTGTGAAGGACTTAGATGTGACCTTCAACAAGTTGTTACTTTCCTTTTTTGCTTCTGTTTCTCATCCTTAAGATGGAGATAAAAATAGTATATACCTGTCTTAGCATGGATTATCCAGAACAAAGAGCCTGAGGCTACTAATTAAGAAAGAAAGTGTAATCCCAGGGAAGCAAGAAAGTCAGGGAAAAGGAGTATTCATCAGGAGAAAGCTAATATGAGAATGTCTTTCGAAGTGGGACAATGCTTGATTGCAACTCAGGATCAGCATTGTGGGGTTAGATGTGCATCTTCCTAGGAAAGTCTATAGAGGGAAGAAAACAAGAATATCCAAGATACACAGACCCCACAGGTCTCCCCGAGAGAGAATTAACTGGCACACTCCTGGATGGTGCAGTGGGGGATGTGCCTTAGTGCAATTAGGAAAGTACAGGCTGGAAGGAGAACGTGACTGACAAGGGCAGAAGACACAGGCATGGATCTGGATCCCCAGGAACTGGCTTAGAGTGTACACAAAGGCAGTTGTCTGCTCAGTTGACTGCTCGTAACTGGAGTTGCTGGCTAACTTTCCAGTTAGTCAGTATGAGTCATTCTGCTCACTTGGCTATTGACACCTTCTCTGAATGTACACTTCTTGGAAGGATTAAAGTAACATGTATAGATTTACATGCTCTCAGACTATTCCCCTGGGTCTATGAAAACAGCTTTCTCCCAGAGCTGTTTGTCCTTAGTTTTTAAGTATTATTATTATTGTCGTCATCATCATCATCATCATCATCATCATCATCATCATCATCATCATCGCAGGATGATGCTATACAATAAACTAAATCATTTTTCAGAACCTGGTGATAGTCTGTATGCCTATGCCTGACCATTTCTCCTTTCACCTCCAGTGATTGAGTCATACTAATCACAGACTTTGCCACTAATCAGATTGCTTTTCATTCACTTTATACCCAAGAATTGCAGAGTGTTGAAAAAGCCATGTATTTTAAACTGGCACTGGAGGTTGTACTAACTCATCTAGAAACAAGACCAAAAGCTTACTATGTTTTGGGTAGAGCACCCCTAACATGGCCGTAGGTATAAACAAGGGTGAGGCATTAATACAATTGAAGCATGGTTGTAGGACTATAAATTACACAAACTCCAACTTCAAATGTCTCACTGGCACAATAGTGTAAATTATTATCTAGAAGCTATATAAGTTGAAAGGTCTGATAGCTTCCAGTTCAAGATGGGCAGCTCTAGACACACTTAGCTGGGTGCCCTATGTCCATTCAGTCACATGAAAACAACTCCTTACTAAATGCAAGAAGTTCTCTGCTGAGAAGTCTCTGAATAGTTTTCAGAACTCTTGGGTGTGTGCTCTGAATGCCACCCCCATTACAGCTTACTTTAAAGGTAATACATGATTATCGTTGCTAAAGAAAGATTTAACATGATCAGATTTACCAGGTTATGTGTCTTTAGTGGAAAGGCATCTTTGGATGGATTCTAAATATGACCTATAATGTTTTCTTCATAAAGGCCCAGCTTGAAACTTAAAGCTTTCAAGACAAAACATAGTCTCCTATCAGTCCACACTTCTTTCAACCTATTAGAAACAGCTGCCTTTTCTCTTAGGGGTAGAACAAATAAAAACTAACAATTTACTTTTGATCTTATAGAGTCCCCTCATGGGAAAGAGCCAGGCATCATTCTAAATAATATTGATGTATCATCCCTCAAATGCCTATTGAAAATGGTTTGTAATCTTTGGCAATATTCAATTCAGAAATCAGTAATATTTCATTGTATATTCACAATGTCCTCTCAATAAAACACTATGCCATGAATGGAGCGAAATAATACAACATATAGTCAATATATACAATAAATACATACAATATATATGAATTATATATCACTTATATTATTCCTTGATCATATAGTTTCTTCCCTTAAAGGCCACATGTTCCTTGGCTTGTTGTTCTTTCTTTTATCTTCTTTGTACTTACACATTGTTTGAGATTCTTCCTAAGCTTATCAAATGGAATCAATAAACATTAGATATATTTTAAAAGCTACACAGTAAACACCAGATGCTATATCAGTTGTTGGTATCAGCAATGCCATCAACATGATAGTGTAGGTCAATGCTCCACTATGGTGATTTACTTCCTAAAGACAGGGTCCATGGTCCACCACATCCAACTGACTTTTGAAGGCCAGGGATATTCAGGAGATATAGGAAGAAGACCACTACCACTGTATACTTAAATTCTTAAATGGTAAGCTTCTTTAATGTTCCTATTATTGTTTCTGATTTAGTGTCTTGTCTGGGAAGGCAAGACAATTTTAGAGAATCCTGCCATTTCATCTATGCTAATTAACCATTCAAGACACAAACAAATGAGCATGTTAGCTTTACATGTCCTCCGAACCCATGTGAGATAAGCTTAAGCCAAAGTCTATTTAATAGCTGAATTTTCTATACAAATTATTCCAATGGAGACTGAGGGCATTGTGGGACCCTTGTGCTAATGTTATATGGAAGATCCACCAACAGTCTGTAAATAGTCTGAGTGTTTCCTGGAGTTCATGTATAACTACTCTGGCACAGATCCCTCTGGGAATAATCAGGATCTTTACCTTGTCAACTTATGATGATATTGAAGGATTCTCCTTCTCTGTGGGTTCGACTTAACCTTCAATCAAAGGCACCTTCATCACACAAATTTCTATAGAGTGATAGAGGCAATCAAGACATGGAGATTGCCTTGCCTGCCTTCCTACTCATTACAGTACTTACATCAGACACAGCTTCCTTGCTTCTGGTGATTAAGAACTGCCACCTACTCTCAGTCAGTCTGGGATCTCAGCACCACCATTTATACTAAAGAGCTTCTTTTTACACTAATGTCTTTCATTGTGGATATCTAGCCTACAGAGGACAGCTGCCACTAAATTTCTCAAATTCCCAAACCTGATGGTGTAGCCTCCTCCCCACCTTTTATTCTCTTAGGAAAGAGTAACCCAACATACCTGGAAACATTTTAGAAATTAGAATTTGAGGCTATAAAGATGGCTCTGTGGTTAAGAGGAGGTTAATCTTTCAGAGGATTTGGGTTCAAGTCAATGCAACCACATAGCAACTCACAACAGCCTATACCTTCAGATTCAGGGGATCCAATTCCCTATCCTGGCCTCTATGGCACCAGACATATAAGTGGCATTTAGACATGCATGTAGGAAAATATCTGCACTCATAAGAAGTAATTTTTAAAATACAAAATTTAAATTTTAGAAGTGATGTAATAGGAACTCAAGAATGGGATCTAGAAGTATTCAGTCAGACACTTGGAAACTGTGATACAGGATCAAGTTTGAGAATTGACAATGGAATGGAAGCAGTGTTGCATCGAAAATCACACAATTGTAGAATCGATGGTGAGTTTCAAATGTTATATATAATTCATGCCAGGGAAATTCTGACTCTAGTTTCATCATCATTCAAATGAACATATCTCTGTTCAGTACTATAAGTCTTTGCTGTGTAAAATATTTAAGAATATTCTCTAAGGATTTATCTCTTTACTTTTGAGCATAAACACATGTACATATACAGGTACACATTTACTAATAAGACAAAAAAACCAATAAGATTTATGGATTGAATTAATGTGGATTTCCCAACTCTGATGTTGTGCTATAATTCTGAGAGATATTACAATTGAAGGTAACTAGGCAAAATATATACATGTAACATTTCACACACACATACACACACACACACACAGAGAGAGAGAGAGAGAGTGAGAAAGAGAGAGAGAGAGAGGAGAGAGAGAGAGAGAGAGAGGAGAGAGAGAGAGAGAGAGAGAGAGAGAAAATGAATAGTCTGGTATATCGTATCTAGTCCCCAGCTAAATATTGGACAGAATGGTTCTTCCCATTTTACTCTATTGTCAGGATTGTTTTATGTGCTCTAGAATGAATGCACCGACACATAGATGAGTTCTATGACAAACTCGGATATATCTATAGAAATACTCTTGTTATTTTGAGAGGCATTCTATTAAACCTCTAACTTACTTTAAGGGAAGTGCTCATTGAGTCGATGAATATTGCCTCTCCACATATATTTTGGACTTCTTTAATTCCCACCATCTTTTCTTTTTATTATTTTATATTACTATATTTTATTTGTGTGGGTGTTTTATTTTCATAGCAATTATAAATATTATTTTATATGTCATATTCAGCAGATTTGTTTTCAGTATATAGAAATGTGATTAAATTCTGTGTGTTGATTTTATATTCTATAGCTGACCTCTTATATCAAGGGTATATTTGAGGATGTTAAAATGAATGTATTTTATGGAACTGTTTACATAATCATGCCACATTCAAAAAAGAGAGCATTTTCTTCTTCTGGTCTATGTCATTACCTTATTTTTCTTATATTATTTTGCTTGTTAGAATCTGCATATTTATATTAAACAACACTGGTAAAATATGACATATTTTCTTGGATCCAATCTTAAAGGGAAAGCATTTAGACAGTCACCATTAAGTTTGAAACTAGCTATATGCTTTTATAGATATCTCTTATTTTTAAGGTATGTCTTCTTCATTTCTAACTTCCTGAGACTATAAATGTATATTACATTTATATATAATACCATTATATATGGAATATATATTGTATATTATAGATTAGGTGTTGAATTTCAACAAGATTTTTTGTTAGCTATATGATCATATGATTTTTCTTCTTTTGTCTATTAATGTGTGTATCCTTCAGACTTTAAAAATTACTCTGTGACTTTGATAGATCATTAATCAGAATTCTAGTTGACTGTTCTTATGTCAGTTCTTTGTTGTCTAGCTTCCTGTGTCTGTCCCTATCCCAACATCATCTATTCAAGACATATCTTCACTAAGATTTTCATTTTTCCAGCCTAGATACAGTAAATCTTTATAAAGAGGCTGAATTGTTCTGGAAAACTATGGAAACTATGCTTCCTTACATGATCTTTTCTAAGCCTTAACCCTTAGTCTGGAGACAAAGTGGGGTAATCTTGGAGAATATACTATTATTTTGCATGGCCCTTCTTCAAGTGAAGACATTTCAGTTTCTAGGCAAGGACAGAGTTTCTCCTGAATTAAGTGTTGGTGGGTTTCTTTTGCAAGCCCAAATTACTAAAAGGAATTTGGGTGCTAAATCTTGGCATGCCTGCCTTGTATGCCTATCCAGGTCTCATGTGTCTTTCTTTCCAATCTGCATCACACTTTTTCAGATGAAGCAGTTGAAGGGAACTATTTATGCTTACCTCTTTTTACCTTTATAATATGTTCTGTATATGATTTTCAGTTCAGTAACATGTAAACTTACAGAACATGAGAGTTTAAAGAAAAACTGTTGCAAATGCCCTGTAGGGTCCACAGCATGACTTAAGCTGGCAGTTGACTGCCCTGAGCCTATCATTTTCTTTCATCAAGGTGACAGTTGTTGTTAACAGAGCTGTCCTTCGTAATCCTTATATTTGTCTCTCTGTTCACTGTGTAGCATCCTCAAAACTAGCATATAGTCCATTAGTCTTCTTCTACCTTTTCATCAATGTTATTAGAGATGAAGGCCATAGAGATGACGATGCCATTCTATAATAAAATTGTCTGAACTAGTGTCTTAAGTTGATTTATAAATGTAGAGCTTAGCTAAAAAACATTCTTAGCCTTGGTATGAGAATTGGTGTTAATGCTGAAAATATCATTGGCCTTTTAACACCATTTCTTTATATCTAAAGTCATCAAAAAATGACAAAACAATAACAACAACAACAAATTGATTTACTGTTCTGCTCTACATAAAAGATGCTGTGTCTACTGTATTTCCAACAGTTATCTTAGCCATCACTTTTTCTACCTGTGATCTTAAACTCTATCATTCCTCTCTGTGTTCTTTACTGTTTTCATATTTTCCACTTTAGAGTATTGTCCTTTGGTTACCCGAGTAACCAAATTCAGTTTAAGACTTTGATTCTAAATTCGTCATCATACATAGTTACTGATATACTTTTATGAAAAACACACTGGACAAGTGTGAGATATGGTGATCACCCAGTAATGGTGTGCTTCCTCTTATTCATTCCCCATTACTCCTTCCTGCTTTCTCTATGGCTACCATCACCCCTTCTTCTTTGAGAGCTAACACTGCTATCACCATGGCACCTTTACTGTACAGAAGGTTGCAGTGTTAGTTTTGCCTTGGCACTTTCTTTAGGTATTTTCTGTAGTTCCAAACAAAAACAGTCTTAGAAAAGCACATATAATGGTAAGAGCATAAAAGAAAACTGCAACCATTATAAGCACTACCAACTCACCTAAATTTATTGCATACTAAAAGGGGACTTTGGTGAATGCTTTGCATGTCCTTACGCTATTTAATCTTTGTAATAGTCCTATGCTGTAGGAATTATTACATTCAATTTTTGGAAATAAGTAAACATAGCCTTAGAACCTTAAATAACTGTCTATGTCTTCCTGTCCAAACACAGGACAGAATAATGACTCAAACACAGTTGTCTAAATCCAAAATTAGTGTGCCTAGTCACAATGTACAAGTAGTCAAGACCTCGTATAAATACTTCTGAGCTGTCATCTCCCCGACCGTGAATGCCAACCACTTGCCATCTATGCTGACTTTTCTCTTCTTCACAATACTTCTCCAGCCTTCATCTAACACCAATGAGAGATTCCATTTGCTATTAGTATTGCTACAGCTTCCACAACAAAATGTTGAAAGAAGGGTAACTGAGAACAACGGAAATGCTTTGTCTTCCAGTTCTGTAGGTCAGAAGTCAGAAGTCAATATATGAGCAGAACCTTGCTTTTTCTCAAGACTATAGTATAATTGCTCATTGACTCTTCCAGGATCTAAATCTACTAATGGCATTTGTGCCATTACTTACCCTATAGATGCACCACACCAGTCTGCCTCTCTCCCTCTCGCCCCCCCCTCTCTCTCTCACACACACACACACACACACACACACACACACACACATACACACACACACACACACACACATCACATACAGTTTAGTTGGAAGCTGTCTATCTTTGGTTCTTATTTTAACTTATGTGTGGAGAAATGGGTAAGCATAGAGAACAAAGTTTGGATGGTACTTTGTCTTTTATGGGTGGATCTGAGATCTTTGTACTAGTTTACCCCTGACTAGAAATGAAAATGTCAATCACTTATTTATTTACTTTGGGACTTCACTTATTGTTTAAGATAGAGGTAATGATGTTTTACTTTTTCAAGGTATTATTTATTTTTATTAATATATATATGCATGAGTGCTTGCATGCATGTATACCATGTTCATGTCTGCTTTCTTCAGAGTCCAGAAAAAGGATTCTCCTGGAACTCAACCTGTGACTCACCATGTGGGTACTGAGAACAAAAGATAGATTTTCTAAAAGAGAAGCAGTTTCTTTTAAATGCTGAACCATCTCTCCAGCCCCTACTTATGTTTTCCTTATAGTTACTGTGGAGGTGTAATAGCCTAATGATATATCTTTAAATAAAAACATAACCAACTGAATCCTGTTAGGTTCTGTGATGTCATATAGTGAAGAAGACATTCACACACTTACACCCACCCACCTCCTTCCAGCCATACATCTCAGAATGAAAGAGGTTTCTACTTGCTCTAAGCCTTTCTTGTCTCCTAAGATACTTTGTTACTTTACAGTCTTGGGTTTGGTTTGAGTTGAGACTTCTTCCCCAAGCTGAATTGCCATCAAACATACTATTTTTCTCTAATCCTGAAATGATTTTTCAATGACCCTCCTCACCATTTGAATTGTCAGTTTCTCTACACAGTCCGACTTTCTGATGAATGTCTTACAGCTCTGCTTCCATGTCCTTATAACCTAGTCTCCTGTTATTTCTCTGGTGTCCATGTCATCTGTCAACTAAACTGCCTCTTTTGAAAGTCACAATGGCATTAAAGAATGTATGCACTAAAAGCAAATAGCCAGTCACAAATAGGACTGTTCTCAGGCAGCATGCTTCCTGATGATTCTGTTGTAGCTCCCAGCTGGCCACCCTGCCTCCTTGACTTTTGCTTGCTTTTAATTTTCAGAATTGATAGGTGACTCTTTGAACCTTTTCCATTGTGAGCAAGACCTTTACGTTCTATTTACAACCATACACTTTTAATCTCTGTGCTGGTGGTGGCTGTTCTCTGGGCTTTGGGCTTTTATAACATGTCTTCTCTTCAGTCCTTCTGAAAGAAACGATTCTTTTCATGCTTTAACTGACACACAATATCCACCTCCACGATGAAAGGGAACCTCCTCCCCAGCACTTGAACATATGTGCCCTGCTCTCACTACCTCTGCAGGTTCAACAACTCTAAAGCACACGTGACAAACTTAGTTGTTCTTTTAACTTTCGCCTCACTAAAGCGTCTTTTATAAAATTCACCATTGCTGCAAATATTCTTTTAGCTTCAAAACCCAGAACTCCATTCAGGAACTGTAGCATATATCTGTAATTCTGTCATTTTCAGTGAGGCAGAGGAGAGCAACTCACCAAAAGCATCGGATGGTTTAACATACAGCAAGTTTAAAGCCAGCTTAGGGTATATAACAAGATCCTGCCTCAAAAGAAAAGCAAAACAAATGACAACCAACAACAGAATAAATAAATAAACCAAAGCATCTCGACTCACTTTCTACAATCCCTCTTCACTTCTCTGTCCAAACCTTTTACAAGTGTTAAGATCCATCATCTCTTTCTTAGTCCATCTAACGAATCCTGAACAGCTCCACTTGCCCCCCAGATCCCTGTCTTTCTGCATTACTCTAATCAATCACTCTCGGGTGCAAACAAGTATCTTTTCTGTTTCTACAACTCCTGATAATTTGGTTTTCATTTATGTGATGATCAAGACCCAATTCAAGAATTTTCTTGCTTTGTAATACTTTAATTCCTTTATACCATTCCCAGTGGTGGAGAGATGTCTCAGTAGGTTTTGCAAGGAATACTAACGCTTATGCTGAAAATAGGAAGTGTACCTGATAAAGTCATGTTCACTGGGGCAGCCCAATTCACCTAAAACTCAAATTTTCATTTGCTTCAAATACACCCAATCTAAAATTATAAGGTTAAAAGACACATGTATCTTTGAGGTGATTCAGTTGAGAAATGTTCTTGACAATTAATAACTTCTGGGAAATGGACAGCTAGTTTTCTTTGAGGATGCGCCCCTTGGTAGGTTGAGCATAGTCTGGTGGAAAGCTATATATCTGAGATATATGGGAAGCTCAAATTAGACTTGACATGTTAAAAAAAAAATGAAAGAGAATAGAAAATTAAGTTGATAATTTAGAGGAGGGTGTTAAATATAATCAAAATACACTGTACAAAGTTCTCAAATAACTAATAAAGATGAGCCCAAATAAAATTTCTATTTAACAAGATTTGTTTTATTTTGTGTATTCACAAAATGTCAGTGTGTGCTCATAAGGCAAAGTGTCTTTGATGCCTGGGAAGTGGTGAATTTCCCTAGAGCTGAGGTTACAGATGGCTGTGAGGTACCTCACATGAGTGCTGGTAACTAAACTTGGTTGTTCTACAGGAGGAGTACACATTCTTAACTGCTGAGCCATCTCCTCAGCCACAATAACATGTCTACGAAAGATATTTAGATAATTACAGTAAGAATATTAAAATACAAAGTAGTTTATCAGCCAATAACTTCACATGTATTACACATATGTGTCGCTTAAATACTAAATCACAAAATAGTATTATTCTGTCCATAGTTCTTTCTTCAAGTATACAAGGGTAATCAATTCCATATAACAAATGAATTCTCTGCCAATTCTACATAAATTATATAATTATAAGGACACATAAAGGAAGAGCAATAAAGCCACCAACACCAGCAGGTACTTTACTACTAAGATATTAGGTAGAATTCTGATGGAAAGAGGATGGTTAAATTTGGTGTTGGACAAGAATCTGGCAAGCATTGCCTGCTTCCATTTCACTGAAGGGAGAAAGGAAGCTGAAAGGTATTAAAGATCTTATGAATAAATAAGGTATCAGCAGGAAAACTGAGTGTTCCCAATGCTCAGCACAGAGAGAAACACAAGACTTGCCTTATTGAATTTTGGATATGAACAGTGGCAGCAGACTCACACTGAACCCAGATAGCTCTGATTCCTTCTCTAAGTAATTTTTCATGTTCCTTTGTTTCATGTTTTGTGTTCCTTGATCTGCTAGGATATGGGGTACAACACCTATTTTGGATGTCAGAATGTCTGTCTGTGTCCTGGGTTCACCTAAGATTGAACATTTATTTGTGCATATCTGAAGTTTGCGGATAATCAATGCTCACCCTGGCTGTGCTCTAAAGTTTCAGTCCCTGTGTAGTCAGCTTGGCCATAACAAAACCCCACAGCACGGGGATTACTTGGATTTCGACAAGTCATACTAAAGGAGTTGTCAAGCCCAGTTAGAATCTGGACTTTGCTTCATGGTTTTATGCATGCACATACATATACATAGACATTCACACTCATACAGAGACACATACAACATTTCATTAGCCACTAATAGTGAGAAACTGGAGCCAATCTTGGACAGGAAGGAGGAAATGTTTTTCACCATCCCTTAAAGCAGACTCATGGCTTCCAGGATTTAGATTGGCAATGTTCACTTGTATTTTTAGACCAGGAGAATTTCCAGAATTGTACAATCCAGGAACCATTTGATAATAGTACTTCTATATAACATAGTTCTTTGTGCTAGAGCTTACTGAGAGATGATATTCATATCAACACAATTTCTCAGAACAATGATGTTGCCACACATATGGAATGATAGCTAGATAAGAACTCCAGAGGAGAGTGTAATGGTATGTAAAAGGCAAAGGGGATATTTAAATAAAAGCCTTCAGTGTCATCTGCTTCGAAGGTACCAAAAGAATGAACAGATTTATCACTTAGAAGACAGGAAAAGAATGTTCTAGAAAACATGAGAGTCAAAAAATAAAAAAGGAAATAAAAGAAAATAGGAAGAAAGTGAGATTTATCATTGTTTTCAAAACATGAGGAAGTCTTCATTTCTTGGGTTTATATTAATATACGTGTTTTAAAAAATATCACTAGGAAAAAAATAAGATCATAGCCCCATGCTATTTAATAAAGGTATCACAATAGAACTCTAAACTAAGTACCTATAGACCCTTAACCTAGCTTTTCTAATCCACTGGGGCATCTCAACATTCTCATCTTTGACTGATTATTAATACCATTAACCTGAAGGTCCCTGTGCCCCAGGGTAGTTGAAGACACACACACACACACACACACACGCACAGGCACAGACACACAAGACACTCATACACAAACACACATAGACATATACATAGTAGTCAAATACACAGGCACACAGAGACATTCACACATAGACACCCACACAAAGACATAAACACACACAGACATACCCACCATTCTCTCCCTTCTCTATTGCACTAATGCTCTCTGTTTGCACTAGTATGATTCCCAGTTTATGGTAGACAATCCTCAATCTCAATTTGTATTCAGATTCTGCCAAGGAGTTGCCTTTTCTGTAAAGCCTGTTATTTCAGTCCTATCTCCAACAAATAATATTTTCCATATATCTGGATAATTCTAGACTTTTACATATTTTTTTCATTTTCAAATATCACAAGCTCATTAATTTACCCCTCTCCTTGTGATACACAGCCACAATGACTTGTGGACAGTGATAAAGTTTATTCACTTTCATTCTGTAAGTGGGATAAGGTAACCTGAACCACAATGATGAGTCTGAAGAAGTATGCAAGCTTTTCATTTCTAGCAGTACTAAAACAATATGGATGAGACTGAAGCTAAGGACAGAGAGATGGAAGGAGATACCTTTGACTCTGCAAAACATTTTGGAGTAAATTTACAGGATGCAAACTGTTGGAAGCAATAGCTAGACCAAAGCTTCTCAAAATCATCTCTCTCTCTCTCTTCTCTCTCTCTCTCTCTCTCTCTCTCTCTCTCTCTCTCTCTCTCTCTGTGTGTGTGTGTGTGTGTGTGTGTCTGTGCTTATTAGCCATGTACTGAAGTCTAATCTCTATAGAAAAGCCTGAACCTTTTGATTCAGGAGGCAAGAGGCATGTGGCAGACCTTGGGTGCTCAGTCACTGAAATTCTTTTATTTAGGAATACCTGGATTCAAGTAGTTCCTCTGTATATACCTTATGGTTGGTTTTCTTGTGGGAATCTTAACAGTGGGAGCTGGGACTGTCTCTGACTCTTTTGACTGCTCTTTTCCTTTTACTGGGTTGCCATGTTCAGCCATGCGGATTTGTGTCTGGTCTTATTGAAACATGTTAAGCCGTATTTGGTGGATATCCTGGGAGGTCTCTTCTTTGTTTGTTTGTTTCTTTCTTTTAAAAAGGAAACAGGAGAAATTGATCAATGAGAATGGGGAGAGGACTGAGAAGAATGGGAAACTCTGGTCAGAATGTAATGTATAAGAGAAGAATAAAAGTTTAAAAAGAAAAGCTATCAAGTTTAAAAAAAAAATAAAAAGGAGATAAAAAAAAATTAATAAATAAAAACCAAACCTGTCACCTAGGTGATTCTAATTCCTATGCAGCACTGGGAATTCTTTGATAAAAAGGCAAATTATCAACTTTATAATTCTTTAAAGTAAACTTAACCCCATATAAAGGAATCAGAATTAGGAAGACACTATGATGTCATAAATAAAGGAGTTTAAGTTTGCTGTAAGTGACATATCATTCAGGCTCAATTTCTTTTGAAATTGAATAAAGCACATAAAAAATACTTAAAAAAAAACCAAGTTAACAAATCATTAGACTAGTTTAGGTCTAGCTTCCAGAGATTCACAGGAACAAGTCCATTTGCATGAACACTGTTTCTAATCATAAAGTATCTCATATATGTCACAATGTAACCTCGGACTCACTGAAAATTCACAAAGTATTTTCCCATATGTGACTCAGTCTGAGAGAGCAAAGCAGGCAGTTTTCTCTGCTTTTCAGAGTTAAAGCAACTGAGCCTTGAATTGAAGTTATATGTAGGTAGAGCCAATTAAGGGGAATTATCATTTGTAGTTGAAATTGTATAATCACAAGGCTTGAAACATGACCTATGCACTTCCTACAACCACTACAAATTCTATGTCAATCATTACTATGATGCTTTGTAAAAAGCGCACATACTTGTCACTTAGTTTGCACCAATAGATTTCTTTTGTTATTGAGTTCTCAGTGGTATTTCCATTTTTATGGAATTGGAAACTGATCATCCAAAATCCTAGGACACTAGAAATACCTATGACCATTTAGTTGTAGGAAACTCATGCACTTAAAAGTTCAGTTTTCATTAAACAACACAGAAAAGAAGTTGGTGGGTTCTTCACACAAAGACAATAGAAAACATGCTGTAAAACTAGGAAGATGTATTCATTCTTTATCTTAGCTCATTCAACATGTTACAAGCCTAAGAGAGAAAAGGATATCTACAGAGGGACCAAGTTGAATATAAACCCTAATTTCTCTGCTTTGTTCATCTCACATCTGAACTTTTCCAGCCTTCCCTTGTTTTATCTCCATCTTTAATGTCATTCTGATTTCTACATTTGCTTTCTCCAAAGAGATCTTAAGTATCAGCTTGGCCAAAATATTTCTAGTAATAACTAGCAACTTATAGGATAAGACAAAGTTCCTGAATGTCAAACCATGGTCTTTTGTATATTGTGTGAACATCTTCCCACTGAGTTGTCCTAAGACAGTTCTTATGTAGCTGGTCTTGATGTACATGTTTACTAATATTCTCCTTAATTCTAATATCCCAGACATACTGATTTTTTTCAGGTTTATGTTGTAGAAAATTTCCAGGTATTGCACTCTCTCCCCCTACAGTAAACAATTCCTAGGTCCATTTTCTTGACAAGAAGAACCAACATCTTGATTAATGCATTGATTGCATTCTCTAGTGTCATAGTCATAGATATGTGTACAGAATCATAGATATGTGTGCAGTCATAGTTATATGTGCACAGTAATAGTTATGAGTGCACAGTCTTGGTGGAGTTCAGTTTCCCTCAAAGACCTAGAGCTTGTGGAAGATGAAACTCATATCTTACCAGCTACAAGCCCAGAGTCTATCACATGCCAGTAGCTAATCTTAACTATTGTACAAACCAATATTTATAATAAATATACATTATAAGAAGAAAGATACTGCTAAAGCAAGAAAAATATCAAGTTTAAAATTCTCCTCTGGTGGCCCTTGCAAGCATCAGTCCAGAAACGAATCCTGAACTCAAGAATTCTGAGACACAACATTAATTAATCAAACAACACAGAAGACTGAATACTTTAGTCACTTAGTCCTGCCAGGACTGTACTATTCTCCACAGTATATTTCCTAGTGTATTATCTTGTCACATTTTAAATATCCTTAATAAAGGGATCTTTCAGTGATGCTGATTAATAGAGTTTAGGGAATCAAGCTGCACTCCCAAAACTAGAAGGAGAGAAGAATCGGGGAGACAAGGAGGAAAGAAGTGGAATATAGAAGTAAAATCATCTCTAAGTTATTGGACTCAGAAGATGAAAGGGTCATTCCCTGTAGGCTGTGTGCGCTGGAAAGAAGCAAGAAAATCACAGGTCATATTGTAACTAAAGGACATATGAGAAATCTCTACTCAGACAAAAGGGATTACTAAGAATAAACTACCCAGGAATCACTAACAAAGCCCTATCCTGTTTAGCTTCAGAAATCAGGCTCACTTAGCTTCAGAAATCACTTACTCAGACTGGTATACTGTAATCTCTCTCCTCTCTCTCTCTTCTCTCTCTCTCTCTCTCTCTCTCTCTCTCTCTCCCTCTCTCCTTTGTCTGTTTCTTTCTCCCTAGTCCTCATCCTTCTATCCTCCTTTTCTCTGCCTCTTTCTGCCTGGATCTACTCTCACTCCCCCTCTCTCCTCTCCCTCTCCTTGTCCTTTCTATCTCCACCTGTCGAGAACTTTTGAACTTATCTGAGATGTGGCAAAGACTATAAAAATTTCTGTTTCAAGATAGAGCAAAGTCAAGGATAAATTAATGTAGTGTCTTAATAGGATTTAAAAAACGTTTCCATCCCAATACTTTCTGGTGGAGGTAATATACACTCATAGGCTAATGATCCTATAGAACTTTTTCCCAGACAAACACCATGCAAAACTCATACCAAAGAAACTCAGAGCCAGATACACAGCTTTTTGTCCTCTTAGAACATTTTCAATTTTCTGGGTGGCCTGAATATCACTACTAGATTAAAATGTTTGGTCTACCAAGTGATGTGATTCCAGAGTCTGTTAGGCTCTGCTCACTTAAATCAAAAAAGTAAATGTCTTAGAAATTCACTCAGTATTATTGGATGCTCACATGTGTGACCAAGAGGGAAAGGGACAAGTGCTGAAGTGGCTCTGGTAAACTTATGTGCAGCAGAAGAATTTTAGAGACCACAAGCAAAGAAAAACATTCAAAATTCCATATTATATTTTGTCGGTAAAAAAATCTTTAAGTAATTATCCCAAAGATTAGAAATGAGAAGATTCACAGAAGCTCCTTCACTGTATATACAGTTTGAACAAACTGATGTATTTTAGTTGAACAGATATTAGGTGAATCATAAGTCTGCCACTTTCTAGCTACTGACCTTAGATAAATTAATTATGTTTTATTTTCTCAATGAAAATGAAACAAGACCATGAATGCCTCAGATCTCTTCTCCTTTAGTATATTTATGTATGCTTTTTAAATAAATTTTAAAAGATAAATTAAAAAAAAATTTTAAAAAACCCCAGCCCTGAACAAAAGAAATCCTGAGATTCCGTTTTTGTTCCTTTATTAGTTTCTTACACTGTCATTCATGACTGATCAATGAATAGTTTCTGAGTACATAATTGAATGAATTAACCAAGGGAAAAATCCATCTGTGATGATTGATGGCAAAGACAGAGAACAAAAATGAAGTCAGGAATTAAGAAGAGCAGGCTGGAGATATGGCTTGTTGACTAAAGTTTCAAGCATGTCAGCATGCAGACCTGAGTTCAGCTGTGCAACACCCATGAACAAAATACTCTTGTGGTAGTCACCTTTCTCTCAACACTAGAGGCCAAGAAGAGACAGAGAATCTCAGGGACTCAGTGGCCAGATACCCTAACCAAATTCATGCTTTCCAGGTTCAGTGATAGACCTTGTCTCAATAAAAACATAACAGGGAGATACTGAGGAGATACCCAATGTTGAATACTGATCTCCATATATGCCTATATAGGCATATTTACATACATGGAAATGCTTCCAATATGTATAATGCAGGTACTCATGCACACATATAAAACATAATTTACAATAGCAAAGAGATAATGATCCAGATAAGAATGGAGACTCTAACTGTAAAGAACCACCATTGTTAGTATAGTGGTATATGCCTGTAATCCTAGCACTGGTGAGGCTAGAGTGTGAGAATGAGGGAATAGCACTTTTTGGTCAACCCAGGTTATAGAGTAAGATTCCATTTAACATATTCTATCATGGTTCCTGCCTTCAGGTCCTTTCCTTGTATCTTTGCCTTCATTTTCATCAACAAGAGACTATGACCTATAGTGTCAACTGAAATAAAACCTTCATTCTCTTAATTTGCTTTCAGCTATCGTGTTCCCTATCACACCAACAGAGTGAATATAGAACAGGCAATGAGTCAAATTCTTAAGCACAATATCAATCATAACGTAAAAAAAAAAAAATTGTAAAATAACAATGAGGCATTTTGCATTTGTATCATATGAAACAGAATTGTTAATTGATAATATATAAAAACTAACTCAACTCACCCTTCAGTACACTTGGAGTAGGAAGAATTATTGCTAATTACTATTTTACTTGAGTTCATATAACTAGCAAGCTGTAGAAACAGAATTTCCATAAGAAAGTCTGCGAAACCTGGGACAGTTCAGGGTGAGACTATCATATCAATCTGAAATTTCAGACTTAGGGACCTACACTTTAGAGGACAGTAAAAGCCTGGGTAATTTTAAGGTGTCCACCTCTGATATTATTCTATTTTATTCAGACCTTTACACATCTAGGCCCACTAATGATTGACTTGTAGGGTTAATTTGGTGGTTGTATATGGGATAGGGACTAGTCTAACCTATAGTTCAACCTCATTGGCTTAAATTAAACATGTTCTTATCATCAGACTCAGGGAATACAAAATATTGCAATGATGTCCTTTCCTGGATGAGTAACGGGCTCTAGGAATCCTCCTGTTGCTGAGACCTCTTGCACATCATTTCTTCAGCTGATAATCCTCAACAGGTCTCCAGTCAGTCAAAGTATGACTACACAAACTCTTACAGACTATTCATCTTTAGACAGGAAGAAGGCTCTTTGAGAGGTCCCTTGAGATCAATAGAGACCCCAGCAATAGTTTCTGATCATTGGGCTGTTACATGCCAGTAACTCAGGTTTATAGACTATTATTAATGTTTTTACTTTCTAGAGGACTGCCATGAGTTAATTAGGATGTATTTCTGGTACCAATATATTTTCAGGTCTGAAAATGTGTTATGCAACCTATAGTATGCTGGAGCTGGTTGTTGAAAGTCAATGACTTTCCTCAGTATTCAAAGCAAATTTAACATTTTATTTAGAAGAGCATACATAAATATTTCAGGTAAAATATGTGGGGTGAACCACTTGGTGAACTGTAGGAAAACTAATCAGGATATTCCACCCACTCTCGTGGGTGTATTAAGACCAGCTCTCTTTATGGCATCAAAAGAGTTATCCTAAGCTATTTCTAATTATGACGACTCTCAGATAGCCTCAACCTTCTTCCTAATGGCTCATGTCCATGCATGTTTAAGTAGCTTGTTTTCTGCAGATTAACAGAAAGGGTCAGTTGAAGTGTATCCTTGGTATTGCGGGACTTCTCACCAAAAGTCCCAAGAGTAGGGTAGACTCTTGTAAAGGTTTCTGATGCAAGCTGTAAGAATTTATGAAGAAAACTTTATACTGTTTTGTTCTATTAAGTCTCTATTGTTTGAGGTAATAGAAAACCTCAGTCTCTAGGGTCTATTTGTCCAATGCTCCTTATTCATGAAAATGAAACAAAATTCTTTTGATTAAGAGAACAAAAGAGACTCCATGTCCTCCTCCTTTTGTAAAAATAATGGATTGTTATAATTTGTCACTGGCCCATGGGTTAGAAAGCTCTGCTTGCTCACCAAAAATCTCCTGAGCCAGAAAAGACCACTCAAGTCCTTGCAATTATTTTACCTAATATGCACTAGAAGCTTGGCACAGGGAGTCTCTTGGCTATTCCCATGTGACCCTACTTACTCCCTCCATGGTTCTCAGAATAGCATTGCCCTTGCTGGCAAACTTAAACTTCTCCTGCCTTGTTCTAAACTCTTGGCCCACAGTCCATGATTTTTGGCTGACAATGCTTCATTTCTTTGTGCAGTGTTAGCTTGGAAAATAATTGTTCCAAAGTCACTTTGGTACTTAAGACACTAAGTTCTTCTATGATTTTCCTTCACTGTAGACATAAAAATAGAATCTTCCTTGCTGTTTCCCTTCTTCTGTTCCTGAGCCCTGTCTACATTCTGTTCATTCCTGGCAACAGTGACCTAGGTATCTGTGCAAGAGAAAACAGCATGGCTCATGTCATTTGAGGTGCAGCTTTCTTTCAGTTTAGGATCACATTAAATTACAATCCAGGCACACATGGAACATTCACAATTGGCGTGGCTTCCCTCTGTTTTGCATCTTGCCTGAGCTGGATTGACTGTTTTTGCATTTGCCTTATTTTCAATTTGGAGATTTTGTAATGTTTCTGCTTCCGTCATTGGAAAAAGAAAATGAACTAAGGAGGAAATATGGTGAAATAAAAATGGGTAAGAGAGTTCTAGAGTCAGTAATGATGCTGTCCTTAACCAGTGGTATCTATATGAACTAGATTCACAGTAGTAAGTAGTGCTGCCTCCCTTACAGTTTCAAGCAAGTAAAGTATAAGCTTAATGCATGCAGATTTCCTTCACACTTTTCAGGTTGATAGCTGGAAATTGACTTACGGTGGAAATTATTCACTTTTATTCACTCCTTAATATTTTCTTTTATTTTAAATAAACTAAATACTGAAAAAAAAGTCTTTTCCCATGATCCATTTGCTATCTGACTTATAGTTAACATTGCTTTGTGAAAACTAATATTTGTAATGTCTTATATTCTGTAATCTATTTATAAAACTTTGAAAGACAAAATTATTTGAATACTAGACTGTGTCTATAATCTTGAACATTTATTTACTGAATGCAACTAAGCATTAAATATTTGTTAAGGCCAACCAGGTTCAAGGGTCTCTGATACACACTGTGATACAGTTGAGAGGCAGCCATCATGAATACTATAGAATCTGTTTAGTAGAAACTGAAAGATTTGAGTAACTCACCAAAGGGACTAGAAACAATAATACCAAATCTAAAACATATGAGTAACATTTTGAATGTTAATGAGTAAAACTTGAAGAATAAATGTTGCCCAGTGGTTCCCTATTCCGAACCATTAAAGGAAACTCATAAATTTAGACTCGACCAAAGGATTTTTAAGGATTTATTCTTACCATCTAGTTAGCAATTTATCTCCAAAGGAATAAAGTTTAATTCTTCCAAGGCTTAGTAACGTCCCTGAGTTGTTGGCAGGGCATGCATGTTTTCAATCATTATCATAAACTGAACAGATTTTCAACCTCATTGCCTTTAACTCTCTTGAACCTCTAAATGTTTCTATGACTCTTTCCAGATAGGATATGGAATAACAACTATACATTCTAATTAATGCTTATTGTTTCCTTGTCTCTTAACCAGTTTAATTATAAATCTATCAAGTTTGTTTGTGTTTTGGTTTTGTTTTTTTTTTTTTTTTTTTTTGAGTCGAGAGTTGAAATCTCTTCTGTGAGGGGATCTATAGCATGAATCCTATGCAATTACAAAGAACAACTGGATGGCTGCTGGATGGAAGGTGACAGATAAATAGATGCAAAGACAGATGCAGATAAATATAAAACCGCATAGGTCAATAAACATAAATGTGATAAATGAATAGATATAGTGCTAAACAACTGATAGATATAGACATGCAGCAGATAGAAAGACAGACATGTCAACAGATGATACACACAGACACATAGATCAGATATCTAAATATAACACAATCATACAAAGGTATTAGATATAGATAGATAGATAGATAGATAGAATGATAGGGATAGATGATGATAGATAGATGAGGCAGATAGATAGATAGATATGATAGATAATAGAAGATAGGATGGTATGGATGATGGATGGATAGATAAAGAGATAATAGATAGATAGGATAGAAGGCAGATAGATTAGATGATAGATAGATAGATAGATAGATAGATAGATAGATGATGGATGGATGGATGGATGGATGGATGGATGATGGATAGATAGATAGATAGATAGATAGATAGATAGATAGATAGATAGATAGATAGATAGGCAGATAGATTAGATAGATAGATAGATAGATAGATAGATAGATAGATAGACAGACAGACAGACAGATAGAAGATAGATAGATAGATAGATAGATAGATAGATAGATAGATAGATAGAAAGATAGAGAATAGATAGAAGATAGATAGATAGATAGATAGATAGATAGATATAGATAGATAGATAGATAGATAGATAGATAGATAGAAGATAAGACAGACACACATAGACAGACAGACAGATATAATTCAAATAAAGTTCTTAGGGGTGTGCTATCATCATTCATAGAAGAAAGAAATACTCATGAAGATAAAAAGTTGACTAAACACGAATAACCCCAGATGCATACACAGATTAAGTAAGCAAGAAATTGCTCATCATAAAACTACATAGTAGCAGTGTCAGGAAGAATAAAGAATGAGTGAAGTTATGAAAGGTTTTGTAAGCTTTTTCATGTAATCAAGAGGAAATTACCATGGACTTAAGCTAAGCAAAAATATATGATCATTTCAGTACCCCAAACCCTTTTTGCATCTCCACATCATTTTGTTAACGAATAGAATTTAGAAAAGAAATTTAGAAACAGTGAGAGAATGAAGATGACTCCCTCAGAAGAAGCAGCATTTGAAGCTGTGAGGGGCTGAATGGGAAGACCATTTGAGTGTCCGTCCCTAAAGATGTAAGATGCATGGACGTTCTAGGCTGTGATGAGAAGGCAAGCGTGCCTGAAGAGACATCTGTTGTCTCCCCTTCAGTACATCACCCACTGTACCCTAATTGTGAAACATGGCTTCTAGTAAGAAATGACTCTCTTGCATCAGACAGCCAAGCTTTCCTTTATTTGCCACTATCCCAGTGCTCCTTTCTTCTCTGTTTGTAAGTGACCTTTTTTTTTTTCAATCAGGTAAGAATGTGTTGAGCAAATATTTTCAAATTGAATAGACAGCAGGTGAAAATTATTCGGAAAGAAGCTTGCCAGGTGGTGCCTGGTCGCTAACATATGGTTCTTGCTTGAACCAGGCATAACTTGCCAAATTCAATTCTTAAATTATGTCTCACTTTGAAAAAGTCCCTAAAAACATTAGCGGCCACCATCCTACAGCAAACTTGTAAACTAATTGTGCGGCTTGGAAAATATACTCATAGCTACATGAGAAAGTGTTGCTCCCTGGATATTCTTAAAGAAATAGTTTTTAAAGTTTCATATTCCGTACTCCCATCCATCCAACTAAAATATTAGAAGATAGTAAGCCCTTCCAATCCCTGTCTTCTAAGATGCATTATTCATTTATACATGGAAAAGTTAGTGTGATAAAATTCAAAATTCCTATCATTGGATATATTCATGAGTTTTAAAGTCTTTTCCCATGCTTCCTAAAATTTTGTAGAGTTTTAATGTATGTTTTCCTAGCTATGCCCATAAAATATCCCAAAATAATACATATAAGTACTATGTGCCACTAACTTGCCAAATATCCATAATAAAAAAAAAGTAAAACTTATCAGATGTTATTATTCTAACCTTATCTTAGGGATATTTACAATAGGGGATGTGGACATCAGATACAGAATGATAAACAAGCATGATTTGGCTATTTCATGAGCAGAAACTAGTAAAATGAAATATTATTGATGTGTATAAAAGGAATGTGCCATTTTGAAAATCCCAGATTCCACAATGTATTAAGCTGCAGTTTATACCTGGGTAATTATATGGATATTTTCTGTTCTTCACTGGAACCTTAATTTTCTGATCTAAACACTGCCAGTTACATGGTAATTAATCTTTGAACTTTTTTGATGACTTCAAGTATTATTAAGCAGTAATTTGCAGAACCATTTCATTACAAGGTAATGATTAGTTTTATATGCAATTCCCTAGCACATTTTAGCTAAGAATTCAAAATGGCTCACAGATGAATGATGAAGATGTTGGAGCTTCACTTTTTGAATGTAGGCTAAAGTCAACAAAAAATAGAAGTGAAGTTTAAATTGCTTATTTCATTTCCTCAACAGCCTAATGCCTGCAGGACTCCCCTAGAGCAAGGTTTCTGTAATTTAGATAATTCAATTACATTAATTCCATTTTTTTCATAGATGAGCTTCTCTGCAAACAAGTGAGAGGGAGTATTAAGACAATAAGTGTTTTCAGACACCATTAGAAGGTAGTATTTCATTTCCTTTGGGTGTATGCCTAGAAAACGAGATTGCAGGGTCTTATGGTAATTGTGCTTTTAATTTTTTTCTAGAAGCTTCCATTCTGGTTTCCATAATGACTTCATCATTTTGTATTTCCTAGAGCTTGTATCTGAGATATCATCCAAAACTATTATTTCTAACTTGGTGCTATTGGGAAGTTTTAGAAAATACCAGAGGTGAGCCTGGGGAAGACTTTGGCTCATTGAGTGAATGCTCTTTTATGGAATTGCTGTGATCCCTGTTCCTTCTCTAATTCATTCCCTGACCATTAAGTGAGAAATTTTCCTCCACCGCCCCATTATGATGGGTTCCTTGCTATGCTGCCTTCCACTCATTTAAAATCAACAGAGTCAACTGATCCAGGGCTAGACTTTTTGACACCAGGAGCCAAAATCATCACTTTTGTCTACATTTGTTTGTTTGTTTTTATCACAGATTTAGTGACAGAGATCCAATAAAATACTCCCACGAATGGTCTTCAATAGTTCTCTTTTCTCTGCGTGACTTCTAAAGTACTATTCTTGTGCTCTTGGGAAAGTAAACAACTAATTACCTTTTATTTTTTAGATTTGTTTTATATACATATATGTCATCAGACATTTTTTTGCATTTGTTCCTCTTCCTGACTCCCCCTTGCCACCTCCTAGTTGGTTCTCTTTCTTTTTCTAGTCAGTACCCTTTACTAATACCATATCACATATATTCAACTAACCGATTCCCCACTTCTCTTAAAATATTTTCCTTACTTCTCATGATCCCTTTGCTAGTTCTTCTCAACCTAAACACTAACATTTATAAATTTTTAAATCCTGTTTCCATGTACAAAGAAAACATAAATCAAGTGGCATTTTCTTTCTGAGTTTATCTTTGCTTAAGATGTAGATCTGCAGTTACATCCATTTCCACAAATGTTATGGTTACATTTGTCTTTATGCCTCCATAAAAATCAGTGTGTATATGACCACATTTCCTTTCTCTTCATCTGTGGATTAACATTTAGGTTTTTTTCTGGTTACTAGATATTGTGAATATTGCAAAGGTGACCATGGATGTGGAAATATCCTTGTAGAATTTTGAGTATGTATTGAAGAGGGATATAGCTAGGTCATATAATAGCTGACTTTCAATTGTTTTCTTAGTTTTATTTTTTTACAATCCAGCCACTGCCCCCATCCTGGTTCCCCCTCCCACAGTTCCTCATCCCATTCTTCCTCCTCCTTTCTCCAAAAGGATATTCCCCCTCCTGCCAGCCCTCTCCACTCTGTGAGACCTCTAGGCTCTCAAGGGTTTGGCACATCTTCTCCCACTGAGGCCAGACCAGGCAGACCTCTGCTATATATGTGTTGTGGGGATCTCAGACCAGAGGATTGCACATACTAATCTCCATAGTGGCTACTACATGAGTGCTCACTCTAACCACATTTTCTTTGCACAAATTCCTGTCAGTGTTTTCTGTCATCTGTTTTCTCTCTGACAGCCATTCAGATTGGGCTGAAATGGAATCTCAAAGCATTATTTCTTTGTACTTCCCTGATGACTTAGAAGGCTGAGCAAACTCAAGAATTTGTTGGGATTTTTACTTCTATGTTTTTTGGGTTTTGTTGTTGTTGTTATTTTGTTGTTGTAGTTTGATTGTAGTTTTTTACTGTTGGTTCTGTTTAGGTTTATTTTTGGGAAGTGTCTATTTAATTTATTCACTCATTACTTATTCACTCAGTTGGTACTTAATTTCTGCATTTCTTTGTGTAACACAATAATTGACATGAAGGTAGAAAAGATTTCTCTCCTATTCTATAGGCTCTCTTGTTATTTTGGTATTTGTTTCCTTCATTGCACAAACATTTAAATTTCAATGTGTGTGGTGTGTGTTGTGGCACACTGTGCACGTGTATGTGTGCACCAATATATGTGCGTGATAGTGCATTCGCACATGTGTAATCTCACAGTGATTTTGACCTAGAATTTTCTGGTGACTCTGATGTTTAGCACCTTATATCTGTCTCTTTGTTCACCAATTGCATCATCTTTGGAGAAATGTCTACTTATATCATAAAGACATCTGTGCAATTATGTTTACTATAGTATCGTGCACAACAACCAAGACATGGACACAAAATTATTGTCTACTGACAGATGGATTGCAAACACACACACAGATCTGAAAAAAGATCATCTTTTTATCTTAATTTACATGAAACTGAAATACACAATAAGTAAAATAAATCAGATTCTGAAAGAAAATTTTATTTAATCACCTATGTGAAATCTAAAAAAAAAAAAAAAAAAAACAAAAACCAAAAGCCAATATCAAAGCATGAAGTTCAAAGAGACAGAGACAAATAGTGTCCATAAATGAAAGAGAAGAAATTACATGTAGATCAGAGCATAAGAAATATTAGACACATGGGATGAAAAAGGCAAAAAAGCTAAGGCACGAAGTAAGGCTTATAACTCACTGAGATACATGTGTGTACAATATGTGAATTTTCCAAGTGTAAAAAAGTTACCATTTGGCACATTCATAAGGTGAATTAGAGTTTTTCCTTTTACTTACCTTGTGCGAGCTTTGTAGTGGATACTTTCTGTGTACTTTATATTTTTTAGTATTTTCATATTTAGTACCCTGGAAAACTCAATTACCAATCAGAGCCCATAGAAAGAAAGGCTAAGTGTTACAATTACATTCAGATAAGTAAAGAAAGAACCAGAGCACACTCAAAGAAGTTTGAACTCTGATCCATACAAGGCAGTGAGATGATACCAAAAGGAAGACTCAACTCAGAAAAGTAAATTCATTCTCTATTTTTCCCAAAGATACCAAGTAAAGATGGTCTATAAACCATCTTCTTTCCCAAATCTTCATTTTCAAATCCTCAACCCAAGAAGTCACATTGAAGCAAAAGTAATAATAAAATCAGAACTAAAACCAACCAACTAAAAAAACAAAGCCCTATCACTAACTGAATAAAACCTCTCCTGACTTGATCCATAACATTCCTCAAAAATTTCTAGACTCTTGCTTTACAACAATTTAGGTGTCAGTCCTAGATGTGTGATGTGAACAAGAAAAGTTTCTTAAAATTTGTTTCCTTTCACATTGGATGAGTCTCAGGTTGGGCCAGTCACTGGTTGGCCATTCTCTCAATGTCTCCTCCATCTTTATCCCTGTGAATCTTGGAGGAAGGACTAATTTTGGGTTCAAGGTTTTTTGGGTAGGTTAATGCCCTCTCTCTCCATGGAAATATCACCTGGCTACAGAGAGTGGCCATTTCAGTCTTTCTCTCCCTCGTCTACAGTATTAATGAGATTCTGAAGACATGAGCCTAGCATAACTGTGTCCTGAGAGGTTTCAACCAGCAACTGATGGAAACAGAAGCAGAGATCCACAGCCAAACATAAAGCAGAGCTTAGGGAGTCTTGTGGAAGAGCGGAGGATACAATTGAGCAAGCTAAGGAGGTCAAGAACACCACAAGACCTACAGAGTGTTTCCTTTTGAACCCATGGAGGCTCAAAGAGACTGAACTACAAACCAAAGGGCATGCAGGGGCTATCTACACATTTGTAGTGGATGTGCAGCTTGGTCTTTATGTGTGACCCCTAACAATTGGAGCAGGAGCTATCTCTGACTCTGTTGCCTGCAACTGGATCCCCTTCCCTTAGCTTGGCTGCCTTGTCTGGCCTAAGTGCAAGAGGATACATCTACCCTTGCAGCGACTTGTGTCAGGGTAGGCTAGTACCCATGGGAGACCTTCTCCTCAGAGAGAATGGAGTTGGAGGCAATGTAGGGAGGGATTTGTAAGGGTAGGACTGGGAGGAGAGGAAAGAAGAAGGCTGCAATTGGGATATAACCAGAATAAATAAATTAATTAATGAAAATTCCTTTCCTTCACTTTCTAACATGGTAATAGGAATGAATGACTTTCATCTCATGAGGTTGGTCAATGAATACATAATGTCTGTAAGTTCCAGCTTATTTGCACTGCCCATCCAAGGGGGTGATCAACCTCTGTCACAAGGGAACACAGAATCCTTGGGAATCAAAGTTTAGAGAACACCTGGTAATTGAGAGTACTTGTGCCATGAAGAATAGCAGTGGTGTTTTAGTCTTGTCAAGTTTAGACTGTTATTGAAATATGAACATTGAGTATTGGGGCACTGAGCTCTGTTGTCAATATTGCTTATAGGTAATGGATGCTTCAGCTAACTCACGCTACAAAAGTCAAATCTGAGTTTCCAAAATTATTTTGCAGTTAGGGTTCCACATATAATCTATCTTTTATGATTTTGAAAGTAGAGAAAATATCATAATGGAATACTTAAATGTTTTTTTTTTTTTGGTAGAAATCATACCATTAGCTCTATTTTGGTTTTGTGACCTGTACTTAGAGGGTACCATGGAGTAGCAATAGCATCCGCAAGACTTCAGTTTGAGTGGTTCTGAAGGGTCGGCTAGATATTTTCCTGGTTATGTTGTCTGTAGCTGAATAACACCAGACAGTAGCTACTTAACTTGCAAGACATATTAGAGCGAATTCCTTTCCTGCTTACACTAAACCCTGACTGATACAATGCCAATATTTTACTGACAATGACAAAGTCATACCCCAAAGTTAAGATAAAGAAGAGACGGAGGGCTGTGAGAAGACAGGAGCAACTTTGTGTCACATTCGAACTTCTTGTCTTAACTTGAGCCTACCACCTCTACTTACTCTTTAGACATGCTACCCCTTATTACAGCTTAGTTCATAGTTATGTTCTACTCTGTTCTGCTGTTGGAACATCCTCACCACTTCTTCTACTTACCTATGCCATGAAGCTCTAACTTGAAAGTTTTTCTCTCCAGAGATGAACCTCCTGTGATTGGTTTCCCTGAAGAAGTTGAACTATTCTAGCACAGAGATGTTTAAATGGTTCCGTTTGTCTTGATCCATCTCAAGTGTGATTAGCTGGAAGGATCACTTAGCAATCTGAGATCTTTGAGCCAAATGGAGAGATCAATAGAAAGGCAGATATCAGCAATTAGTAATTGCCTGGTACTTTTTTTTTTTTTTTTAATCAGAGCAGGCAGTTGAGATACCTGTAGATATCAGAGCCAGCACTGGAGAACATGAACAAGAGGTGGAAAGGAAAGGGTTGTGTTCCTTCTTGAAATGCTGCTTTTGTTTTGCTTTGTTATTCATTTCATTCTTGCAGAATGTGAGCTTTAGTTTTGGAATGTAAACAGCAACCTGCCACTGTGGGAAAGCTTAAGGAGAGTAGAGTTATGTGTATATGTGCTCTGATACCCAGCTTAAGGAGAAGCATTTGTGATGTTGAGATGCATACTTCTGGGGGAGGTCATATAACAAATATATCATTTGCTGAGACCTTTTTCTACCTGAAACTGTCTCATGAGCTAAACATGAGCCTTACTATTTAGACTTCAAACCATTCTTCAAGGGAGGAATTCCCATAAGCACTTCATCGATGATGAAAACAAAGGAGATGAGCAACTTGCCTAACAGTGGACAGGCAATCAACTGTTGTAATGTGAATTCAGGGTGCTGATATCCACAGCTCATGTTCTCTACCACACTGCTCAGCTACTCAGTGACATCACAACAAATTCAGTTAGTCATTAAGATTGACAGTGAGAAGAGACAATGGCAGATATTTTGCTTTTTATGGATCATACAATCTCTGATGCAACCACAGAGCTCTTTTTTAAAGTGCAAAAGCCACTTTGAATAGCATGTGAATAAGTGAATATAACTGTTTTGCAATAAAACTTTATTTATAAAAGCAAGTAGAAGCTTGTGCTTTGCTCTTGACCCCCCATTTTACTTTTCATTTAATAAATTATTTTGTGTCTCCTTTTAGGTTTCTCATATTTTTGGTGTGAGCCCAGCCTTTAACAGCTGTGCCTTCTCTCCAGCCCATCTATTAAGTTTCTTCTGTCACATAACAATAGCATAGAAACGATGTTGTTCTCAAGCTTACTACATACCCTAGCTGGCTCAAATTCATATTAATCCTACCTTGGCTTCCAGAATATTGGTGTTACAGATAGACATGTGGGACCATACCTGTCACTTGTGATAGTCTCTCTACTTATTCTAAAGCCACACATCCATTCTATGGGTAACTTATTGAGGACTATGAAGCAGAATGACTATAGAACACTTAAGCCATATTAAAATTGTCTGTCCTTACAGATTCTTGCCATAGCCTACATGAGGTGGTTGGGTCAGAAGATTTTTGACAGTGGTACACACAAGGCAGTCCCATTTTCAACCTGGATCCCCTCTCACACCAGTTTTATGGCAAAGGAAGAATTGAGGTCAAGGCTTTAGTTTCCAGAGTTCTCATTTGTGCTTTGGGAGCTCAGGGATGATCTTTTGTGACAGAAATGAAAGAATAGAGTGTATTATGTTCAAAGCTGAATGACATTTACTTTTCTAAGAGAACAAATGTCTAGTTGACCAACTTGTCTCTTCACTTATCCTATCATGAAGTGGCACAGATGTGGAATTTTAAATTATAATCACTGTAAAGAGGAGTGGGTTCCTAAAATAACATTTTCCACAGTTTTGGGCAATTCACTTATCTTCTGAATCTGTGATTGTGCAACTTGACTTTCATCTATATAATAATATAGATATTTAGGTAACACAAAAAATATAGTCATTTATCAGGCTAGAGGGACTACTAAGTGCTAAGAGCACTTGCTAGTTTCAGAGAACCTGGCATTAATTCCTAGAACCCACATCAATGGCTACTCACACTCATAGGAAACTCTAGTTCCAGGGGTTCTGATGATTTTTTGTTTTGTTTTGTTTTTCACAGATACTACAGTCAGGTGCTTATATATACATGTGGGCAAAGCTTCAGACACGTAAAGCAAATCTAAGTTTAATCTAGTCATTTGTATATGCAAGAAAACAAATCACAGTAGTCTTGGGCATATATATATTGTTTTCTTACCCCAGGAACTGTCCCTTGTGAGCCATTTGACACTGCTCTTTGCTTATAAGACTAAGAAGTAAGCAAGTTGCTTGTGCCTCTGCAAGGGAACAGTGGTCCCTGTAAGTAGAGAAGTTGAGCTCTCAAACACTATCCTGTGGCTGAAATTCATGCAATCAATCTAGGAGTTATGCTATCCAGTCCAAATAATTGGAGCCTCTGGGTATGTTTAGCATTTCTTTCTCTTAAGAGTGAACATCTCTGAGTTCAGTACACAATTTTAATAGCTCTGTTCAGACAAGAAAGCTTTATAATGGTTGACTGTCAGATATCACACTGGGTTTCTGTCAATCAACTCTCATCCAGCCAATGATTTGTCTTATCTTATTTCTGCTTTCACTATGCAGGGATCTAGGCCAAAGGAAGTAGTCAATGGAAATCAATGATGTGACCATTAAAGGGTTCTTTTTGACACTGGAGAACCAGAGATGGTCATTAGAGTCCTCAGGGCCACAGAGACTAGATTCAAATTTTGGAGACCTCTCTTCTCTTCTCTTCTCTCTCTTCTCTTCTCTTCTCTTCTCTTCTCTTCTCTTCTCTTCTCTTCTCTTCTCTTCTCTTCTCTCTCTCCTCTCCTCTCCTCTCCTCTCCTCTCCTCTCCTCTCCTCCCCTCCCCTCCCCTCCCCTCCCCTCCCTCCCCTCCCCTCCCCTCCCCTCCTCCCCTCCTTTCCCCTCCCTCCTCTCTCTTCCTCTCACTCTCATGCATGTGTGCATGCATGCCTGTGTGTATGCATGTTTGTGCATGTTTTGTGTGTATGTGTTGTATGTGGGCTTTTTTTTTTTGGCAAGGACTGGAGAAAGTGGCCCTCCAACTATGAAGTCTTTGGGATATGATAATTTAGTTCTTCAGATGTATATTGCAAGTCTTTTGACATAACAAGAAAAAAAATCTCAAAACTAGCTGCTTAGTTGTCTGTGATTAGGCCTGTATTCAATTTTAAATTCCTAGCACTTTACCCATCCAGCTAATTACAAAATAAGCAAATGTTCCTGTTGTTTCTGTTGTACAGAATGCCACAAGATAAGTGTCTAAGAAGTGTTCCTTATAGCCATTCACTGAGAACAGAATTTGGCAAACATTGCATTTACATGGAGAAAATTATGTCAGGTACTCTTTCCTATTTTAAATACATTCACTTAACATAAAATTCTCTGTATTACCTGATGTCCAGCTCAAAGGTCTGTGCCTCTTATTATATTCATAATGTCACACAATCATCTGCAACTTTTGCTTCTAGAACATTCTCACTTACAAGCATCCTGGTACCTATTAACAGTTATCCTCTTTTCCACTCATGGGAAAGATTAATATTCTTTCTATCTTTATTAGTTTCCCCATTTTGACCATTCAATAAAAAAGAAACATACAATGATCCTTTGCGCTGGTTTCTTTCACTTATTTTTTTTTCTTTTTCTTTATTCTTTTATCATATAATACATCCCTGCTGTAGCCTCCCCTTTCTCCCCTTCTCCCATCCTTTCCCTATTCCCCCCATCCAGATCTACTGCTCTTCCATTTCCATTCAGAAAAGAGCAGGCCTCCCAGTGATATCAAATGAACACAGCACAACAAGATACAAGTCTAGGCATAAACCTCTCATATCAAAGTAGAGGAAAAGGGTTCCAAGAGCAGGCAAAAGAGGTAGAGACACACCCACTGCCTTTGCTATATGTTGGGAATATAACAAAAACTGAATATAACAAAAACTCTAAGCTAAACAACCACAACATATATGCAAAGGACCTAGCACAGACCTATGTAGGCTCAGTGATTGGGGCTTTAGTGTCTGTGAGTCCCATAGGCTTTGCTTTTTGATTATATGGGCTGTGTTATTCTCCTGTCTTGAGCCTTGTGGCTCTTAGAATTCCTCCTTATCCTCTTCTGAAGAATTCTCTGAACTCCAACTAATGTTTGACTGTGGTTTCTACAAATCAGTTCCCATCAGCTGCGGGAGGAAGTCACCTTTCTGATGGTGATTATGCTAGGATGAGTTTATGAATATAGTAGAATATCACTACAAATAATCTTATCGAGTTTCTGTTTTGTTTTTGCTAGTCTATTTTGTTTTGTGTTTGCAGTCATGCTTGGTTCTAATCTAACTCTCTTCTGATCCATCCAGCTTCCAGATTCTGGCCATCCAGGTAGTATCTGATGTGACATCCTTCTCAGTGTTCTTAAGGTTCTCTTTATTGTAGTATGAATCAGTAATTTAATTCTTCATATGACTAAATAATATTTCACTATACAATAACTCAGTTTTTGGCTTTTTGTTTGTTGATTTGTTTTTTCTATCCATTTATCTCTTGGTAGGTATTTGAGTTGTATCTGTTACTTGGCTACTGAAAATAGCGTTGTTATGACTATGTATGTGTACAAGATTTTGGTTATATGTCTTGTTTTGTTATGTTTTTCTGTTTTCAATTCTTTGGATACATTCCTAGGAGTAGAGTTACTGTGTCATACTAATTTTATATTTAACTATTAAACCACCAACAACGTTCTTTAGGATGTAGCACTTTATATTTCCACTACCATTTTTGAAGATTCTGATTTCTTCGTATTTTACCAGTAATAAGATTTTGTTGTTGCTGTTTTGATGTTTTATTTGTTTTTTTGTTTGCTTATCATTAGTAGGTATGTATCTCTAGCCCAGTGAGGAATTTACATTGCATCTCTCAAATGAATTAGAAAGTCTTTTGAAAATTTATTCATGCCAGGCGGTGTGGTGCACGCCTTTAAGCCCAGCACTTGGGAGGCAGAGGCAGGTGGATTTCTGAGTTCGAGGCCAGCTTAGTCTACCGAGTGAGTTCCAGGACAGCCAGGGCTATACAGAGAAACCCTGTCTCGAAAAACAAAAACAAAACAAAACAAAACAAAAAACAAAATAAAAGAAAATGTAGAAAATGTATTCATTAAATATTTATATGTTGTTTTAAGTGATATCTATTTAAGTATTTGGCACATGTTTTAACATTTGTATTAACATGTATTAATTTTTGTATATGATAAAGTTTCTAATTCAATGAGTGAAAATGGAAAACAGCAATATTGTTCAATTTGAGGAAATTAGCATTTCCTTCCCTTTGTAATCTCAATTCTCACAGTCTTCTAGCTATTCCAGAAACATGCAATAACTTACTGTGAACCTCCTTATCACACTGCTGAAAAAGAACAGCACTCACTTCTGATGTCAGAATTTTATGTCCATTAGCTAATCTAATTGTATCCCTTACTCAGTTCCCTATCTTTAATAGTCATTTTTCTGCAACCATATCCAGGTTGATATTGGTGTTTTAGTTTCCACACACAAGATAAAACATTGTGTCTTACACTTCCATCTGTCTTGATGCAAATGTCAGGCTTTCATTCTTCTTTATATCTGAATAATAATCAATTGTTTATATATACTTCTTGCCTTCATATATATATATATATATATATATATATTATATTTCATCACTGTTGGGCACAGAGCCTGATTACATATCTTAAGTGAGTAGTCCTCTGATTACCATGAAAACAAGATCTCTTTGATATGCTGATTTTATTTGTTTAGAACTTACAGCTTAAAGTGAGATACCTTGATCACATGATAAGTCTACCTTTGAACAACAGTCATAATAATGTTCACTTCAAAATATTACAGTTTATCTTTTTGCTGTTGAGTTGTTATACCCTAAAGTCTCTAAACCATCATGGTGATATGATTTGCAAATATTTTCTCAAAGTCTATATGGGATTTTTTTTTTTACTGTTTTGATAATATTCTTTAATATATTAATTTTTATAAAGTTTAAATTATTTTCATGCATTTGACATACCTAAAAAGCATTGCTAAGTGTAATATTTATTGTTAAATGTGTTTTAATAATGTTATAATTTTATAGTTTATATGTAGGTTTAAAACAAATGTCATATTAATGTTTTAAATGTAGAAAAATAGACTTTAAAATCCATTTATTTGCATGTACAGGAGTTTCTTCTGTGGCTATTTGTTAAAGACATTCATTTTCTACCATAGTGTTAGCATGTTTGTCAAACAAAATCAATTGACCATGCACAGCCTTATAGCATTATTCTCAACTGTATTCTGTTAATTTATATGACTAGAATTAGGGCAATTTCTTCCCTCAAATGATTCTGATGTCAGGTTAAGTTAGTCTTTTTATTTCAGATTTTTGATAGAAGGAGAAAGAGGATGAGTGTGAGAGAGAGGAAGGTGCATATGAATATGTCTAGGTCTCTTTGTGTGTTTGCATTTGCCTGCATCTGTGCTTATGCATATGTGTGTGTGTCTCATTTTGTGTGCATTTCTGTAAACATCCTTGTGTGTTGTCTGTGTGTATGCTTCTCTGTGTGTATATATCTCTGTGCACCTGTGTGTGAGGGTTTGTTTACATCAGTTTGTGTGTTTTCTTGTCTTTCTATCTGTGTGCATCATGCATTGAATATATATCAGGATCATGGAGAATACTCCAGGAGTTCATTTTTAATTCTTAGACTAAATAAAAGAGTATAAAATATGTATTATTTACTATTAAAGTAATATAAAGACCAGGAGTCCAGTCATGACAACAATACTCCCTGATGGGGAAGTGGGGCTAGGCATGAATTTGAAGAATACACAACTGCACAGCCAAACATTCTCTGCCCAATATTTGTCATCTTTTAACAACAATATTTTTAAATTTTTTTCTTTTTCCTTTTTTTTTTTCTTTTCAAATTTCTAATCCCTAGTATGTTTCTTTTCAGAAATAAGGCCTTTGGAGAAACAACATCAGATTATTTGCAAGGAAGAAAACTCCACCCCACCTAGGGATCCATCCCATCTGCAGACATCCAAACCCAGACACTATTGCTGATGCCAAGAAGCATTTGCTGACAGGAGCCTGGTATAGGCTGTCTCCTGAGAGTCTCTGCCAAAGCCTGACCAATACAGATATCAATACTCACAGCCAACTATCGACTAAGCAGGAGGACCCCAATCAAAGAGTTAGGAGAAGGACTGAAGGAGCTGAAGGGGGTTGTAACCCCTAGGAAGAACAACAATATCAACCAGCCAGAGTCCCCAAAGTCCCCAAGGACTCAACCACCAACCAAAGAGATATATGGAGGAACCCATGACTCCAACTGCATATGTAGCAGAGGATTGCCTTATTTGGCATCAGTAGGAGGGAATGCATTGGTCCTGTGTAGCCTCGTTGCCCCATCATGGGGGAATGGCAGGACAGTGAGGCAGAATAGGTGGATAGGTGGGGAGCATCCTCATAGAGGCAGAAGGAGGGGAGATGGAATATGAGGTTTGAAGAGGGGAAACTGGGAATGAGGACAACATTTGAAATGTGAGTAAATAAAGTAACCAATAAAAAATTGTTAAAAATTAAAAAAAAAAAAAGAAAATACCATCTAAATGACTGGTGTTTATTTGGAGGTAAGGAGACACCAGGACATGCAGAGGGATGGCAGAATGTAGATATGAAGGAGATGAAATTCTAAAGTCAATGAGGAAGGTTTCAGAAGAAGCTAAACTGTTTACTTATTCTTCCATAGTGAATGCCTGAAAATTCTGAAAGTATATCTTTCTCTCTTCTGTCATTTGCCAGAAGTATCGTTTTATTTTTCTGTGGATTTTTCTGGTCACTTGTATTCTTTTCAGTGTTTGAGACTAATTACAGGTTCTTTCATGAACATGTTTCCTATAACTTACAGCAGACACAGGGTATGTTACAGGAGCTGCAAACACATGTAGCTCTGCATAAGTACTTATTGAATTCCATTACAGATATGCTGGATCCTTCTGACAGGAGGGGCATTTAGCAAAGAAGACAAACTGGAAGGTGTTCTGGAAGTAGAATGCCCCATTGCAACTCCTGCATGTATGTCTACCATGCTCTGCAAAAGATCAAATGCTGATTAAAATACAGCTCTGTGTGTGCATTACTTTCTGTGTGTCTGTATTTGAAGAAAGAAATAGGCCCCTGGCTTCTTCTTAGCTGTTAAAATTAACACAGCATGCCAGTTCTTTGCTTCAGGTTGACAGTGTCCCGTGGATACGTGATGGCATAATTTGTATAGAATCTTTTTTTTTTTTTTTTCTGGAAGAAACACCACACTTTCTCTGTCTGATTTTGGGGGAGTTTTGGCATTTGAAAAAGCTTGCCAAATAACAAGTGAATCTCTATGTACCTTCCTCAGCAGGCTTTTCCATCCCCAGGAAGAGAATTAAGTAATGAAAACCCATCATCAGTACTAAAGGTAAAACAACAAAACAGTCTTATTTTTAAATAGTGCCTAAACTTTTAAGAAATCAGATAAGAAAGAAAGTAAGAAAATCAGAGATGATGGTGTGCTACTTACTGATTAAGAGGTGTGATACCCTCCTGTCTCCAAGTGACTATTTTCATCACCAGAAATGATTCAAAAGATTGCCATCATTTATACAGAACTAAGAGCTGTGAAGATGGAACTGAGACTTCCCATTGATTCCCCCAGGGAAGGATGAGGTATTTTATGTCCCAACCATCATCAGCATTCATCTGGTCAACAGATTATTTCCTGTCTTTTCTAAAGCAATAGGATGCCTCCAAGTCCTATAAAGAATGCTAAAACTACCATATGTTTAAAACCACCCTTTTGACAAACAACTGGAAAAATACATACAAGTAACATTATACAAATTGAACTGGTTATATTTAGGAATAATATAACACACACAACCACACACACACACACACACACACATATATCATATATATATATACTATAATATATATAACTTATATTATATCAGAAAATGATATATGTTTCTTCTGTAATTTGATCCATTGTATAATAGAAAATGGACCCCCAGAAAATTCCCTACAGTTTGAGAAAGCATATTTCCAATGTAGTTTAAATGGAAGGTATTAGCCTCTAGAATCTACATATGGCCTGAAATAAACCTTTAAAAAAATAAAAATTAAATGATAAAAATATAGAATATTAGAAAATTTTTGGAAGAGAACTGAGTTGCACAAACTAAATAGTGGTTGTGAAAATGCAAATTAACTGCACAATCCTAAGTCCTTCCACTGGGAATACACACAGAGCTCTGTAGATATATCTGTGCCCATGTTGACTGTAGCACTATTCATGATGCTTAAGTTACAGAAGCAACACTGATAAATCAAAAGAATAGATCTATGTGAAGGAAAGCATACACTGAATAAAAATTACTGCATAATCTTATCTATGTATAGAATTTAAAAACAGTCTAATACCCAGATAGAAGGATAAACATCAAAGGGCATGTCTAGCAAAGATAGATACATGTTGCATATCTTAAATACCTGTCCCATTGTGCATTAAAGAACAGATCCCCAAAATGACAGAATTTGTGGGAATTTGTGGAACCTTTAACAGAAGGGCTCTACTGGGAGTCCTTCTAGACACTGGGATATGTCCTTGAAGTCAATAATTGAAACCCTCAACCTGACTTGTCCTCTTCTTTTTTTCTTTGCATTTCAGTTGTGAGGCAAAGGATGTTGTGATACCTCATACTTCCACAAAGAAGAATTGGCTGTTCCTATCACCAGAAGCCCAAGAGTAACATATCCTTAACTGTGAGTCAGAAGACCCTTTCCTTGTATAAGACAATGATCATGGTAACAGATATCTGGCTAGCACAAAGCACAGGCAGTGAAAGTACAGGTCAGTTCTCAGAATGATGAAAGCTAAATTCTGATAGTGGCAACTTTGCAAAGAGAAGCTATATTGTGTACAGGTATATAGACATTTATTTTATTCCTATTTTAATCATTTCTGTTATGTAATATTAAATATATTTGTAAACACCATAAATTTATATATATACTTATAAGTCCTAAAATTATATTTAGAATATTTTATGCAACATTCTTTATATATGTCCATTTCATAACAAACCTTGCTTTATTAAATAATGCTGAGATTCTAGCATTCCTCAGCTTCCTCAGCCAGATTCTAATATAATGGTAAGAATATAGGAGAAACAGTGATACTTCAAAAAGACCAGAAAAGCATGGAGTTTATGAAGAGAACCCAAACCCTTTCACAGCCATTTCCCCAGCAGTGTTCCTACATAAGCTTCTCTATTCAATACTCTATTCTCTTCCATACACCAGCACTAATGTACACTAAAATCCTCTTCAACTCAGTTTCATATTCTGCACCTGTGTCAGACTGGTGTCTCTCTCACGATACTTTACCAGATATGATCTCATACCCTCTGTGCTCCATTGGTATATTTAAACACTCAGTACCTTAAAATTACATTCTCTTGAGTCAAAGTAATCTGGAACGTGAAATGTCATCCTTTACTCCTTTCTGTAATTCTCACAGTTGATGAATTACCATAATTATAACATTGTTGTTGATACTTGTTTATTATTTTAGTTAGAGACATGTTCCCACTGTGTTACTATGGAACTCAGTATGTACCAGGATGGCCTTGAACTTGGATAAGTCCTCCTGCCTCTGCTTCCTATGTCCTAACATTACAGGTATGTGTCACTAAGCCTGGCATGTAGTTCTCTTCCTAGAATGTGATAATATTGTCACCAATATTTGTAATACTGAGCAAAGGCATAGGGAGACAAGGAAAATTAGTAACCCAAGAATTTAGCAATACTTTGTTTTGTTATAATATTGAGTTTACATAAAAATAAACTTTCTCCATTCTAATTATTTCAAACTTCATTTGGTCAACATGCTATGACTAGACATTTCTCAATGTCTTGAAGAAATTTGAGTTAGATCTACTGAAAGCTTTAATTTTGTGAAAGATATGTATTCCAGGGCAGGCTGACTAGCACACTCCATGGGTAAATTATGAGGACCAGACACTACAGTTTCCCCTGGATTAGAGGTTTTATGAAAATTGGAATATACATAAAAAATAAATACCATCAAGCACTAAAATAGTTTGAATCCAAGCCTAGTACGTAGATCAATAGAAACACCTGGCCAACATCCATAAAGCATATTCCTAGACTTTGAAGCAGGTGAGAACTCAAAGGAAAGAAACTTGATGTTGGCATTATAACTAGTTACTTAGAGACTTTTACAGAAAAGTCTGCAAGCCAGACGGGCAATGAATATACTCTTGCAAGCTCAAATAAATGCTAGCTATTATTTCTGGAATTTGCATAACCACATCTCTTGTCTTCAGTCCACCAGCAAATTAACTCCCCAGTCATATTTTTTTCTGAATCCCCATCAGCAGGTTGCCTCTAGCAGAACAGAGATCTTTCTGCTCCAATGTTGCTAATATTATTACTATTAATATTTAAGATGGCATTAGAAGCTTATAATATACCATTCTGTTTGAAACATTTCATATACATTATTTCTAATAAATTTAATAATACCCCTTTACAGCAAATGTTATTTTTATTTCTATTCCCATCTGCAATGAGATCCATAGGTTAAGAGATTATGCAAAATTATACAGCAAGTAGAGGCTAGAAGAGGATCTCACATTATTTAAATCCTATCTCAAATTCCACTTTCTTAACTTCAGTGTACACAGCCTCCCACCAATCTGGAGTTTAATTTTCTTAGGAACTAGACTAGAGCCACACAGAAACTCAGAAGTAGCTCCTGTATTGTAGTTTACAGCATAATAGATGTGAGACCAGGAAGATGGTTTAGTGTCTAAACATGTTAGTATTTCTGTGCAAGTCTGATGACCTGACTCCAGAACCCATGAGAAAACAGAATACAACTACTACTATTACTACTACTACTACTACTAGTAATAATAATAATAATGCTAACACTAATACTAATAATACTAATAATACAACATAAGAAAGCAAATGGCAGGCTATCACACTCCTTGGCAGCAGAACCAGGCTGACATAGATACATATTCAGAGACTTTTTTGCTTCTTATCCAGACCTTCTAATTCTGTGTTATAAAAAGAGTAGAATATTGTTTCTGCTTTGAAATAGAAATAAACATTTAAAAATAATAGTTAGAAAGGTTTTTTTTTTCCCTACCACTACTTTGTTTCTGAGTGTTCCAGAAATTATATTACTCTACAAAAACTGATCTGTATTAACCCAGAATAGAACTTTATGTAAACAAGACAGAAAACAGAATAGAGAACCAGAACTGTGAGTAAGTATTTATGGTTTGTGACTGACATTGCATCTAAATGAATCCATTGAACAGCAAGCAAATTAATAGCAACCAGGATGTAGTAAAGGGGGAACCATTAAAACAACAGCCTGAAGTAGCCATCTCCTGTAGCCAGGCAGGACATCCAGTGGCAGGAGAGGTACAAAAAAAATCTTTGATCCAAAATTTGTCCTGCCTAAAGATGTACAGGGATAAAAGATAGAGTAGAGATTGAGGAAATGGCCAAGCAGTGACTGACACAACTTGAGATCCATCCTATGTGAGAGTGCCAACCCTGGCACTCTTAATGATACTCTGGTATGCTTGCAGACAGAAGTCTAGCATAACTGTCTTCCAGGAGGCTTCATCCAGAAGTTGATGCAAACAGATGCAGAGATCCACAGCCAAACATTAGGCAGAGCTTTGGGAAATTTTGGGAAGAGTGGTGATAATGAAAGAACTGGAAGGGTCAAGGACAACACAAGACAACAGTGTCAACTAACCTGGACCAATGGGCACTCAGAGACTAAACCACCAATAAAGTGCATACTTGAGCAGAAGCTAGGCACCCTACACATATGTAGCAGATGTGCAGCTTGGTCTTCATGTGAGTGTCCTAACAGTTGGATCAGGAGCTGTCTCAGACTCTGTTGCCTGCCTTTGAATCCCTTTACCTAGCTGGGCTGCTTGCCTGGTTTCAGTGGGAGAGGACACACATAGTCCTGTTGTGACTTGATTGCCAGGAAGAGTTGGTACTCATGATAAGGGGTCTCAACTTCTCTGAGGAGAGAAGGAAATGAGTATTGGGGAGGTAGTATGAGGATGAGACTGGAAGGGGAAGAGGTGTGGATGCTGCAATCGGATGTAAAGCAAAGTTTTTAAAAGTAGCAGAACTCAGCAAAAAACTTGCTGCAACAACTGAATAGTAACATATTTGGAAAGAATGAAGTGATTCATGGTATGGATTTCCCTGGTATCCAGCTGTTTTTCTGACTTGAACTAATTATACACATCATTGATTTTTTGTTTGTTTTGTTTGTTTTGTTTGTTTTTGGTTTTTCCAAGACAGGGTTTCTCTGTGTAGCCCTGGCTGTCCTGGAACTCACTCTGTAGACTAGGCTGGCTTCGAACTCAGAAATCCACCTGCCTCTGCCTCCCAAGTGCTGGGCTTAAAGGGATGCGCCACCACTGTCCGGTCTATACACATCATTGAAAAGATGAGACATCACTTAAAACCAGCAAACAAGGAAATGCAGCTAAAGACTTTAGATACTACAAGTTGAATCTAATTTTGTTTTCATCCAAATCTGACATGGAGTGTATCAATTTTAGCAAAGATATCCCCATTTTATCTGACTCTGAAAGTATTTTGATACTGACCTACAAGATGTGCTCTACAACTGTGAAGCAAATTCTACTGGATGGAAAATTTTTAAACCTATTGTGGAATACCTTCTATCTTTTCCGTAGTTATTTGCAAACACTTTGAGCCTTGAATTGGACTAATTAACATAACTCCAAGTAGTGATACTGATCAATGACTGAGAATATGATCTCAAGGCTTCATTCACAACTCAGTATCATCAGTACATTTTAAATGTCACCATCAAAAGGGGAATGGATTGGTTGGGATCTTGCAATTTCAGAACCAGTTACGTGGCATTTCATACACATACTTCTAAAATAAGAAGCAGTAAAATCCTACCAAATTTACACCTGAATTCTCCTGTCTCTTTTTTATAGGGGAAATAAATATGTGTGGAAAAGAAAGACTATATCTTCCAGTTAGCATAGTGTCAAATGACTCTAACACACACAGAAACTTGCCCTGCTGTTTGGTACATAAAGGTTATTGCTAAAGAATATTAAAATTAAAAATATAATTATTTTTTAAATTAGGCAAGGGCTCTTGAACCTCATCTCTATATAACAGATCCACAAAGTATAATGCAGAAATTAAAGATTATTTTATTCTGTATTGTATCAATACTTATATTTGAATGATTTATGAGATGATAACTTTGGAGTTTGATAGATTAAATATATAAAGCACACAATCTTCATCTGCATCTCAGAGGTAGATAGCTTGTAAATATAACAGAGAGAAGAGAACTAAGATTCAGGAGAAATTAGAAGAGAAATTAATAAATACAAATTTTGCTAATAGCTAATATAGGACCAATTTTAACATATCAGAGCAAAAAAAAAGCCTTGTTTTTGTTCTTCCTAGTAGAGAATTATAGGAGCACATAATCAGCTTGGAACAAGTTCCATATTAGGTAAGGCAGGAAAGGTGCATGTTATCTTTCAAGCCTTCTAACCTTCAGGTTGAATCAACCTGGATCCTGACTTGAACCAGCTTAGAAAGTCATTCTGTGATTCAGTTCCATTTAATGGTGCAATAAATCACACCTCAAACATTATGATGCAACTGATGTTCCCATTGTCCATATAGTGATATGTTATATATCTATATCTATCTATCTATCTATCTATCTATCTATCTATCTATCTATCCATCTATCTACTGAGAGGATAGAAACTAAGATCATGTTTCTATTGTTAGTATTTTTAAATATTTCTAAAAGTCTCAGGAACCCTCGTACTGATAATTACTATTTGGGGAGCACCTATCATGGGTATTGTATTCAGAACACTCAGCCTCATTATCACTACTAAACTCTCATTTCAACTCCCAAAGGAGCCATCATACGGAAACATTAAAAGAATCATACTATAGAGTAGAAAGCATAAAGCATGCTTTTCCAGACAGTAAAGTAGAAGCTGATAACAGTCGAAGTTAGTGAAGCCAGCAGATGGTAGAAAATATGGAATGAACACAAAGAGGAAGCATGCAAACCAAAATGAAGTGAGGAAAGATATGTTAATACATGTCAAGAAAGTAATGGATGACATGCATCAAGCAACAGCAGAAATGGTCAGCTTAGACAAAGTCTCCATGTTATACAAAAGAGATGAGACAATACAGCAAGAAAAAAAAACAGATATAAAACTTAGTTTAAGATACACCTATACTGGAAAACTTTTATATTATAAAGAAAAGTTGAGAAGACCTCACCAAGTAGAATGATATTTTGTTTATGGAATGGTCACTTTCCTAGCAAGCCATAACCTTCCCCCACATCGATCAATGTATTAAATAATTCCCAATACTCAGGATACAGTGTTGGTGAAGCCCGCACATTGATTATACTTCTTTAATGGAAGTAAAGATTGTCTATAAGACAGTCAAATAAAAAGCAAAAAATAAAAAATAAAAAGGAATAAATTAAAAGATAGATCTAAGTAGTTAGTAAGACCTGTTAGAAATGTACAGTCATGAACATAGAGTGATAGCATCCTGATGGCAAAGAAATGGATGTGTGGAACAGAATAGATTCCAGAAGCAGATTACCACATGTGAGGGCACATGAGTTAGATAAAAGTGGCCTAGCAAGTACCTGAGAGCTAGGATCCTTCTCCATACGTGACTCTGTATCAGTTGGATGACAAGAGGCATCAAGTGTATCCTGACTCCTACATTAGCAGGTACACTAAAATATCTAAGGAAAAAGCACAGGTTTGCATGTGAAAGATGGGAAAATGAAGCTCTAAGAGGTTCCATTTCCTGTAGATGGAATTAGGCAGATCATCATCTCTTGTGACTGGTGTTCTCTAGCTTAGACAATGCTTTCAGATTCATTTCGTATTATAGCATAGGTCAACCATCTCTTTCTTTTCATTTCTGAATAATATTCCCTTGCATGAAAAGATACTTTGAGTATTTATCAGTTATAGAACTTGCATAAATAATCCCTGATGGCTCACTGGATACATGCTGAAATGGACCAAAAAGTAGGTAAACTTTAAAAATGTGATAAAATACAATCAGTTGTAGTTGCTATAACCAAACACTATTAAAAAAGTATTTTACAAGCAATAGGAAGTTATGCTATGGATGTTGCAAGTTCTAAAATCAAGGCCTAGAAGAGTTTCTCTCTGACAAAGGCTCAGTTCCCTATTCATAGGTTTCAACTTCTGACTTCCTTTGATCAAGGTAGACTTAGGTCCCTTTCACATGAACATTACTCTGGGAATCTAATCACCTCCCAATGACTTTCCATCTTCATATAGTTACCCTTGATATGAGAATCAAAAATGTAACTCTGGGGTTTACTCAAATATGCAAGCATAGAAATACCATTCAGCAGTGAAAACGGGGGTTTTATGCAGCACTGTGGATAAACATACAAAGCCCATATTGAGGAAAATAAGTTAATCTCAGGAGGTTTGTGACTCCATTATTTGTAACATTTTAAAGGAAAACTATCAATGTTTGATAATGGTGTTCAGAGACTCCCTAGGATGGGACCGTCAGGTGTTTAATAGCCCCTTTACCTTCTGGGACATGCACAATCTTTGTTCTCTTCTTTGTTGGTTATAGAATCTTTCCCGAGATATCCCAGCACTGTGATAGGCTCACACAACTGTATTTATATTAAACACAAAACTTTTAAGAACAGATAGAAACAAAGAAGCTTAACTATTTCCAAATGTGAATGGAAATTATTTTTCAGGCCAAACATGCTCTAATTGGTCTCTCAGTATATGCAAGGTTGGTGGCCAGGGTGTAAAATTTTATTTAAGATTAAAAAGAAATCTTTATACAAAACCAGGTATATTTACATGGATGATAATTATAATGTCACAGGAGCTGACAATTTTCTAAAACTCAAGATATAAATTCAATACAATTATAGTCGAAATTGCAAAATAATGATTCTTAATTTGAACGAGCAAATTCTACATATCCTCTGGAAGCTGCAAAACCTGTCAGTGTCTAAGATAAGATAAAATAAGAGAGGAAAGTAAGTTTGAAGAGGCAGTTGGCATGCTGTGTGAACAAGAGAGAGAATCAAGAAGAGTATCGACTAATTTTAGTAATAATTTAAAAACACAAAATATGTTCTATTATTAATTATAAAAATTACATAAAATGTTAAGGTGCTGCTATGTTAATCTGGATAGTGCATGTATAAGAATAGAAATTAAGAAAACAAACAAAGATAAAACAGAATATTAAAGGAAGACTGGGCACTTTCATATGCCTGAGCTTACATAAGAAAGAAGTATCATTTAAAGATTTTAAGGATTCTGTTGAGACTGCTTTCTTCCTATATTTAGGAAAAAATTTCAAAGAACCTATGTAACAGTGAGAAAATAATCTTTTATTATTTTCCACAGAAGCAAATACTCAAATTTGCTTGGTTACAAAATGAGTTTTCCATGAGTAGAAAAAAAAAACAATTCCTCAAGACACATTTCACATACATATTCCAACATATGTCAAATGGAAAAAAATTCTTCTATAAAGAAAATAGCATCAGAGAAGTGGAAAGACACCACCACTGTGGGACAAAGACTGAGTCTTCATGTTCAAAAAGAAACTTAAGGCTAGAGAGATGACCCAGCACTTTAGATCACTTGCTAACTTACAAAGGACCCAGGTTCAATTCCAGGCACCCATATGAGGGAACACCTACATAGAAGCAGGGGAGGAGGGATGGAATAGGGGGTTCTGAAGGGAAACCGGGAAAGGAGATAACATTTGAAATGGAAATAAATAAAATATCCAATAAAAAGGTATTAAAATTAAGGAGAAGAACAACAGATTCAAAAGTAGACCTTGGTATATTAATAGGTGATTGAGACCAGAAGAAATTCAAATGACAATAAAATGTGAGTGTAGATTTCAGCCCCCATTAGTAATCAGAAAAGTTATAATACAGGTGATGATAAGATTGCATTGCACTTCCAGGCAGTCAAAGAGCTCTGCATAGGTATCGATTTGGGGGAACGTTTACATAAGACAAAGAATAAAAAGAAAATATTGTCTCACAATAACGAATTGGATCTATGCCTGGCCAGTTCTGGGTGTTGTTATTTTTGTTTTTAAAGCAGAGTTTCATTACATATCACCAGTGGGTTTGAAACTTGTTATATGAGCAAGGGTGGCTTTGAACTTAGAGCAATTCTCCTCTCCCTGATTGTTTGGTATTACAGGTATATATCATCATGCCCAGTGAAGACATTTTGAATTTGAGGAAAAGATAGCAATGATATTTAATTGTATCTTACTGCTCTAAAAAGAAACCTGAGACAAATACAATATAATGTTAACTATATTTAATACTATTTTGATGAGTACATGTTTTTCTGTTACATTGTTTTCTCTTTTTAAAATATGATAATTAAAGTTTAATATGGTTTTAGTGAGAAGTGCAGGCGCATCCTACAAGTTTAATAATATGAGTTTAAAATATAGAATGAATCTTCTATGGCAAGAGCTCAGATATAAGAAAGGGCTATAAAGTGGCATTCAGAGACTTAAAGTGGCAGGGTGAGGGATACAGGAGGAGAGGGTACTCAGAAATGAAGAGATGGGAAGGATTGTGTGAGGGGGTGACTGGGACGGGTTATAAAGTGAATAAGCAAAAAAATAAATAAATAAATAAATAATTAAAAATAACAAAAAAAAGAAAAATAAAAGAAATTTTTAATCTTATCCTGCATTAAGTCTTAAGTTATCCACTCAGAAGATAGCTAGAGCAGGTGGATCTGCTGACTGTGTTGTGAGATATTAATAATTACTTTCAAATTAATGCACAAACTAAAACTTCTATGTCATCTTTCACAGCTGGAGGAAATAATTCTGAGATGCACTTATAGATTAGTAAAGTTTGAGTGGGCTCAGTTTTGTTTGTGGAATATACTGAATCCAATCATGCTTTTCCTCCAGAAGCATTTAAATTCAACAGCAAATCTTAACTGTAACTCATACTTCATGTATGTAACCACAGAGTTCCATGCACTCAAACTTGATACCAACTCAACGTCATCTCTTAAATGCAGACATTTGTGTTAAATAGTATACCTTAGCATGTAAAAACTAGTTAAATATGTATCTGAAAGTGCTTGAAACAAAGACAAGAATGTGTGAAATAAACCATTGACCTTTCCCTATGCTATAACTGTTTTGCAATAACATTCTCTAAACTCCCTATTTGATGCCATCTGTCATTGCTAGCCACACATCAAATGGAAAGACCACGAAGAGCTTTAAGTTTGTAAGTGAGTCATTTTCTAAAATAAAAGTTCCACATTGCATAGTACTCATATTCTAAGAATTTTCTGATTTCTTTGATCAAAACGGGCATACCCATAACTATCCAGAGTTCAGTTCATTGATTTCTCTGGCTACTGTACATACCACTGTGATTCCTCAGACAAGTTATGTCTCAGCTTTGAGGTTGAAGATGTTCTTGGTTACAGTTGCTAGGCAAAGCCTTCTGGGATAGAACCACCTGCCCTAATTAATAGGCAAACATTTCTGAATGTGGGTCACTGGGGCTCACCAACACCCACATCTCTGAGAATAGATTTCTGTGGCAGTGCTGCCCTTATCAGAGCCAACCTATTCATTTTCCATGGTTTGTTAAATAGGTTCCCATCTGTTGGCGGCTTCCCTGTGGAGCTGGTATACTTCATTTGAAACCCCATGGAGATAAGCAATGTAGAAGAGATTCTTCTCAACCCATACCTGATGTGCTCCCTTTTTCTTCATCAATGGATGCAGCACCAACTAGCGGCAGTTGGAGAAATCAAGTTCTAGTTTTCTCAATCTCCACTGGATATGTGAAGTTTAAAATTGCATTAAAATCCATTATTTATGCCCTGGATCTATGAATGGAAACCTACATTATAAAAAAGAATAATTAAAATCCTCCAACTACTTGAGTCAGCTTCCTTTTGTCCCAGAAGGAAAGCTGTGCCCTGTAAAAGCTCCCCCTCCATATCCAGACTCTAAGTATCCACTTTGAATTAGGTTATCTCTACCCAATGCATTCTCTAGTTTAAATCATCAGTTAGTTCCTCAAAGCTTAGAATAAATTTCTTTGCAAGTACATGCTCAATAACTGTTGGTTGAAAAGAAACAAGGACATTGGGAATAAAGCTGAGCATAGCTATTACACTAGTAACTTTTACATCCTTGTGAGAAAACAAATGATAGAAGTAACTTAGTGGAGAAGGGTTTGTTTCCAGCTCATAGATTAGGGAGATATATACTGTATGTACCATGGAAGAGAAGACATGATGGTGAGCTGAGAGTTGAGATGCCTAGTCACATTGTCTTTCTACTTGGGGAGCAGAGAAAGATGAATATTGACGTTCATGCTTGTTATTTTCCTTTTTATTCAGTCTGAGATGCCAGTCTCTGGAATGTGTTCTGGGGATATCTTTTCTCCTAACTTAAACCTCTCTGGACGACTCAAACATTCCTACAATTTTGTTGTCTAGAAGATTCTAAATCCAGTTGAGTGAGCAATGAAATTTAAATGACACTAATAATACTCTTGATTCTGAGAAATTATGGCTTTGCTAAGCCCAGTACACCATGTATCAAGTATGTTTCTGGCTCTAGATGGTTTAGTTTGTAATTGAAAGGCTCTCAGGCCTGGAGAAACTGTGTATGAGGATTTATCTCCATTTCCTCATCCTCATTCACCCTTCAACACACTCCATTGGGTTTTATCTCTGATAGTCCTACTGAACTGGTCTAAGATCACCAGTGGTGTGTGCATGTTGCTCAACTTGGATCCATTCTGATCTCAGTTTATTGAACTGTCAGAAACTGTAGTATAGCTTTGTCCTCAAGTTATACCACAGGCATTGTCATCTTGGAATCAGAGAAGTCATCATTACCCACATAAGACCTGCAAAAAGCAGGCCGATTAATATCCTTTATAGGAGGGGCAGGCATCAGATTCTTACTTGATATTCTGGCCACTCAATCATTCCTCTAATTCTGCCAGCTGCATATAATCCTGCTCCAAATGCATGTGCACATAGAAGGTGGAAGGTTGCCTGAACTGACTCATTGTCTCCCTGGGACTGTAGTGATGCAGCTTTTAGACTTAATCTTTCACATTGGGTGATGCAATTGCCTGAATCTCCCAGGATCTTGTAATTACACCAATAAACTCATCTGCTCACCAGGCTGAAATTCAGTGGAATTGTTTCTTTTGTTTGACAGCGTTTTATCTGGGGGAAAGAGGATTGTTCATATGTCTTCCTAGGAAAATTCATCTAACTGTAGCAATTATCAGTGCTCACCATGATGTCTCCCAAATATTTTTCTGTTGCCTCAACTTCTTGCAACATCTTTTTTTGATTTCTTCCTACCTCCCTGGATTTCCTCCGTTTTCATTTTCCAGTGAGCATTGGAATTACCCACACCTAGCCCAGGTCTTAAATCCTCTTGTTCTTCAATTTTAATGCTATGATCTCACAGATTCTCATAACTTAAATCACTACTATTGTGGAACATGGTCTTCTGGGCATGGCATAGCTATTGTTCTTTTGAAATCTTTAGCATCTTTTACTACTCACATGAGACTCATACAAAACTGGGGCTATAACTTCCATCTTTGAGTGGGAGAGGACTTAAAAGCACTTGCCCCCTTCTCAGGGAAATATAAATAGTTAATGGTTGCTAACAAGTTGTCTACGTTCTTATAAATAACTCTCACACTTTATCCTTTAAGTAACCCTAATAAGACTCACTGGTCCACAGAGGTAGACTTGAGTGAAGTTGTTATGTTGTTCTAACGATGGAGCCCCAACTGGAGTGAATAGACACCTGTTTCCACATGAGAAAATCATACAGCAACTATCAATGTGAAAATTACTTGCAAGTGTTTGCTTCAAGTCGAGAGAACTCTTCTGAAACACAAATTCAACTTTCTAACTGTCTTATTAAGATTTCTATATAAAGGTGACAAGTGTGTTACAAAAAAATCCATTACTGATATCCCTCTACATTTATAATTTTTATGTATACCTCCATTTTTCATTAAATGACTTCAGAACCCACTTTCCAAGCCTAAAACTTTAGAAGGATTTTTACCAAATTACTTCATCCTTCTCATTTTCTCACATATATATCATCAATACATAAATAAGTTTTAAACCGAGGTATGTCTGTAATCTGTTTTGTCTTCCCCATATCCATACTAACAGCAGCATACATTACTATAAGGGCCTGGGGAAGAGTCTTTTCACATCATTTTCAGACCTCTGTGTGACATTTTCCTGCATGTATCTTGTATAATAACAAATTTGAAAAGTCTGCATCTTGCTCAAATCATTTAATAATGTCATATCATTCCTAGAAAAAAGTCACAAATTCTTAGCCTGCTGTATAAGCTAGTTTTTCTTTACAAGAAGCAACTTTTGAAAACGGTTTATTTCAGCTTAAAGTTTAGGAGTACAATTTGTCTTTGTGAGGGGGTCCATGGTGGCAGGGACTTGAAGAAGCCAGTCACACTGCATCCACAATCAGGAAGCAGTGAGCAATGAATGCTTGTACTCGGCTTGGTTGTTCCTTTTTATTTACTCTAGGACCTAAGCCTATGGAACACTGGCAATCACTTTTAGGATGTATTTTTCCCATCTTAATTAACTTAATCAAGGAAGTACCTTCAGGCACATCAAGAGGCTAACCTTTTCTAGATAAGCTGTCACTGGTGTGCCCAAAGGCATGCCTCCTAAATAATGCTAGATCTTGCCATGTTTTCATTAATAGTAATTATCATACCCGGCCCAGAAGTACATGGACTGTCTGTACTATTTTGCATTCAAGTGATAGGACGGAGACTTGAGCTAACTTAGTCAGCACAGAGAATAAGAGAATATCCGAATCTCAAACCTGAAACTACAAAGCATTAGTTGTCTTTATTTACAGTAATAATTAAAAGCTGAACTATGTTACCAGGACAAGTTTTAATTGCTTTTAAAGATAGCACCAAGCAAGCTATATTCCCAACCTCTTCTTTTGAGAGAGATACTGAGTTGTTCAGGCTTTCTTGTGACCCAGATTAAGTGGAGAATATGGCTCTCTGCTTTAGCTTCCTAGGTCGTTGTTATTAGTACTGGGTACACATAATACTATTCTAATACTATGGGATGCTGCTACACTACTACTACTACTACTACTACTACTACTACATTAATACTTCTCCAAATGGCTAAGTTCTATGATGTTGTATTCCTCAGCTCTAAAGGGACACCTGTGTGGTGCCATGGCTTACCCAGCACATATAGTTAGGATGTTGGGAATCAGAGAGGATTTTTCCTAATTCAGCTCATAAGCCTTACTAAGGACAGCTCCTCAGCTACTACCCAGACAATCTGTCTATTCCTATCACAATAACTGTACTGGGGCACTCATAGGAAACAAGGAAAGAAAAAAATAATGGATCAGTTGGGGCCATGTCCTCTGGCTCTGTACAAATGTCTAGGATGCTCCAAGTCTGCCATCAACTTCCTTACTGTCTGCCTGCCCACTGGTAACATCATGTCCAGCATCCTTAGGGATGAATAAGCTGTCAGTATTTGAAATAAAACATAGCTTTCAGAAGCTGGGAAAGCTGGAAAGTTCTTTGCATTGTGAACACTCAGTTTATTTTTTAAAAAGAGGGGAGGGGATAAGGGATGGTGATTCCCCCAGAAGTTCTTTTATTGTTGAGAATATTTTTCACCATCAAAGGAGATAGATAACATCTGAAATGTAAATAAATAAAATATGCAACAAAAACCTGAAATGAAAAAGGGGAAACTAAGTAACCACATTTATGAAAGCTTTCCTGTTACTCATTCATGAATGTCTGCCTAATAAAAATTATCACACAAAAAATGCTGATTCTATTTACCAACTGAATATGCTACCTCTCAAACTAGGATAAACATTTTAGGTAATGAGAATCATAAATGGGTGTACTAAATCATGTGCAAAAATATGAGAGAGATGTTATTTCTCCATCTCCCTAAACCAGAAGAAGTAACAAAGGGTGCATACTTCACAGAGAATCTCAACATCAAAAGTGACACCTGAAATTATTTAAAAATAACCATCATGGGGGAGGGGGCAGTATATACCTTTCACTGTACTGGAAAAAGCAGGTGTTTGAGGATTGATTCTCTCTAGTTACTAGCATATATCTTTTAGTCACTTTGATCTCCTTTCCTTATGTTTAAGATATGGGGAGTGGCATACGTTTTGCATGATGATTGAAAAGATTTTGCATAGTGTGACTAAAGTGGCCTATACTGTCTGGATTTTTATGGCAGCATATCCTTCCAGAAGAGAAAAACTCTGAAGCTCTAGTGGCTGGATACGACATAAATGTAGTTTTTGTTAGGGCAATGTACAGCTGGTTCATAGTTTTCATTCTGTGGTTCTAGGACCAGCCTCTTCCAATCTTGTATTTAAGACATTTGTTTCCAGATTGCAGAGGAGAAAAGTGACTAAAGACCACACATCGGTGGCTTCCTTTTTCAAGGCCTGGAATTGGACACCTCACTAATGCCCACAGTCAGCCTTATTCAACCAACCAAGTGTAAATGGATACCCAATAAAAGATCTGCCTGTCCCGCCATATTCCCAGAACAAGCATGTCAATCAACACTGTAATAGACATTGACAATTGTTTCCTAATGGGAAACAGTGAGTTATCAGCCATGAGTATAACAGCAATGCTTATTTTTTTATCATTTATAAAGTAAGCAAGAAATGAGGACCAGGAAAAACATTAAGATATAAAAGAAAGAAGAAATTTGGGTTAAAAGAAGAAAAAAAAAGGAAAATAGTTTTAATGCTGTTGCAATAGAGTACAGAGCCAATCTCCAGCCTCAAAAGTTTAAACTAAGAGATAATTAGTGTTAAAGAATGCATCAGACTGTTCATGTTTCATGAGATTCTCTGAGATATCCATAAGTACTCAGCCAACATTAAACCTTTTTTTCTCCTTTTCTAAGAGGCTTTCCCAGATTTTTGTTGTTTGATTGAATGTGTGTGTGTGTGTGTGTGTGTGGTGTGTGTGTGTGTGTGTGTGTGTGTGTACAGAGAGGAGAAAATGTGTTCATCCTAAGTATTTCTCCAGATCTCATATTCTTTGGCTGTGGTTTGCAACCTCATGTTGGATTAAGCAGTCGAATATGGAGAGACCCATTAGTGCTCTCCATAAATGTTTCTAAACACACAGTGACCAAAAATTAATTCCAAATAAGTGTAAAATGAATAAGAGGGTTTCTGCTCTCCTTGCCTGTGCTGCTTCATGTAACTTTATTATAGTATTGCTTCTTTACACACAACATGCACACATTTCACTGTGCATGTGGGTATACTATACGTTGCCAACAAATGTTGCCTGGAAAACCTCAGCTTAGGTTTGAGACTTTAGTGTGTTCTGCATTAGAGTGCTTTTCTATACATGCAAAGGTTTCTGCTTTTAGAGAAGCAGAATGGGTTAATTAGAAAAATCAAAGCCTGTGAATATTTCCTCACCATGTAAATATCAAATTATTATCTTGGATTATATGGCATTCAAGAGTTTTATTTTAAAATTTGCTGTTGAAATTGATTAACTGAGTTTCATAATAAACTGTTCAATGCATTTTGGCTTCAGATTAGGATAGAGTTTCCAAAAATTTCTGAAATGGCACTAAACATAATTCTGCTATTTTTGTACTATAATTTTATGTGAAGCAGTGTCCTCAGCATTGATGATTATCAAATTGAAGTATCAATCAACACTGAAAGGGCCTGAAGATGTTCAATGTCCTGTTGTATCCACCAAGATTTATTTAGTCAAAAAAAAGCACACGTGTTTCATTAGTATGTAAATTTGTTTTCATCTTGAATAAATGATAAAATTATATCCATATAAAATGTTTTAAAACTAATGTCTTTATGACTTACCATTAGTAAATGTTCAATATGTATATCTATTTTATATTCCTATGTACCCACAGTGACTTGGGAAAATGTTTCATTTAAAAAGAAAGTATTTAAGAAGCCCCATTGCAAAGAATCCTTATATTATAAATTTCTACCACGGGGTTATCACGGCTCCACTTGAGATGAGGTCCTGCTATCAAATTCATGGAAGGTCACTGATCACATCAAAGTCACTAATGTAAAAAGGATGGTGAATGAAGAAGTTTCCTTAGATTTGGACAGATGACATGCATGCTCTTCTTTGGGTGGCTGGACCAGAAACCCAGCAGACTGGACAATGTGAAGTTGTTGGAGCATTTTTACAGCATTGTCCGTGTATTGTAAAAGTAAGTAGGATTCATATAGGTTTAACCAAGGCATGATAACTACTCATTAGGAGATGATTATATGCATATCTCATATCTGTACAGGGTCTCAGTTCTTTGAGCAATGGTGTCCAGAGCAAAATTAGGAAAATTTATAGAAGATATTCCAGAAAAGTTAAGCACAGAGGTCTCCCTCTTCCCTTCTATGGCCTATGGGTAATATAGGCAGAAGCCCATCTTTTATTTTCTGGAAAATCAATATTGATTTATCAGCCAGGGACTGGAGTCTAACACCAGTAAAAGATACAAGATTGGCTTTGTCTGCTGTTTTTACTGGAATAAACCATACCTGTTCACCTTAGAGATCTTACTTTGAATGGTATTAAAGATCTCATACTCAATCTACAATCTGAAAAAGAAAATCCAGCATAGTCTCAGGAAGTTGATATGTAACCAGATCACTACCTAATGAGCTATTAGGATTTGATGGTTGTGGAGAGAGAGACAGTTTTTTAATGATTCGACTCCTAGAAAACTTACCACATACTAGAGCATGTCTCAGTCCTAAAACTGACTTCACAACAGAAACTGGACTTGGTGGGAAAGAGGGTCACAAAAGAAAGTAATCTCAAAGTTGGCTACAAAGGGGGCAGTAAGAGGGAGGTAAGGGTTTAGGAGGTGAACATGTTCAACTGTCTTTTGAGGAATTCTCAAAGAGTTAATAAAAACTAGTTTAAAAATTCTCATACTCTCTCTCATCATTTGACATCATACCATACCCTATGCCTTTATTCTTTTTAGTCTTTTCTCAGTTTTTTTTTTTAAATGAATGCTCACTATATTTTAGAAATCCTTTTAAGGACCTGGGACACATCAATAATTACTAAGTGGTATGGTCTCACAGTCTATAGGATAGATAGATAATAAGCAATTCAATTTATTATTAAAAAGCTGTGTTTTGTATGGTAGCACATTCTGTGGAAGAATCTATGACTGTCATGTATAAAGCAGGACTTTATGTGAGAGGGAAGCTAGCAGAGACAAGGAGGTAAAATATGGCTTCTCAGCACAAGGGAAAATAGCACTTGCCTGAATGATAAAACATGACAGCCCAGGAAGAAGGCCATTTGAAACATAGAGAGAAGCAAATCTAACGTGTCTGAAGAGCTTGGAGTAAGGTCAGTGCAGTTGGGAGATAATGGCCATGGGAGAGAAGTGTATGCTTTAAGGCTAAGAAGGCAACTCACAGTTGGATGGATCAAGCAATCTTGAGGGTACTTTTAGCACATTTATGTTTTTAACATTTTATATGCAACCAAGAACATGGGCCTGTCAATAGTCAACTGTGAATCAGAGAGGATCCACTAGAGTCCTACCCCTCCCTGCTGAATGCCTATTAATGGATTAAACAGGAGGTGCTGTCATGGTTTTCAGTTATGTACACACTGAGGACAGCAGCTGGCTCTGATGAATAGATGGAGCCAAGCTCACACAGATAATCCTGGTTGAACTCAGTAGGTCTAAAAATAAGAAGACATGAACATCAGACATGAAACTGTAGACAAAGGGGATAATGAAGGTGAGAAAGGGGGGGTAAAGAGTGTGGGAGTTTAAGTAATCAAAATTCACCGTATATGCCTATGAAAAAGTCAGAAGTCAAATTCAGTAGAAGTTACGTTTTAAGGTGTTATATTTGAAAAGAGAATTGAACATTTCAGTTCATATTGGGTCTGTTTTGTTAGCAGTTGTTTCCATTTCTGTGGCTCTAATATGTTTCTATTATACTACGGAAACAGAGAGAATGGCATCTGTCTCTGACATATGTAGCAACTAATGAGACTGTGGGACTCAATACATATCTGACCACTGTGATCATTTTAAAGTAAAGAGTTGCAGGTGTCTAGGCTACTTCAAGGAAAGACAGCATCTAACTTAGCCTAGTGATCAGTTGTTTACTTAGCTCTTGAGCAGACAGGCTCATGGTGATTTGGCATGATAATAGTAATAGCAAATGAATCAATGCTCAGCACATATGGGCTACATGCCAGGTGTTAGTCTTACATTTCATTTGAATTGACTCAACTCTACACCAACCCAATGAGATAGGTTGCAGCTGTTATCCAGCCTTATAGATAAGACATATAAATATTGAATAATTTGCCCAGGGTCATAAGGCCAGGAAGTTCTGTGAGTCAAGAGTAAAGCCCCAAATGCTCCTTGTCATACCTTCCTCCTGTGCCTGTGCCTTGCCCTATTAAATTCATTTTGGTTGACATTTGTAAATCTAGTTTATTACCTTTTCTAAAATGCTTAGGTTGTTACTTAGATTTTAATTCCTTTAGTTTATTGCCTTCATAAAATTATTGATCTGTATAAGTTTAGGATTTTCTAAGTCTAACCCCTATGTCCCTGTGAAGTTTGTAAAATTGATATTTAAGTTATTCATACATTAAGGTTATTGATAATAATGTTATTACATTCAACATTTTAATTTCTTCCCAGACTCATCATTTATAAGAGATAAAAATTCATATGAAAAGATAGATAGCCATATATGAATATTTCTATTATAAGGGAACAAGTCATAATGATTGATATTTCTATGCAGATATTCTCTTATTCAGCCAGTCATCCATCTATTCATTTGTCAAATGTTTTATGATTATAATCTAGGTGCTGGTGTCTAAATATGTGTCAGGGATACAAACAAAAAGACACAGTCCTAATCTGAGAAAATCCTCCCAGTATTTGGGTTTAGAGTCAAATTTCTCTTTGTGCTAACAGAAGCGAGAACAGGAAAGAATCAGCAAACCAAGGGAACAAAAGTTCCTTTTTTTATTTAGTTAATTTAATGGTGAATATTCATGGTGATTAAAAGGATGGAACATTTATATTGGCTTTATATTGGTGATTTTTTAAAAGAGAAAAGATCTTGGGTAAAGAATCTCAACACATGAGCTTGCATAAACACATACACAGAGAGGAGAGAGAGAGACAGAAAGAGAAAACAGAGAGAGACAGAGAAGAGACACGAGAGACAAGAACAGAGAGAGACAGAAGAAAATTCTCTGATTACCTCTATGTGATTGGCAGATCTCCTTTTTAAAACATGGCTGAAATAGAGGAAGGAAATAGAGCTGTGACAAGAGGATTTAGAGTAAGTTAGTAAAACGGGTTGTATTAAATTTTAAGTAGGAAATTTATAATGTATTAAATAATAATTATATTTAAGAATTAATGCTGTAGTCCTCCACTGTGTCTAATGCTTACTTCCCTTGAACTATTGTTTAAAGATCAACCCTTTAAAGACATGCTTAGCTCTGTAAGTAAAGCTCATATTTTAAAATCTGTGTTTTTAAAGAATGAAATACTGTGCAGAGGTGAATTCGAAAACGACGGGACTAGATCCTTGACAGCTAGCCTTCAGTCATCAACTCTGCATAACACATGGATTCTGAGGCTTTGCCTACAAAAGGCCTGATTGACAGGCCTCTCTCTACCATTATAATAAATCGCTCCAAAGCTAAGCAAAACCAAATTAAGGAGAGAGAGGCTCTCCCCTGCTCGTTTGGATTTTTCTTGTAAAACCTTTCTAAAACATGATATTGTCAGGAGCCCCAGCCTTCTGGCCACAAATACAGAGAAGACATTCTATCCAAATCAAGGTTTAATATCAGGAAATAGCAAACAGTCCTGGGCAAACAGCCAGAGAATCTCACACTATCGGGGGAAAGAAATGATGCAGGATCTGCAGGATGCTAAGGCTGTGTGTTGTCTTCTCACTTAATTACAGATCTCAGGAGCTCTCATGGCTCTACTGACATCCTGTTGTACGGTTGAGGAAATAACAGCATGTGTATAAGGTTTTCCTGAGATCACACAGCTTGTCAGGAAAAGAACAGAAAATTTAAAATGAGAGTTGCCAGCATCACGGCCTGTGCTATTCTTGTTGTTGCTGTCCTAGTAGCATGCCATGAAGCATGCCATTTAGTCTCATGGATAGTACAAACTGCCCAATCTGAGATGCCAAACAAGCTTGTGTCTGCTCAAATATGAGATTTTGCAGAACTCAACCCTTTACATTTTGCATTCTTTGCTGAACTTTGAAAATCATGAACTGAGCAGAAACAGACAGAGCTACACACAAGTGAGACTAGGACCTTTTCCAACAGAGTTCATTTGCAGAGAAAGAGCTCATCAGAGTAAGGCAACTCTCTTGATTGTGCAGCCTCAGCCCACTCCATCCACAACTTGCTGCTGCCTCCAGCCAGGGCAGTCTATGTGAGAACTCTGTACATCTATGAATGGGAACATTCCTAGATTCTGCTCTTCTGCAACATACATTTTCTTAGTCTAATTTAAAGCTCTTGTCTTTTCCTCCAACTTCATTTAAATCTATTGTTCCCCTAGAAGGATTATACAATTTTGTGCATCATGAAATTCATTTATTGTATAATGGATCACTGTGTTTTCAATAAGTAACATGCACTAGGACTGGACATTTTTAATCAAAGTCCTCAAAGCCTAGTGAGAAGCCAAGAAGAATTCTATTGAAAAAAAAAATTTGTCATACCAAATACCTATACTTTCAGTAACATTTTTGAATGTAAGCTATAAATTATTACCCAAGTATCAATATTTTTTATCTTTGGATTTATCATCCTATAAAACAATATCTATACTGCCAAAAGGAGGATTCTATCTTTTCTAACAAACAGAAGTACAATCATGTTATACATCAAATCCACATTGTGCCACAATGGTGGACTATAAGAAGAGATTGCCTATCAGGCTTCAACTCTGCCTCTAGCCAGCGATCTATAAATACTGCTTCTAGCATGAAGACTGGACATCTCTATTTCCTTCATTTATTCATGTGGGTGATGGCCTGCCGAGTATGCCCTGTCTGATTCAGCAAGTGCTGCACAGACACTATCTTCTGTTCCCACTGTGACTTCTCTAGCAACAGAACTGTCCAGTAAGGATCAAGGATGTCTGTTGAACTCCTCTGCCTTCTCACTGGCTATGAGGGCTTTCATAAATTTCTCTAGCACATGCTACTTATTGAAATCACAGTGACCATTTGTGGGAAACTATATTTGTTACAGGGGAACAAGGCAATAGATCTGTCTTCAAGAATCTTCACTGGCAGAAACATACAAGCACATGCTTCCACACTTTTAGGTCTGTATCATCTTTAAATAGGAAAAGTCACAAGGGCATCTTCATGATAGTGTCTTCAGCATGCTATAAAATAGAATAATTCATTCTAGTCATGAGATACAGACAGTGCAATCTTTATAGCCCTCTATTTTATACCAAGATCACAGGCCTACCATTCTTATTACCATCTCAATTAAAAAAAAGTATTCCTCTCCCAGAGAACCAAAAAATTATTTTCCAATGACTTAATAGTAAGCAGCAATATTTCTTGTCATTGCCTAAAAAATGGGTCCATTAGAAAAGAGGTTAATCAAGTGTTAAATATACCCAACAAAATCAATGGTGACCCAAATTAACATTATGAAGTCACTTTAATGTTCACCCACAGGATTTTAAAGTTACAAGGCAATGAAATAGCTTGGCAATGTTATGTTCTGATAACTTCAGAAACTGAGGCATTGTGAATGGAAAAACTTAAAGACTATTGATATAGATCAGCTAAAGTACTTTTATAGCATATTTTAGGCTCTGTGTTCAATCCTTAGTACCACAAAAACTTAGTTTATAAAAATTAATCTTTGCAAAGTGAATTATAAAACCTCTAATACTACTACAAATATTTTGAAGACTATAAACAATGCTTTGCTTATATTTGATCATAAAATAGCTTAAAATGAAAAATATGGAGAATAACAAGTATTTTATGTATACATCTAAAAAATTTTTGTGTTAAAATTTCACATGTCTCAGAAGCTTTATATATGCAAATATGAACACACATATATAGACACAGACATACATACACAGAGACACAAACAGAAAAAAAAGCTACACACACTGGAACCGCACTATCGCTAATATGTATAAATACATTAATTCCAATACTTAGATTCAAACCCATATCCCATTTCCTCTTTCCTGGTACTCCCATCTGACAGCACTGTATTTCAATCCTGACATTGTTTTCAACAATTTGCTACATATGGTTTCTATCCTAAGCAGCATTATCTTGTAAGATACCTGTACTATTTTGCTTCTCTCTGCCATTGCCTCTCCTCCACTCCAACTCCTGCTTTAATTCTGGAAGCAAGCACATTGCTATAAGGCTCAGTTGTCCCAAGCAGTGACAAGAGGAGCTTGTTTTCCAATCTCCTTCTCACAACTCAGACAGCTCAGAAAGGTGTATTAATTCTTTCAATGTTTTCCTCAATTTTCCCATATAACACAGCTCCTTTGCTTGCGCCAATCCATTTTGTCCTTTCCTTTTCCTACCAATGCCTAAAATCTTAAGAAGATATTTGCCTCTGGTTTCATCAAGAGAGGGCTATCCATTTTCTTCCTATCTATTCAACATAGTACTTGAATTTCTACCTCGAGCAATAAAAATCTAGAGAAGATCAAGGGGATATGAATTGGAAAGGGAAGTCAAAGTATCACTATTCGCATATGATATTATACATAAGTGACCCCAAAAATTCTACCAGAGAACTCCTATACAGCAAAGTATCAAGATACAAGATTAACTCAAAAAAATCATTAGGCCTTATTTATACAAACAATAAATGGGCTGAGAAAGAAATTAGGGAAACAACACCCCTTACCATAGCCACAAATAATATAAACTATCTTGGTGCAACACTAACCAAGCAAATGAAAAACCTGTATGATGACAACTTCCAGTCTTTAAAGAAAGAAATTGAACAAAATAACAGAATTTCGAAAAATCTCCCATTCTCATGATCAGTAAAATTAACAAAGTAAAAAATAGCCATCTAACCAAATGCAATCTACAAATTCAGTACCACCCCATCCAAATTCCAACACACTTCTTTACAGACCTTGAAATGACATGGTGATGCATTTCTGGATTTATGTTATATATTTGGGCCTACTTTTTGTACTGTGGTGCCTATCAATTGTTGTCTGTTTTTGTCTCTATCTACCATAACTAAAAAACCTGGTTTCCTTTACTCTCTAGTTTCAAACTTCACTCATTCCTAACCTATCTCCTTTACTGGTCTCATGACTTCAGGACCTAAGTTATTATTATATTTTATTAATATTACTAACCTTATTATTATTTATTAATATTACTAACATTTATTATTAGTACTAACATTACTACTAGTTACTACTACTACTACTTACTACTATTTTTCCCCTGGGTTCAGTTAGTGTTGACAAAAATATGTGTGGTATCAGGACATTAACTGGGATATGGGAAGTTCATAGAGTTCTGCTGTTCTCATACTTAGTCAGAGAGATATCTTTTGAGTAGTGGATAATGAAGATTCATAACTAGTCACTGCTTCTTCTTTTGGACATGGCTTTCTTGTGTACTTATCCAGAGGTCTTTGTCACTTATGGCTTCTTTCCTCACAGTTTTACAGGACCAAAGAAGAATTCCTGCCATGTCAAAACAGCTCATGATTAGTCCTTAATTCTTCACTTGGCACACTCTTCAAAGACTATTGGAACATTAAAATCACTTAAATCTCTTACAACTCATGAATGGATGTCAATAGAGAGGGCATATATCTTTCATGTATGCACAAACCAGGTAAAATTGATAGCTCAAGGAAACTCAGTCCAGCTCAATCTTTTCCACAGCCAGATGGAGGGGAACAAATCCAGCAGGAAGTTGACAAAACTTCACAAGCACCTAACCCAGTTCCCATTATCTTCCTAATTGTTTTTCAAAGACACCTTCTACACTGCAATTTCCAGGTCCCACAGTACTTTGATCTGACTTTTACAAGCTGCATGAACATAGGAAATCATTATCACAACCTTCAAGTTTGGTGATAGTAAGATCAGGTTAATAGCCCTTTCTTTTCAGTGTGGTGATAGAGGTCATGCTTCTTACTATTGTGCTTGACATGCAGTACATTCTCAGTGAACTTCTTGTCACTGACCATCATATTTCTGGCTACACAAAAACATGTGGAAACTGAAATTTCTATGATATGTGACCAAAAGTAATTAAGAAGCAAGTTGAGGCAGAGATTTGAGAGAATTTCATAAGGGGTGGGGAGAAGGAGGAGGAGGAGGAAAAAGAGAAGGAGAAGGAGGAGGAAAAGGAGAAGGAGGAGAAGAAAAAGGAAAAGAGAAGGAGAAGGAGGAGGAGGAGGAGGAGAGGAAAAAGAGAAGGAGAAGGAGGAGGAAAGGAGAAGGAGGAGAAGAAAAGGAAAGGAGAAGGAGAAGGAGGAGGAGGAGGAGGAGGAGGAGGAGGAGGAGGAGGAGGAGGAGGAGGAGGAGGAGGAGGAGGAGGAGGGAGAAGGAGAAGGAGAAGGAGAAGGAGAAGGAGAAGGAGAAGGAGAAGGAGAAGAGAAGGAGAAGGAGAAGGAGAAGGAGAAGGAGAAGGAGAAGGAGAAGGAGAAGGAGAGGAGAAGGAGAAGGAGAAGGAGAAGGAGAAGGAGAAGAAGAAAAGATTCCTGAAAGCTTTTTCTATGCATACATTAGCATCAGAACGTACATTGTGTGTCTAGCAGAAAATGCTAGAATATCCTTCCCTCCTGTAAATTGCTGAACTGAGCTATGTTTTACACATCATTACCTGTCAATCACTGAAGGATGCTTAATCTTTGGACAATGAACCAGTTTGAACATCTTGTGTTCCTCTTCCTCTTTTCTAAACACTACAGACACTGCATGAACATAGGAAATCATTATCACGACATTTTGTTTTCTTTTTCTAGAGAGGATTAGGCAAAGTAATTTACAGAGACTCAGTTTCCCAAAGCCAGTGGCCTGCCACCATCAACCAAGCTGAGTTTGTCTTGTGAAATTATGAATGTGAAGAAAAACAATAGAGTGTCCTTGCACACAGTAAAATGAAATGTATCTAGAGAAGTTATTTATTGTTGTAGGCAAACAAGAGGCTAGATATCCTTTAGCTCAAACTGCAGCAGCTGGCTGGCTAGATGATCGATCAACTTGTTCTTACGTTGCTCTATTTACATGCACAGGCACAGAAGGCAAGCGGCAGAGACATCCCTCAGTTGTGTGTTTCCATAATGCCTCGCCATCCTTCACCCCTTCTGTGGCTTTTCTCTACATTTAGAAAGTCATTGAGGAATGTTAATGGTCGAGGGGGAAAGTCGCGTTTGGGAAATGACGAATGGGCAAGCAGCAGAATGAGGGTGTGCGGCTAATGATTTCCTACAAGTGATGATTAACCATCATTCCTCCATCTTCAGCACCTAATTCTCCCCAAGGCTGATTTATGGAAGACACCCTAATGTACAGCTCCTGCAGTTTTATTAGCCAGGAACAATTTAACCATGAGACTTAGTCCACCTCTGCCTCTTATTTTCTTCCAGCACAAGAAGAGATGATGAAAGGGCAAGAATGTTCAGGGTTTTCCTTTGGTTAACACTAAAAAGAAAAAAGGCACAGACTAAAAAGCCAAATGAGGATTCTGGGACTCTTCCCCAGGATAAAATTCATAATGGCAATATTGTCACTACTTAGAAGCCATTACCACTTTCCAGATAGGAGGCCGTTCTTACGGTTGCTATAAATGGAATCCCCCTGCTGCTATTTCAGCCCATCTAAAAATAAGTGCCCAGTTCATTTTCCAAAGGCCAACTCTGACCATCTCATCCACTTCACGTACTTTAGCCGAGGTTATAAGGTTTACAGAAGAATACAGAAGCAATGCAGCTTGTGATATGAAAAAGTGGGCATAATAAATGTTTCCCTTATGGGTAGGGAGGAATCAGAATCAAGCGGGGGTGAGGAGAAGAAGGTAGAATGATTGTGATTCCCTCCTCTCTGTAACCACATAATTCTTTGGATGGTTTTAACATTTTTCAATATCATATATCCAGATTATCAGATTATCAGTAATCCATTATATTACCTCAAATCGGAACTTCTAACAATGACTATCTCATCACAAGTTACAGAGAGTATTTGGAGGGAAAAGCCAAAGTAAGTGAGTTAATGTTTATTTATTACTTGAGAAATCATTTCAGATCACATTCCCTTGCAGTAGAATCTCTAATACACATGGGACACTCAGTGCTCAACACAATATTTTATATTTTCCTAGATTGTTGTGTTTAATTGTCATCAGCGTCACTTGAAGTTGCCATTATTATGTCCATTATGTAAGTTTAAAAACATGAGGAAGCAAATAATTTGTAAACATAAGCAATATTAGAATTAGAGAAGTTGAATGCTAGAACTGGACTTAAACCACAATGGCATCCAATCCATGAACGTTTTTCTTCATTTTCACTTCCTTCAGTCCAAAAAGAATCTTTGATAGGCAAAGTGAATTACACTTAATCTACAAGTTCTGAAATCAACATAGATCCTGAAGGAGTTTAAAATACTGTTCTGAACAGAAATGACCATGAACAGAGTTACAAATTAGAAGGTGGATCGAAATCCTCCTTTCATTTATAAAAGTCTGTGTCATTTTGTAGAGAAGAAGGGGTTCAGATGGGAGTGGGTGAGGAATAGTGTGAGTGTTAAGAGGCATACATGCAAAACTGTGTGTGTGTGTGTGTGTGTGTGTGTGTGTGTGATGTGAAATTATAAGAATATAAATTGTAAAAATAAGGTAGAGACTATTGAAGACATTGTGCCATCCTTTGGCCTCCACACACATGTGTACCTGTGTACACATTTACACACATATCTCAACATGTACACACTTATGCATACAAAAAATAATATAAAGTAAACAGGATCACACTCTCCAATTGCTGTGGTATCAGTTTCAAGTCTAACAGGGTTGAGTGCTTGCCACTGGATCACAACACTTCAAAGCAACTGGATCACACACCCCACACACAAAAAAAAAAAAAACCACCTCAAAACACTCAAAATTTTAGCACCCAACCAGGGAGTATCCTAGAGGCCACTTCATGGAACTATGATAGTAATCAAAACCAGATTTAGATCCTGTCATTGTGAAGTTTATAATCCATTAAACCATATAGACATCAGTAATTCAAATATGAATACCTATAGTGATTTATATGATATGACATACAGTATGGGGGTGGATATATTTTCTCAATTCTTCTTGAGACATAGATTCTGCCTCTGCACAGTAGCCACGCAAATAATTTCAATACAGAGGCTATTACAACTAAGGGTTTAGGAAGAGTGTACCAGAAAAATAAACTGTGCAAAGACCTTGTAAAACAAGTGAGCTAGAAACCACGGAAAGTACATAAGAAGAGACAGGAGAGAAGTCCAGAGGACCAAGAGATGAAACACATGAAAGGCAGTATGTATAGTAATGGGAATACAGAAAAGTGATGAGCTTTGCATGCTATAGCAGAGTTTGAGGGTTTTATCAGAGAACTAGGAGTCCTAGTAGGGTGACCAGCTTGGTCACCATTCTGAACAAATGCACAAACTGAACAAACGCCCTGATGGTGGCTGGTCTTAAGATTGCCCCACCACCACCACCACCACCACCACCACACATGCACTTCTGGTAAAGAGAAAGAATTCTGACCTCCTGCACCAGGCATGGGACTAACGAAAGCTCTCTGAAGTGAAATAAAGTGCCAGAATTGCTTGTCTTACATTTCAAGATTACATGTCAGAGAGAAAAATTGTGCTTTCTGACATTCAAATTTGCATCTGTTGCCTGCTACATTATGGCAAAAGAACAAAGGGCCTCTATGGCAGGGAGTTTCTTGGTTCAAGGCTTCAAACTGCAAATCAGCTTAAAGAGACACAACGGGCCAGAGAAGAGAACTAGGGGGCAGGGTGGGAGGGGGACAGATAAGAAAACAAGCCTGAGGACTGGAAGAATGGAGCCAAGACAACTTGGAATATGTAGGAGATGACAAGCGTGGCGATGCAAAGCATGTGTTTGTCAAGTGTGTTCACTGCCATTCCTGTTTTCTTTGGGCACTCGGGAGTGATGGGATTATTCAACAACTCACTTTACTCTGTTGAGCCTTGGTATCTACTGTGTGAAAATCAGTGTTAACAAATCCTTTCCAAAAGTGCCACTAAAAGGAAACAAAGGCATGGACATTAGAAAGGATTTTTATGGTATGTGTGCATAAGTGGATATTAGCCATAAAGTACAGAATGACCATGCTATAATCAACAGACCACAAAGAACTCAAATAACAAGGAGGGCACAAGGGAGAATGTTTGAATATTTCTCAGAAGGGGAAACAAAATAAATATCAGAGATCGATGGAAAAGGGAACTAGGTGGCAAAGGGGATAAGGATGGGAGCACGGAGGTGGGGAAGGTCATATATACGGAGAGCAGAGCGAAGAAGGGAGATCAGAGATCTGAGATATGGAGAGACCCAAGAGGTCTGAGAGGGAGACTCTAGCTCGGACTCCTAGTAGTGCGGGATATGTTCCCGAAGTGACCACTTCTCTAGCCAGGAAGGACTCCCACTGGAAGGATAAGGACAACAACCCATGCATAAAGCCTGGGACCCAAAATGTTCCCTGCCCACAAGATAGTCAGGGACAATGATAGGGCAGAGATTTGGAGAACAGCCAACCAATGATTGCCTCAAATTGAACCCATCCCATGGGCTAGAATCAATCCCTGACACTACTAATGATACTCTGAGAGGCTCCACCTAGGAGCCAATGGAAAGAGATATAGAGACTCACACCAAAACATTAGATAGACATCGGGGAATCTTACAGAAGAGTTTCAGAAAGATTGAGGGAACCAAAGAGGACAGGAACTCCACAAGAAGACCAACAATGTCAAATAACTGGAATCCTTGGAGGCTCCCAGAGACTAAAACACCAACCAAAGAGCTTAGCACAGGTTTGACCTATGCCCCTTGACATATGCAGCAGATAAGCAACTTGGTCTTTATGTGGGTCCTTCAAATTACTGGATCAGGGGCTGTTCCTGAGTCTGTTGCTTGGCTTCCTGCCTGTGAATCCCATGCCCCTAAACCCCTTGTCTCATCTCATTGAGAAAGGATATGCCTAGTCCCACAGCAACTTGATGTGCTGGGGTATTGCTGAAACCCAGAGCGGGTAGAGGTTGAACCCTCATCTTTTGAGAAGGGGAAAGGGAGAATGGGGGAAGGACTTGGTAAGGGGCTACTGGAGGAGAAGAAAGGCTGGTATTGGATTGTAAAGGAATAAATAAATAAATTTGATTTTTCTTTAAAGAAAGCACTTCTCAGCACATATAAGCTCACTCTTGTAGATCATAGAAGGTCATCAATGTTCATATCCAAGCATGTAATTTCTGAAGCCCCTCCCCATGTGAGGTCTTTAATTCTTGGGCCAATCACCACACTCAGCTTTTACTGGGAGAATGTGGAGGGAGCCTTGCTATTCTTCAGCAACAATAAGAGCACCAAGTTTGCATCAGATAATTAATGTGTTCATCCTACTTATTAACCCAGCCCAGTACCCTGCAAGATATAATTTCTCTGTAAAACCAATGCATGAATAATTAAATGGACTCTCGAAAGGGGATTTGAGGTCATCAAAACAAATTCACTTGGAGCCTGAGCACTGCGTGAGAAGATGGCTGTGTCATCCTATTGTCTCTTTCTCATTTTAATGGTGTACTACAAGAAATTTGTGAGGTTGTATTTCTAGCATGGCTCTTCTTGTTATATTGCAGAATGCTTGTCATGCCTGGCTCCTGGCATTAAATATCAGTATACTTCTTTTTGTCCTCCAGCTATCAGCAAAACCTGCTACTGGTCTGCAATCGCTAGAGTTTTTGAAGCACCTGGAGGAACAGCAATCAGATAGACAAAAATTGTGAGTACTATATCCCAGGATAGGATCCAGTGTTACATGATATGGAAGAATTTCAGTCCCTGGATGCTTTCTTCCTTGTCAGGATATACATCAATCTTCTTGGTCCAAGGTTTCCTGAATCAAGTTCTCGTATCAGATGTATGGCTGAGGGTTCTGGTAGGGGCTTTTCCTCTATGATGCTCATCCTTATAAAGAGTCTAAGAATTCTGGCAGCATGTGACAAAAGTTTGAAGCTGTGTGTAAATGGTCAACTAGGTTGTTGGATGGAGGGGTTACATCTAGAATCACAGCATCTGAGGATCTACTAGACACATCAAGAAGAGATAGTGTAATCCAAGAGATCCTATACTCACCCCACACTACAAGTAATACAAAAAAGCTACTAAAGTAATACAAAGAAATAAGTCAACACAGAACTCAGGCACCAGGCAAGATTCAAGCAGACATCAGGCACCAGGCATGACTCAAGGAGGAAGGAGATTTTGATGCCAATTAAAAAGAATTGATGATTCATCTCTGGAACATGTTCACTTTAACCACAGAATGAGAGAAGTCTTGTCCTTTTAAGGACCCTAAAGGACCCTTTGGTTTTTTAAACTTCTACTCAGATGTAGCAATAATTTTTACTTAACTGAAACATAGGATAAAATTCCTACACTATGGGTTAATGCAGTTGTGTTCATGCCTGTTTATTTCTGAACAAGGGTAGGATGGACTGGCTTCTCTGTATTAGCCAGAGAGGTAGCCAAAAGCATGAGTCTACCTATCTCATCCCTACTTATATTGGCCTCATCTGTCCTCCTTTATTCCTTTTGCATATTTGTCTCTCCCACAGAGCAGGGACCAGTATAAAAAAAGCTCACCATTTTGTGAATAGATTTTCTCCAACATATACATGTGTGTGTGTGTGTTAAATTTTCTAATGTCAGCATATTTTGATGCAAATATCTAGATAAATCTCACATTCCACATCTTATACTTTTCTCTGTGTTTCATATATAAATTACATATATATGTATTTTATGTATATATTTTTACATTTATATGTATATATGTACATATAAATATACATATACATTATACATATATATATATATAATATACATATATGTATATATGTATATAAATATATAAATTTTAAGCCGGGCAGTGGTGGTACACGCCTTTAATCCCAGCACTTGGGAGGCAGAGGCAGGCGGATTTCTGAGTTCGAGGCCAGCCTGGTCTACAGAGTGAGTTCCAGAACAGCCAGGACTACACAGGGAAACCCTGTTTCGAAAAACCAAAATATGTATGTATATATATGTATATAAATATAAATTTTATGTATATATGTGTTTGTGTGTGTGTACATATATGTATATATGTGTATTTGTGTGTGTGTGTGTTTTCTAAGAGAGGCATAAAAGAATACAAAATGCATGAGAGAGGCTCAGGATGGGAGTGAGACACAAATGCCAGGTAAAAGGAAAGACAGATTGGCTTTTCTCTTGAGGTTGGCAAGCATGCAAACTGAAAGGTCAGTGGCGCTGAGACAGGAGTACAGAGGATAAAAGGTTGGGAACAAAGAAGCCACTTTATGCAGAGGTATTAGTGCTACCAGCAATAATAAAACCACACTGCCACAATTGATCATCAGTGTGAAAGGTGCCTCTGAGCAATGGCTGCTCAGTGACTTTCAGATGCACAGAACACTTGGACACTTGGGAGAGACATGCATATTAAATTCCTGCAGGAAACTCAGCCAGGGATCCACTGAGTCAGGGACCCTTTCACCCAAGAACGGATGGCACAGAATTGGTAGCCATGCCATTAGCCAGCCAGCAACCCTGATCTGTGGGTCTTTTTCCTTTCTTGCAAAACTGCCGAGCAAAGAAAAAAGCCCAGACATCAGAAGCCACATGGTGACAGCACCATTAGCCAATCAATATTGCTTATCACTTACTTCACTGGGTACTCAGGGTTTTCAGCAAGACATGAGTTACAAAACCTATCCCCAATAATCATGCAGACTTGCTTAACTGTGTGCATTAAAGATGGAGATACTAATTGGGGGCATAAACATCCAAGGTGATAATAATTTTTATAGTACTAAACAAACAAAGATTTGAGTCATTCATTACCGCATTGTATGGCATACAGTGCTATTTTGGTGGAACTCAGTCTTCTAGATTGTTCCCATGGTGTAGCTTCCCTTGCTATTGAGCTTAGCAACAGCAGCTATAGCACAGAGTGGTGGTCGAGGCTCTCACTACACTTCCCTAAGAACTCATTCCTCAGGACCAGTGAGATGTGGAAGGACATTAGTCCTTGTTCTCAGATTATTTGTTTTCAGACATAGAAAGCACATGGAATCTGAGAAGTCAAGGTACTCCAGGTAGAGTGATATCTAAGCCCATTATAGACATGTGCTTCAGAGACTTTATGTTCAGTATCCTGACACTCCCAGATAAATATGGACACATATGGTCATGGAGCACAAGATATATTGCCACATCTTTCTCCTTAGATCTAGATGTCGTGTGCAGTAAGAAAGGCAACCTTTATCTTTCTCCAGATTATTCACTTGTATCTAAAAATATACAAGAGCCTGGGCCAACACAGACAGATACAATAGGAGCTGTGTTACAAAATGCTTGGAGCTCAGGTTGTCTATGGCAAGAGTGAGAAAATATGATAAAATAATACACATAAAATAACAACTATACAGAATTAATACGCATTCTGCTAAGTGTACTTAAATCTCTGATCTGCTCTTAAATAATCTGTACTTAATGACAATGAGGTTACATAAGAATGTAATTCTATAAGGAAAAGGCAGGAATGGATCCAGAGGGCCTGACCATAACTAAACTAAGTTAACAACAGTTGGATAGGAGAAATAAGTTTCCATGTGCAAAGTAGCAGAACTGTAGTCAATGTCAATGTTCTGTATGTTCCTATGAGCAAAAACAAAGGACTTTGACTGTTTTCTTTTATTTTGTAAGATAATGAATAGTTGAAGTGGACATATTTATCATGATGTAAGCATTACATAATGCATATGTCTATCAAAAGCATCTTGGCATTCATTTTATATCTTTATTTAAAAATTAAAATATAATTAAAGATGATATTTGTTAGGAAGAGAAAATAGAATAATATTTTTAAAATATTTTGGGGGTATCTAGAAAAAGGATAATTTTTAATTAATTTTTGAATATTGTGATAATCTGTTCAATTCATTTGATTAGTCTATTCTTGTACTAATTGTGTTTGCTTTTTTATTTAAAATATGTTTATTAAGCAAATAACATAAATATAATTTACATTCTCATGTATAACAAATAACGAAAGAGTGAGCCACAAAGAATTTAGCTTTCATTTTTCATGGTACAGAAAATATGTTCATTGGAGACATTAATGAAAGTCAAATCTTTGTCTATTCATATATATTCAGATGATCAGATGACAACTGATATACAGACAGAAGATGAGTTGACAGATATTAAGTAAATGTTCTCAGGGTGCTTTGTATATGGCCACTTGTCTCTAGAAAAAGAGCAAACATTTATAGGGAACAACAGTAAATTATTGCAGTCTCTTTTTCCCTAGTGTATGGTACCACCGAAATGAGACAGCAAGAAAAGAATGGGCTGCGCCTTTGTTCACATTTCTTGAATCATACTTGTCACCTGAGGAAGTTCTTAAAGATCCTCACTGCAATAAATAAAAGATGGGTGACCTAATCCTGAGAACCTAGGAGGAGAAATGCATCAGCTTTGCTTCAGCACCCAGAATACTAGAAATCCACATGATCTGCCTCCTGCTTCCCATGAGACTGGGAAGATGGACAGACAGAAAACTGGCATAAGTGCAAAGGAGGGCTCCAGAGAGGACCCCAGTGAGAAAAGCTCACTGTGTAATCCTAAGATCTGAGCTCAGTCCTCAGAATCCATGGAAAGAGCTGGGAGTAGAGGTGCATGTTTTTAATTCCAGCACTGGAGAGGAGATAAATGAATCCCTAGGAGCCCCTGGTCAGTCAGCGTAGCCTACTTGGAGCTCCTGGTAGGCAAGATCCAGTTCCAAAGAGCAAAGTGGAGCTGGTTCAGGAGGTAAAAATAGTTGCTGTGCAGGTCTAATGACCTGAGTTCAATTCCCAGAATTCCCAGTGAGTTGAAGGTGAGAATCAACTTCTAAAAGTTATTCTCTGACTGCTAAACATACACAGTGGCAATGTTTACATCTACATTTCCATACACAAAACAACACACACACACACACACACACACACACACTTTGGTAAAAGACATGGTTGAGCCTGAGTTCTGACCTTATGGAGAAATGGACTTGTGGGCTTCATTTACTCTGGCTTTCATCATAGTAATTTTTTCACCCAGATCAGTGGACATTCCAGAACACCTGTCTATGCTAATTAAATTCCTACTGAGATGGACCACTGGGACAGGCATTTAATTACAGAAGAGTGTAAAGTGAAGATTATTTTGTTACATAAATAAAAAAAGTGGAGCAAAGTAGTCAAGAATCTCCTAGTAATAACCATCACATAACACCTTCATCTGGTGTGGGGGGGGCATGTTTGACCTGTAGTGTTATTCTTAGCAGTAAAATGTTGAGGATCTGCCTGCCATTGCAATGTGTGTTTTTCTTTTTGTCCTAAAAAGATATTCAACAATATTTACAATCCTGTGCATTCTCAATGAGAATGCATAAGTCAATCAATCAATAAAGTATGATCTGGTTCCACTTAAATTGGCATCCTTCCTGCTTCCTTCTTTTAAAAAAAATAGTCCAAATAGATAGAATACATATGTGTATTATCCCTGGTAAAGACATTTAAATAAATACTCAAAATGCTGGTTTTCACTCACTAGACAAAAGAATATTTAACAGTCCTAAGGAAGGTGCAAGGAAGGGTTTCTACACTGATGATGTGACTAAATCTGTCATCTGGCAAAATCTAGCAAAATGCATACTAGTTGTGGACCTTGTCAGCTATTCCACTGCTTAATTTACTGTCATATTAGGAGCAGAATGACATAAAGTGACCACTAGTTTCATTTTATAAAGCAAAATTAAATAGAAAGTATAACAATGAACACAATTTGGGCTGTAGAACATGCCAAATGTGTGTTAAAGGAATGATCTTGAAATAGACAGGAATCTAGCCATAAAGCAGAATAGTGCATGCTATTAAAGATAACAAAGTAGTTCTTGGAGTTTCATCAAAGATGAGTTAGCAGGGTCTACTCTTCAATGAAAAATAAATAAGCATGTATTACTGAATGGCTCCTGTTTGCATTACAGATAATGTATCCCTTATCCAAAATGCGTGGAGCTAGAAGTGCTTTCGATTTTCAATTTCTTTACAGTTTGAAATATTTAAGTATATATAGTGATTGACCCTGGGGCTGAGATCCAAGTCTAAACACCAAACATGTTAAAAGTTCATGTGTATTTCATGCTTATATGCTATGGATATACATAATTTATATGCTATTTGTATCTGTATCTTAATTGTGAATCATGACACAATTTTAATGGGAGATTAGTGAGTTGGAAAAGTATGATCAGAATATATTTTATAAAAAACGTCTATTTTCAGTAAAAATAAAACTGAAGGAGTAAAATAAAGAGGGAGTTGGGAGGGAAAATGGAATGTCTACTGTGGCATCTGTGGGACTGCATAAGGGTATCCTGGTTCTTGGCTGGGCATGGGCCTAGAACCCCGAGACTCCAAGGGAGAAACGGCAGGAGTTCGGCTACGTCCCCAGAACTCAGGGTCCTAACAAGCAGTCCAATCTCCATAGACCTACATTGTTTAGTCACGTATGCCATTACAGCCCCTCCCAAAGTGCACAGGTACAGGGTGTAACTACAGGCCTCAGGCCCTAGGGATTTACATACTAATAAAGGTCAGAGGGCGGAGCCAATTAACCATTCCTCCCCAGACCCTTCCTACTTCTCCCTCCCTATTTAACTCAGGCCTGCCCTGAGTTTGGGGGGGTACCTCCAGATCCATCTACCATCCGCCATGTCAATAAACCCTTTTGGAACCAAGGACTTCCTCGTATCATTGGGGCCTGCCGGGCCTGCCGCTGCCGAAGCCTCCAGCCCCTGGAACCCGGGACCTTCCTCCAGGTATGTGACACAGGCTGCCTGGAAGCCTCCAGGCAGCCTCCGCCTCACAGGCCCCAGGCCACTGCCTCGTAGGCCTGGGGCCTGCTGCCTGGGCCTGGGCCTGGGCCTGGAGGCCTGCCTGCGCAAGCCCCGGGCCTGCTGCCATGTGGGTCCGGGACTCCGCCGCTGCCCGCCATTTTGTCCCACAGGCATCCTCTTAATATTTAAATTTTTTCCAATTTTGGAGAATTTTAGATATTGGTATAGATATATTTGATTTGTAATGATGATTAAACACAAGAGAAAACACACCACACAAACACATACACAGAATCACTGAAAAGAGATTTTTTTTTTCCCTGAAAGCATTTTAAAACAATACAAAGTCTTGTTACCTTTAAAAATAATGTCAGGTCATGTTATTTATACCTTTTTATATTTTCTATTTTATATATTTTTAAAAAGTATACATGTCATAATTCTGTATATTATATTTTAACCGAGTCTTAAATAATGAAACTACAAATATATGTCACTTTATCTACCACATTTCAGTGGCATATCCATATACAATAGGAAGGTGGATTTTCATATATTTTCAATAGTCTGTAAATCATTCAAGAAATGTTGTTTCATATGTGAAAATACTTCCACTTTACCATTGCAGGGGCATAGATGCTTTTTTTTGAATATTTGTTTTTACTTTTGATTGTGTGTATGTAAGTAGGGAGTATATGCCCCATGGCTATAACTGTTCATGAAGGCCAAAAGGGGGTTCGAATTTCCAGGCAATGAAGGTACAAGTGATTGTGAACCTTGTCAGTGTGGGCTGGGAACCAAACTTGGGTCCTGTGGAAGTTCAGCAGCACTTTTAAACACTAAGCCATCTCTCCAGCCTAAGGAGCAAATTTATTCTAAGAGACAACCTGAGTCATGAGGCTGAGTCATGAGTCTCAGTCATAGGCAGGGAGAAAAGATATATACCCACTAGAGTTTGGATGGCTTGCTTGGGGAAGCTTTGAAGGGGCATCATGCAATAGCAGAAAGTATCCTCATGTTTTCTAGGTTCCTTAACATCAATGAGCACAAAGTTATTAAACATTAAAGTTTCTTGTGACTTCATCTATTACATAATAGCTCAACAATATCAGAAAGTTCTCTAAGAAAACATGAGGTTACCACGTGACACTGTCTCTGTAAATTTTTTTCACTAAGAACTTTCCATAATTTATACTTTTTTTTATTTGTGGGTTGGTGTAGTTGTGAGCTGAAAGTGGTTTTGCCAATTAACTGACAAGTCAAAAAAGTCAGTGCTATATTACACACATGCAATTTTGTCACCAACACCAGGTGAAAAGATTGGCATAAAAGAAACTAGAAAGAAAAAAATATTGGGTCACAATGCAACTGCAATGTTCCACATTGTTTTTGGTTTTTTTTTTAAAATATTTGTTCAGTGCCTGCTCTGTGTTGCATTTTATCCTAATTAATTTGGGGCATGTTATGAGAAGCAAACATAGTGTCCTGCCTCAGTGTGAGGACAGTTGATGGATAGAGGTTAAGGTGTACGTTTTGGGAATTCTGATTCTTAGGTAAACTCTAAGAACATGATAAGGATAGAGGGTGAAACAGAGAAGTGATGTATAAACTGATACCTCAAAATAACTAAGAGTTAGTCAGGTGCACAAACGTTTAGACACGGAGTAGCAGTAAGCCCTGATTAAAGATAGAGGGTCTTGGCCATGTTTGAGGAATTACAAATGTTTGACTCTGGATAAGCCTATAGAGAAAGGAAAAAAACTGCTTTCCAGGATTCCAGGGTTCCAGGGTTCCAGGGTTCCATTTTAATCTCTATTCAAGAGTTCAGAAGAATGTAGCTTTATCTCTCCAGTAAGAGTGGGATATAGATGTCTCCAGAAAGTTGCACTTGTCCAGTATGGAGAGAAGAAAGGGGGTGGAGGGATGCTCTTTACTGAGGTGATCAGAGGGAACATTAAAACGGACTAACTAGGGTCCTATCCTATGCTTGTCAGAATGAGAGGGAGAGGCGAGGAAGGAGAGAGAAGGGAAGGAACAGAGGGAGGGAAAGAGACAGACAGACAGAGAAGGACAGAGGGAGATAGAGAAGAAAAAGGAGGGGAGAGGGAGAGAGAGAGAGACCCAGAATATCTTGAAGATAAGACATTTTCTAGTATGAATGGAGCACAGAATTCTAGGCCAACACTATTGCTGATTGCAGTTGTGGCACCAAGCTCAACTGCATAAACTTCTCTAAGTATCCTGGGAAAATTAGCTAAATGTATCTTACCACCTTACACAAAATGTTCAACTCTTATGAAAAACAAACAAACCAACAATAACAACAATAACAAAATAATGACCTGAAGTAGTGGATTGAACAGATCACAGATCTGTGTGGTAACTTTGCCTCTGTATTTCAGTAGCCATATAAATAAATTAGGTGGGGTGATAAGGGAAATTTCTTAAATCATACATCCAGAAAAATGCCACCTAGTATTTTATAACACTGAGAACTCTCTAACATCTACTGGCCATGGTTGAGATCCAAATGCTCCTCCCTATATAAGAACCAGAAATGGAGCAGAGCTTGTTAATTCACCCTCATTTTTAGGTGTTCTGACGTCATTTCATGCAGCACACAAAGTATGAACTGGGCCACGTTAATGAGTGGACCATGGGACCACACAGCTCTAAATAAACTGTACTGTACTATTGAATGGATCTACACTCACATGCCCTGGTGTAGATGACATACTTAGGAATTATATATCCATCTTGAAAAAAATTACTAAACTTTTTTTTTAAATGTTGATGCATTTAGGAAGGTGTAGCATAACATGCACCATATATTAAGGGCTTGATGAGTAACAGTTATTATTTCTGAAATGTTTTATGGTTCTTTTAATTAAACATTAATGTATTATGATACACACCTAATACACAGGCTGGGAAATCAGTGATATGTCTGTGCATACATATATTACCTGTGCTTGCCTCAATTTAGTGATTTGTGGTCCTTGACACTTTCTGCCTATGTTTTCATCCCCATGTATCTTTCAGAGCAACTCACCTTTATTTAGCACCAAATCCACAACAGAAACCTGTAATGTCTTACAGAGAGAGATGAGCACTTCGTCTCATTCATATTAAACTATGAATTAACTCAGCCAGAGTCAACTAAGGGAGGTGTGACTTTTCTCTTATAATAGATCTTGACCTTTGTACAAGGAGTGTGTTGGTGAATGGGTGAATTAGGGAATAGGGGAATGGGGGAAGGTTGATGTACATTTAATCCTTCCACTTCTAGTAGAATCCCTGCCCCCATGTTGCCCTAGTCTAATGTTGTTCTATAAGGAAGGATGTCTCTGTCCTTTGCTTTCAGAATTGATGGTCTTGGACTCCACTGTTATTGCCCCAGCTCCTGAAAGGCCTGTTGATTTATTCCCTTTATATTAGAAAACCATATCTGCTCATTATCTAGGAAGGTCACTGGGAGGGAGATATGTCTTCTGACTTCAATAGCAGATCACTTGGCCTTTTTTCACATCTCTCTTGGCACAGCAGGAGTTCTGTGAGAATGGGGGAGGCCTGGACAAACAATAAAGGAAAATTTATTCCTGAGAAGAAAGCACAATGCAAGAGGCTAGCTGAACATATAAATATGCATAGAGGACTCATCAGCTACCATCCTAGGTTTCTATTTCAACTTCTATTTTCAAAGCTAATTATTCCAGTCAATGGGAAGTTCTGCTTTAGCTAAGGTGGCAGGAGACCATGAGTCATTGAAAAGGGTTTATTATAGGCAAAACTTAAATCTCTCATTTCATCCAATTCGAAGGAATAACATTTTGAAGAGTGGTGAGATTGTGTGTGTGTGTGTGTGTGTGGTGTTGTGTGTGTGTGTATTTGTTTGCACATTGGAGAGTTTCTAAAGTATATTTAACAGAAATAGAATTTATTTTCCTTTTAAGTTACACATTCTAATTTATCCATATCAGCTTGCCCATTCTATTTGTGAAAAAATAAAGCACATGTCTGTAACTAAACACTATACAGTCACTGTTGAGAATTTAAAAAATACTATAAATAGAACAAAAATGACCCCCAAATTCCCCCACCTAGAGTTGGTTAAATCAGTACAATCTACATTTATTTATTTATTTCTTCTTCTTTTTTTCGAGACAGGTTTTTCTGTATAGCCCTGGCTGTCCTGGAACTCACTCTGTAGACCAGGCTAGCCTCGAACTCAGAAATCTGCCTGCCTCTGCCTCCCAAGTGCTGGGATTAAAGGCGTGCGCCACCACCGCCAGCTCAGTCTACATTTCTAAACATAGTCATTCTGATGTTGTGATGAGGCGAGCCAGGATGTCTCAGAATCTTCAGGAACCATTGATCCCAGATTCCCTACGAGAGGCCCTTTAAAAATACAGATGTCTTGTAACCTATACAATCCTTCTTGAATAAGGCATTATAGGTACAGATCCTGGGAATATTCCTTTAAAAACACATCCCTGCAACTGATCTACATTAGATTGTTAAGATAAGAACTCTCCAGGACTGGAGACAGAACCTGGTTGAAGACTACTTGTCTAGCATGCACTGTGTCCTGGAATAAAGCACTCAGGAACACAGAGATAATGCTAAATGCCTGTAATCTCAATACTCAAGAAATAGACACAGTAGAATAAGAAGTTCAGGTCATTCCAGATACAAATTGAGTTCAAAGTCAGCCTGCACTACTTGAGACTCTCTTTAATATATAATAATATATATTAATTAATAATAATAATAATTTTAAAGGAAATCTGAGGCTGTGCAGGCATAGAGCCAAATACACCAATACAGCCTTTCCTTTATCTCATAACCTGACACCAGGGGGAGCTCTCTTGCCAGCAGCCCAGGCTTCACCAGGAAGCCAGGGGCCAGATTCTCAGAACCTCTTAAGAGTGAACTAGGCTCCAACAGCTTCATTCAGAAGTCTTTTTCATTACTACAAGTTTAATAGAAGAGTCATCGCAACACTAATGCTAACCCACTCACACAGTCAAATTTTATGGTGTATTAAATTATAACAATGAAGCTAATTAATAAGTAATTTAACAATAATTTTAAGAAATGAGTATTTGTATGCATTAACCAAGGTTTTTGGAGCTTTTCAAAATATCTCCATTCACGCACATAATGATAAATGAGTCTCACTCTATGTTCAACGTGAGACTAGAAATACAAAAATAAAAGAAGCTGTATGGTTATCTTTACCCACACAGCATCCATGGAAATTATCTATATAACAAGTGTCAACATACGTTGATATGACATTTTGTTTCCACATTATTTCCTGAAGAAAACTACCTGTGAGTTTCTTACTCTGTAGAGATTTTAAGGTAATGCATGCCTGTATTCCCAGCACTCAAGAAATGGAGGAAGGAGGTCCAGATAATAGACAAAGGCAGAGATATGGTGAGGACCATATGATTTCCATAAAGAGACATGTTTACTTGGTGATTATACCAATGGGGTAACAGGACATCAAGGGAAAGGGTTTCTTTGCTATGGCATTGCTCATATCAGGGTCGGCAGGGTTCAGGTACCTTTCTGTGACAAAACAAATGAATCTCTAGTAAAGCTAGAGCTGAGAAGAACCTTCAGGGAAAGAACTAGTCAGATGGGGTTTTGACCAATGGAGAGATAACCAGAAGACAATCTTTCCGTTTGTTCTCTGTAGGCATACTCAGTATCTTGATTCTCCAAGCCCATGGGTACAAAGGAACAGACGAAAGTGTAATTGGTGTAGAAGCAAAACTCACATGGCCAGAATCATACCTTTGTCTTTTTTGCCAAAGTATGAGTTAAAGAGGGTCTTGTCACTCCTAAGAACTGTTAATTCTTTTGAAGGAAGCCTTACAAAAACAAAAGATAGTAATTAATTTGTCAACTACTGTTAATCAACCTCCCTGAGACCTCAATGTATCAGAAAAGACCATACCATTTGATATCTTTTTCAGGAAATCATAAAAAATGCAGAATGGGAATCCTCAAAGGACACAAAATAGATCTGGCACAACTGGCATTTCACAGTGTGCATCACTTCTCTTTATTTCAACCCTATTCAAATAATGTTCATGTCACAGTGATTTCCCATGGCTCGGTGCATCAATGCTGGCTTGAAGTCACTTCTAGGCACTAAGAAGTATCCTCCATTTTGAGAGGAGCATTAGTATTTCCTTTCATTATGTTAAGCCTGATATGGCTTATAATCCTCCATAATTATAAAACCTGTCTAGAGGACAAGGTGAACTAGGAAGAACCCCAGTCTAAAGATTTGGTTTGGGGGGACATGGTACTCATATCTAGAAACATCTTCCCTCTGTCAGGTTCATACCATATAGTATGTGTATGGCATTGATTCTTAAATAAATCTTCAGTGTAAGTATTACCTCCTGTTGGAAGACTACATAACTAGTGCAAGATAGTTAAATAAACATCTGAAGACACACATTAAAGTCAGTTTGAAGTTTTAACTTGAGCTCCTATCCACTAAGGGATGATATTTCAAATGTCGATAAAGAACCAAATCATTATCTTGAAGGTTGACTAGCACACAGTATAAAGTCTCATTCTAATTGTCATTTGAGTTCCTGGTAAGGCAGGCTTTAAGGAACTCTGCCAACACGCAGAATTGTGATGTCTTGTCAGGTTCACAATTTCAACCATGCTCCTCCCATCAGATTCAACAATAAGTTATCTCCATGTTTTTCCTGTTTATTCTCTTTCTAATACTTTCTGGTTTCCTTGAAGCTCAAAGATCAAAGTTTACACTCCTCTGCTCAAATGCCTCCTTTGTAACATTGCTTCAGATAACTGTTTGCCCTCTCTAAGCAATTCTCATCACATTCTAGATGGTTTTTCCCTCTTTCTACACAGTTCTTGACTTCTGTGTTAGTGGTGATGTATCTTCTCTTGAGGAATGTATTCTCAGTTATTATAGAGACCTCCTTCCAGCCCTGAAGCAATAGGACCCATATTAGGTGATCTTACTTTCGGCATACCTGAAAGTAACACTGCTCCCTAACTCAGGAGGCTTTGTGGTGGCAAATAGAAACATAGAGGAATCCTGCCCTTCAGAGGGTAAAGATGCACTTTGTATAGGATCTTTCACAAGATAAAGAAGAAATAGATGGTCTTCCATTTGTTCTATGAGGGAAATGTTCATGAGAACCTGGGTGTCAACTGTGTGTATGGAATTGGTACAAAAGTATTGCTTCAGAAATCTGACATTTTCCAGTTCTTCATTTCTACTCAGCTAAATACTGGTTGATTTAATTTCCAATCTGGAAATCACCATTTAATGAAGCCTGGGATTTCATTTAAGAAACCTTAAGTCAGTATCATCCTTATAGGGCAAAAGAATTCTGCCTAGAACACTCCCATTATTTTTTGTTTGTTTATTCAGCCTCTCCAACCATATCTGAATGGAGGCATCCACTCTCTGTACTCCTTTTAATTCATCTGCCTTAAGTACCACTCAATTGCATATCAGCCAGTTATCTTCTACTCAGCCTTATAGCCATCTCCCTAACATAAATTTTTTACATCAACTGGAATCTACTTGTGGAAGATCTCTTAATCACATTCTTTCTAGCCTATCATGTAAGATTTAGATATTAACAATCTTATACCAAGAATCATAGAAACTTTGGGATGAAAATTTCATATGAATAAATTACAGCATCCTTTCATCACTACATGTGTGGAAAGGTGAGAACAGTTAGTGGTCACACTGGTAATAACATCCAGCATGAGCTCTCACATCTGACAGGTCATCACAATGTACATGAGCCATACCGAGGATGTGTATTTTAGATTTATAATGAAGAGAGAAAAATGATGTAGCTATTCATTAATAGAGGGCAGAGTGAGCCCTAGTGAATGAAACACATTGTCTGGCCACTTTTGTCTAAACGACTGAGACTTTAAGCTGAGTACTTTTTATTCCTTTTTTTAAAGACTGTATTGCCTCTTTAAAGGTAGGTTTTTTATAGGCATAGAATATTTAAACCATAAACATAGAACAGGTATTTCAGGCTTTAAAGGTGGAAAGAGGTTATTTAAGAGTGTTATCAGAGCTATCAGCTGCAACATACACACTATCAGAAAACCATAGAGCTTTCCCTTCATATATGTACTCAATTATTCATGAGTCCCTACTGGAGGTTGTGCATAGACTCAATATTGCCATAAACCTTGAGATGCCCAATCCTCCAGCTGGCCACTGGATGAATAAAGAGTTTGAGGAATAAAAAGTGTCTCTACATTACTCATATTCCAAGAGTATATTTTGGAATTGATAAAGTTATATAATGGTGGTGGCTGCCATTTCTACTTCCTAATTGTCAGACTCTGTCTCTTATGCTAAAGGTGAGTAGATGATTCATGAAGAAGGAAAAGACATGTGTGAGTGCTTCGGTCCTTCTTAGAAGGGATAACAAAATACTCAAGGGAGTAAATATGGAGGCAAAATGTGAGATTAGAAACTGAAGGAGGGGCCGTCTGGGGACCATTCTACCTGGGTATCCATCCCATGTGCAAAGGTAGACACTGATGTGGATGTCAGGAAGTGCATGCTGACAGGAGCCTGATATAGCTGTCTCCTTAGAGGTCTGCCAGAATCTGACATATTCAGAGCAGATGCTCACAGCTAACCATTAAACTGATCAAGAGGTTCCCAGTGGAGGAGTTAGAGAGAAGACTGAAGGAGCTGAAAGGGTTTGCAGCCCCATGAGGAGAGCAACAATACCAATCAACCAGACCTCCCAGGGTCTAAACCACCAGCCTGGGAGCACATAGGGAGGGACCCATGGCTCCAGCTTTATATGTAGGGGAGGATGGCCTTGTCAGGTATAGGTGGGAGAGGAGATCCATGAAGTCTGTACACTCAGTTTGGGGGAATTCGAAAGTGGGGAGGTGGCAGTGGGGGTGGTTGGTGGGGGCACATCCTCATAGAAGCAGGAGGAGGGGGGGTGGTATAGGGGGTTCCTGGGCAGGGGGCAGGAGGGGAAATTGGGCAAGGGGAAAACATCTGAAATGTAAATAAAATATCCAATAAAAAAAGAAATGGAAATTAAATATATATAAATTGAAAAGAAAGAAAACTGTCTTTATTTGCAGAAAAAAAAGTTAGTGGCAGAACTGGTAGTTCAATTCAGATCTTTTGCAGACTATAAATTATGAGCTTCACATTGTTAAATCAACATTTCTGACTTCTCATAAAAAATATTATCCTCATCAATTCCTGCAAAAATAATTGAACACGAAAAATAGATTCTTAGCTATATGACCTGTCCACACATAGCTTTTACATGTAAGAACTTCAGAAGGCACCTTTTCAGAAGATTTCCACTAACAACCTAATTTTCCCAAGTAAATCAGGCTTTACAAATTCATTTGACATCAAAATTCCATTTTATAATACACAGGATGTATTCTATTGTCACCAGCACATCCTGGAACATAGTGTGCATGTGAGGAAAGCCAACATGTCCCTGTAGTTAAATGAAGGACCCAACTATACCTTATGTAGAACTGTAAAATTGGCAGGGCAGCAGACCATTCCAAACCACATAGAATTCTTATTCTTCCAATGCTCTTTTTTTTTTTTTTTTTTTTATTTATTATGCCCTCTAGAGCTCTGCTTCTCCATGTTGAGTTGTTTTAGGAAGAACAACTGTGTTTGTATAGGAAGAACCTAGCCTCTGAATCCCACACCTATCTTCATGAGTAAAGTGTTGAGCAGTTTGGCCTCTCAATCTTGGGTTTCTTGGTTGAGAAAGGTGTGACTTAAAACATTGGGCTTTTATGGCAAATGTGATTTTCCCATTACATAGACATTGGCTTTCCCTTTGATCTACAAAATCCTGTTCACTGACTTAGTCCCAGCTCAAGCATTACTTACTTCTGCTGTGAACATTTTCACCATTGCCTCAACCACCTTCCTGCTCTTTTGCACATCCCTGCAAGTGTTCCTTGTTTCTTATCTATCTTCATCACATAGCTTCAATGCCCTCTGTATGTCTCATCTCACTATTAGCTCTTTGAAGACAAGGCTTGGGCCACAAACACAGTGATTTCTTCACCCAGTGTCCAATGCACCACAGGAAAACAAGATGCTCAAGAAATATTGTAAGCATGAAGATACAAGGACAAGTGTTATAGGGCATGACTTTTGTCTCCAGAGAATTTGCATTCTACCCAAAATGGTTAATCAGTAAACATTGAAATGATGTTATTATGTAAAAAATGATGTTATTAAATTTAATGTGTTATGATGCCAAGTTTTATTTGTTTCAACTTGACAGAGACTAGAATCTCTGAAGAGGAGTCTCAGTGAGGGATTGTCTAGACCAGGTTAGCCTGTGAGCATAAGTGTGTGAAATTGTCTTAATTGATGTGGGAATATCCAGTCCAGTGGGCTGGGAATACTCAATATATATAAATATAGATAGAGTGCTGAGCATAAGAGAGCATGCATGGATTCATTTTCTTAGCTATATGATCTATCCACACATAGCAACTGTGGATGTGATCAGCTACTTCAAAGTTCCTGTATTAACTTCCTACAGTGCAATGTGAAGTTGTATGCTGAAATCATTCTCCTTTTCTGACACTGCTTTTGTCTGGAAGTTTTGTCCATAGTGACAAGAAAACAAAACTAAACTTAATTTGTAAGCTACAAATTTAGGGATGATATTAAAGAATGAAGAGAGTGTAGAGTATGAAAATGCTCTAAGGTCTAACATTCCTTAGAATGTTTTGAAGTTATGTCACTATTAATAGTCCAAACCTATTCATTCTTTCTAACATACAATTACCATCAAGGTTCACTAAATAAGCATGCCATTGAATTGTAATCATATCACTACTGTCTTAATAGCCTTGAGCATTTCAAAAGATCTTTAAACCTTGGTTTCCCTCTTATAATAATAATTCAGAACAGAACACTGATAAATTTTTGTGAATTAGATAGAAGCCCAATTATACATACATTTCCCAAGTAGAAATATCTATAACACGTGAGACATGCAACAAATTTTATCTATTAATAACTGATACTTATTCCTCCTGAGCTCATTCAGGTTTTCAAGGCATTTCTATGGTATAATCCCGTTTTCTGTGTTCTCACTGCCAGCTCTGTTCCAAGGATGCAATTTGAAAGTAGGAATATTTGCAGTATAATAAATGGGTAAACAATGATGAACCGGAGAAAATGAAGCATGCCTTCATCTTTTAAACTTCCCTTTATTGATATTAGTACATTCCAATGACCAGGGCCCTTTACATTATTTTAATTATGGCAGTAAGTATCACATTAAACATTTAAAAAAAAAAAATGCTTTCTGTTCGACAGTATAAGACCTCACACAGAGAATGAGTAAGAAAATGGAAAGCATGTGTAGGGATGAGATGATGACATAACAGCACTTGCTCTTAAGTGTGGGGAACGAGGCTGGATTTTGAACAATCCCAAAGTACCAGATGGGGGCCACCATGTCTATACCCCTTTGTTGGGAGCAAAAGCCAGTGAGTTCTGGCTCTAGTAAAAGGACCCTATCTCAATTAGAATAAGGCAGAGAGTGATAGAGTTTGGTCTCTTAAAACAAGTTTAGGCCACTTTTTAAACACAATACTGAAACATTCATATACCACACATACACACACAAAACATCATGCATACTCAAGCACAACATGCACATAAGATGCATACACACATATAAAATATTTTAAGTTATTTATAGAATTATACATGTCTGTTTTATATATGCAAACAATAGCTCCTTTAAAAAAAAGATTAAATCTTCAGGGACTGGGAGGTGGGCAATATTTGGGATGTAAATAAAATAAATAAAAAAAGTTTGAACAAGAAGATGGTAATAAAATTTACACCATGACTATGCGAATACTTTACTTTTAAAAAATTCCAATCAGCCTAAATCATTTTTTTAAATTATTTATTTTATTTTTTAAAATTACAATATAATTACATCATTTTTCTCCCTTTGCTTTTCTCCCTTCAAACCTTCCCACCTAAAAAATTCATGGCCTCTTTATTAAAAGTTAATTTTTTTTTATGTTTTAAACATTTAAATTTAATTTTTCACCAAAGGAGCACCCTTTAAAATTTTGTGGTGTAGGGGAAAAAAATTTAAAACCATATAAAGCACAGACTTGTCGGGGAAGGCCTGGGGAGACCCCACCCTTAATGGGGGGATAGTCCTGAGGGGGGATCATTCCTTCCCCAGAGAAGACGGGCTGGGTTTTCAAGTCAAATTAGAACCCCCCCCCCTTTAACCCTTTACACCCAAATTTGGCAAGGGTTATAATGAGCTTAAAAAAAGGGATGAACGGGGTTTTATACAGGTGGGACAGGGGCCACCAAGAAAAAAAATTTTCCTGTTGAAAATTTTATTTTCAAAAAAAAATTTAAATAAAATTATATTTTAAAAGAAAAAAGAACCCTCAGTAGAGGTTTTCCTGCACAAGGGTTTTGGCTGTATTCAAAGAAGGGGGGCAGTTTTTTTCCACCTTTATCTCTACCTTGTGAAGAGAAAAAACACAAAACTTTTTTACTTTAAAAATTTTCTTTTTTTTTTTCCCTTCACACTTTTTTTTTCCCTTTTCCCCAAAATTTCCCCTTGGATGAAGCTCTCTTTGTTTTTTCCCTTGCCCATCAAAAAAAAAAAAACCAAAACTTTTTGGGGCACCCCTTTCCCCAAAACCCTTTTTTTAAAAAATGTCATATCACTCCCAGCATTTTTCTTATTGGAATACCCACGGGGGCGTCATATCCCATAAAAATTGAGCCCATAAGAAGAAAAAAAACCCCCCTAGTCTTGACTTTTTTTAAAATGATACTTATATACCTTCTTTAATTTTTTTTATACCCCCCCAAAATTTTCACACCCAAAGGGAACCCATTTTCAAAAATTTTTAAAAGAAATTTTTTCCTTTTTGTTGCGGGTGGCTTGAAAATGAAGGGGCCCAAAAAAGGGACATGTGAGGGAACAAAATCACGAGGGGCACTTTTTGGGGGAAAAATTTAAAAAAAATTTTCAATAAGTGCCCAAAAAAAAATCCCCCCACTGATGGGGGCCCCCTTCTGACAGTTTGAAAATTCCCTTCCCCCTTTTTTTCTGGCAAATACTACAAGTTTAAAAAACCCCCCCCTTTTGACCGGGGGGCCCCCACCAAAGGCATTAATCTCCAAATTTACCAAACCCCCCCCTCAAACAAGGAACCGGAATAAAAAGTTTCCCCCCTTTAAGAAATTTTGGGGGTTTTAGATACTTTCCCCCTAGTGAAAAAATGAAGTTAAAAAAAATTTAAATGTTAAACTCCCTTTTTCTAGAAAAAGGTATGACATCATTAAAAAGGGAAATTTTTTTCCCTTTTCAAAAAAATACAGGGCCATCCTCTACATAATAAGTGTATCACGGGCCAAGTCCCAGATATAGGTTAAATGGGGGAAAAGTTTCCCCTTCCATGAGGTTAAGAAATTTCCCAAATTTCCAAAACCGAAAAACAAAAGGGGCAAAAGGGGGAAAAAATTCCCCAAAAAGGTATGTTTGCTTTTGAAAAAAATTTTTTTCCCCCCATCGTGGTAAAAAGGGGAAAAGAAACTTGCAACTTTGATAAAAGTTCAAAGCGGATTTTTAAAAATTTTTCGGGGGCCCCCTTTTGCTATTACCAAAAAATTTTTAATTTTTTTTTTGGGGGCCCCTATATCCTCTGAGGGGGGTCCATAATGGGGTGGGGGAAAAAGACAGGGGCAACCAACCAGAAAAAAAAAAGGGGCAAGAGTAAAATTTTTTCGCTACAAACTGAAGCGAAAAAAAACCAGAAGTGGATTTAGACTACCCCAAAAACCTTTTACTTTTTCAAAAAAGGGGCCTTAACCCCCACCCCCACCCTGAACTGTACCATCAGCGGGGGGCCCCAAAAAAAAAAGATTAAAAAACCCCAAAAACCTCTCAGAGAATTTCTCATTTAAACCACAATACCCCCCAAAATTTTTTGGGTTTTTAAAAAATTTTCTTAAAAATTTTTGGGGGTTTAAAACTTTCGGGGGGGTTCCACTTTCCTCACTTATAAAATTGGTTTATGACAGGTGGTATTATTAAATTGGGGGAAACCTCATAAAAACCATTGGGGGCCCTGACTTTTACATAATAAGAATTTAATGCATGTTAGTTACACTAAAAAAACATTTTTGGGGCAAATTCCTGGAAAAACAGAGAACAGTAAAAAAAAAGTTTTTTTTTTTTAAATTTAAAAAACCCGGTGACCTCAAAAATGGTGGGATATTCCGATATAGAAGGTCTTTTTTGGGATTAACTTTTTTAAACTAATTGTGTTTTTAGAAGATGTTAGAGCATTCTTTCTGGGTTTTGAAAACCCCAAAGGGGTTTCTGAAAGGATTAAAAACTAACCCAAAAGCCTTAAAAATAAAAACCCCCGGTGCCTGTATTGCCCCGGGGGTTTTTTGGGGAAAACAAAAAACTTTTTAAAAAAGTATAAAAAAAAACCAAAAAAACCCCCGGGAGGATAAAATTTACTCTCACTTTTGAGTTGGGGGGTTGGCACCTGTTTCTCCAGTTTCATACATTAACTCACACATTAAAAACCCCATTTTTAAAAACAAAACAAAACCCCCTTCCCCCCTTTTTTATAGAACCTGAATAATGTATCTTTAAAACCCCAATTTTAAAAGCAAGAGATGAGAAAAATTTTTAAATTTTTCTAAAAGTACGATGAAGGAAATTTTTTTAGAAACACAATGGGGTTGCCTTTTAAAACCCGCTAATATATAAAAAATTTGGGTCACCCCCTCAACCCCCCCTTTTTATTCCAAATGTAGTCTGTACATTAATACTCTGCTACCCCCAAAAAAATTTTAAAAAAAATGAACCTCTTTCCAAAATGCCCTAAAATTAAATCCCTTTTTAAATTTTTAAGAGCACTGCCTTTTCCTAATCTCTTAGCACTTACATCCAAAACATGGCTGTGAGAGAAAGGGAAAAACCCTACCCCAAAACCCCAGTTTTAAAAGGGGATTTACATATAAATTGGGGTACACGGGGTTGGGGAAAAAACCAGAAAAAGAACTTTTTTAGTAACAATGGCGCTGCATTATTTAAAACAATTTAACATCCTGTATAGAAGTTTGCTGGGTTTATAGATTAAGGGTTTTTGGAAAAGGGGGTTTTTTGTTCTGAAAACAACTAAAATTTAAAAAAACCCCCTTTTTTTCTTCTCACCCCCCCAAAAAACCAAAAACAAAACACCCCCACCAAAACACACACTAATCCCACACCCCCCCCCACCCACACCCCACACCCACACACAAACTTTGATTTTTAAGAAAACTTGCAAAGCATCTACATGGCTGTAAATTTCCCCTTTTTTAAAGTATTTTTACAATTTTTTCCCCCGTGAGGTTTTTTAAAAGGGGGGTTAAGTTCCTGTGCATCATTTTTTTTGGGAAACCCCGGGGAAAAAACACTCTGCCAATTGACCTTAGCCTCAACCCCAGGATAAGCAAAATTTTTTAAAAAAAAGTTAAACATTTTAATTCTGAATAAAAGCTTTGAAAAGTAAATCAAAAGTTATAAAAAAAGGTCTATTCCTTTTAAATTATTTATTTTATTTTTTCAAATTACAATATAATTACATCATTTCTCCCTTTGCTTTTCTCCTTCAAACCTTGCCCACCTCAATTCATGGCCTCTTTATAAAGTTAATTGTTGTTATGTTTGGTAAACAGCTTTAATTTAATTATCAGCAAGAGTGAGCACTCCTTATTCATGTGGTGTAGGAGGAAATCTGTAAACATATCAAAGCACAGATTGTCAGGGAGAGGCCTCTGAGCACCACCCTTAATAGTGGATAGTCGCTGAGGGGGGAGTCACTCTCTTCAGAGATATGACTGCTGTAGGTTTTCAAGTCTATTAGATACCCCCGCTCCCATTTATACTTTAGCAGCACTAATTGGACACATGGGTTATAAATGAGCATAAAGAAAGGATGAAGCTGGGATATACATGAGTGGGACACTGGGCCAGTCCAATGCAATCAAAATGTCCTGTATGAAAATTGTTATTTTCAAATAATGAATTAATACATTATACTTTAAAGAGATAAAGAAGCCCTCAGTAGCAGTGAGTCTGCACATAGAGGTCATCTGGCTGTTTCTAAGCAAGGCGGCAGTTTTCTTTCCATCCTTTATCTTCTACCTTGTGCAAGAGAAAGACACAAACATCTCTTTACTACTTTAAATTTCATCTTTATTCTTTTCTTCACACTTGTTTTTTATCCCAGTCTCCACATCTTTCATGGATGAAGCTCTCTTTGCCATTCCCTTGCCATCAACAGCAAAAAATCCATCATGTTGCACTTCTTCCTAGAACCTGAATTATGATGTCATCATCACTCCAGTCATCTTTCTTTTTGGGAAAATACCCACTCAGCGTCATATCACATGAGAAATAGAGACATAAGAAGAATCCTATAAGCCTAGTCTTGACTATATTAATGATACTTATATACCTTGCATAATTTTCAATATACCTTGCATAATTTTCACAGCCCCAGGAACCCAGTTTCTTGAATTAAGAGAATGGCTTCTGTGTTGCTGTGGCTTGAACATGAAGTGTCCCTTCAGGATCATGTGACTGAACAGTAGATGCACTGATGTCATGTTTATGGAAATCATAGTACCTTCAATAAGTGACAGATGAAAGTAGCCACTGATATAGGCCTCTGACAGTTTGAAAATTCTCTTCCTCCTTGTTCGGGCAAGATACTACAAGCTGGCTGAACAACCTCCTGATCACAGGGCCCCAGCCACAAGGCATTAATGCTCATAATTTACCAAATCCTCTCTCAAACAAGGAACCGGAATAAAAGCTTCCTCCCTTAAGTAATTTCTGTTAGATACTTTAGTCTAGTGCAACATGAAGATTTAAAGTAAATGTCTCAACTGCTTAGGTCTAGCACAAAGTATGACTTCAGTTAAAGGAAATTTTCCTTTTCAGGAAATCAGCAGGGATCATCCTCTACATAATAAGTGATCACTGGCTAAGTCCCAGATATAGGATAAATAGGAAGATTGCTTACATGAGGTTAAGAAAACTTCCAATAGCAAGGAGAAGAAACAGTAAGGCTACAAGTGGAAAATGCTCTAGTATGTTTGACTATGAAAAATATTTTCTTTACCATCTGTAGTGTGAAGGATAAAGAAACTTGCAACTTGATAAAAGTACAAAGCTGAGATATTTCTAATTTTTCTGTGGCTGCTACTTACAAAAAGATATGTTTATTTTGGCCTATATCCTCTGAGGAAGAGTCCATAATGAGGTAAGAGAAGACATGGCAACCAGAAGCCAGAACAGTAAGCTAAGAGATCACATCTTCAGCTACAAACATGAAGCAGAGAAACTAACCTAGAAGTGGATTTAGACTATCCCACACTCATATTACTTTTCAAGCAAGGCTATAACCCCCATTACCACCCTGAACTGTACCATCAGCTGGGACCCAAACCAAGTATTCAAATACCCAAGCCTCTCAGAGATATTTCTCATTTAAACCACAATACTTGCCAATTGTTGGTTGTGAAATTCTTAGAAAGATCTGTTTACTTTCTGTAGTCCACTGTCCTCACTTATAAACTTGGTTTATGACAGGTGGCTATTATATTGCTGCAACCTCATATAAAACCATTAGGGCCATGACTTTTACATAATAAGAATCAATGCATGTTAGTTACACTAAGACACATGTGGAGCAAATTCCTGGAACACAGAGAACAGTAATCAATGTTTATGTTTTTGCTACTAAATACCAGGTGACATCATAAGTGGTGGTTGACTATTCCGATATATGAAGGTCATCTTATGTATTAACTTTATTGAACTAATTGATGTTCAGACAGATGTTAGAGCATTCTTTCTGGGTGTGACTACAATGGTGTTTCTGAAAGAGATTACCATCTAATCCAATAGCCTGAATGACTCAATAGCCTGTGTGCCTGTATTGTCATGGTATGTAGGAAGCACAAACTTGTTAAGAGTATAAACAGAACAAAAAGACACTGGGAGGATGAATTCACTCTCACTCTGAGTTGGGACATTGGTCACCTGTTTCTCCAGTTTCATGCCTAACATGACACAAATCACACATACACACACACATCACACACACACACACACATTCATACTTTATAGAAGCCTGAATAATGTATCATTAAACAATCAGAAAGCAAGATATGAGATAATATTATGTCCTATGTACGATGAAGAACATTGATATAGAAACAGCAATAGGCTTGCCTTTCACACAGCTAATATATGCAGATCCTTGGGTCACACCATCAAGCCCAATCATTCCAAATGTAGTCTGTACATTAGATACTCTGCTACCTCCAAAATTCTAAGAAAATGAACCTCATACCACATGCCTACATTCAAGGACTTAATTTTCAAGAGCACTGCCTTTCCTAATCTCTTAGCACTTTACATCAATCATGGCTGTGAGAGCAAGAACCATAGCCAAATCTGCCAGATTTAGGGGTATGTACATATAATATTGGGTACACAGGCTGAGAATCAGAACCAGAAAAGAACTGTTGAGTAACAATGGCTGCTGCATATTTAGAAACAATTATAACATCCTGTATAGAAGTTTGCTGGGATGATAGATGGTAGATTTTTAGACTGGTTATTTTGTTCTGAAAACAACTATAAATGTAGAAAATCCTCTTTCTCTCTCTCTCACACACACAAACACACACAAACACACACATCCCACACACCACACACAGACACAGACACACACACACACACACACACACACACACACACACACCACACACTATCTGTGATTTATTAAGAAAACTTGCAAGCATCTACATGGCTGTCATTGCCTGCATTTAAACGTGATTGTACAATTTGTTCCCTGTGAGGTTTTTTAACAAGGGATTAAGTGTCCTGTGCATCAGTAGTTGGAAACCAGAAAAGCACTCTGCCAATTGACCTGTAGCCTCAACACAGGATAAGCGATATCTTTAAAATAAAAGTTAAACATCTAATTCTGAATACATGCTTGAAAAGTAAATCAAAAGTTATAATAAAGGTCTATTCCTTTATCCTCAGGCTTACGTGGTTCTAGGGCTCCAAATGAGCAGGCTTTGGAAAATGGCTGGAATGAAGTAGGCTCTGCTGTACATTCATCCTTCCTCACCACCAGAAGCCTGTAAATATACTTTTCTGTAAATACCATTGGAGGTTGCAAAACAGTTAAAATGAACCAAGGTAACTTTTTAAACAATGTTGATTTCATAAGTGGCATATATTAGTTGTCATCAAAGCATCTTCATTCATGTGAATATTTTATTTCGTTCTCATTTCCTCAGTACTGTGCTCAGTATACCAATAAACAAGGATGTGCAAGTACCCTGCTGCTATGCCAACTCTGAGTGCATTAGGGAGATTACCCAAAGGTGCGTAAGTGGGTCACATGGTTCTTAGGTTTTGGTCTTGAGAGAACCTCCACACTGCTTTCTGTGGTGACTGCACAAGTTTACATCCCCACTAGTGATGAATGAGGTACTTTCCTCACACCGTTGCCGACATCTAGGGTCACTTGCTATCTCAGCCTTTTTGAATGGGGTTAGATATAACCAAAGAGTAGAATATTATTAGAAATTCAGTACCTCATAAAACTCAATTGCGAATTCTAATTTGTTTGTAGATAGATGCTCTCAGATGACAGGATGGAAAGAACTGTGCATCAGGAGGGAAAGTTCTTGACCCGGCACTTCATTCCATGTGCATGTGTGGGGCACTCACCTAGTTTTTCTGTATCTCATTTATCACATCGCTAGAACAGATACTTCTCTTGCACCTCAATGACTGTGGGGCCCATCGACAGAAGTTTCTGAGACAGGAAGAATGCCTACTTGGCTTCATACAATGCCTTTGGAATGCAGAGCACACCCAGTTCTGCCTAGAGTTTGTGCTTATGCTTAAAGTAAACGTTAAACAAAACCTCCCTAGAAGTGACTTTTTGACAACAAAATTTAAAACATACACATTGAAAAAAAAAAGAAATCTGCCCCAGTGCAGAGCCATACTGAGCAGGAACAACTTCTACTTCCTGGTGTTCTGACCCAGCTTCATCTGCTTTGATGTAACTCAATGCACTCAGTGACATGGTGCTTACTCTGCATCTCAGTCCTCCTACACTAAAGCAAAAAGAGACTCTATATGCGAACCCTGTGCAGCTTGACAGTCAATGACTCTGAGTCTATAAATTGGTTTATTTTGTGTCTTTAAATTGGAAAACCCCACGACAGTGTGCACTCCATGGAAAACATGTTAGGCTTATTACTCAGATTATATTTTATTTTTCCAGTTTCAATTGCACTCAACTCGGTTGATTCGTACCTTTTAGTTTAGAGAGATGAGTCTGAAAACAATTGCTTCCTTTGTCCTTGGAAATGAAAACAAGATCAGGAGGCTATTAGCTCCATACCTTTCTTTTAAGAGATTAAAGGCCATTCTCACTAATTGATGCACTATTGTCAGGACCACTAGTCACAGGCACTAAACAGAAATTATAAAAATTTAATGACAATGGCTTCCCTAGGCACCTCCTCCATGGAAAAATTATTCTTTGCCAACCATGCATGTTACTTCTTCACACCTCCACTGACACTTCTAAATTCACACAGCCAGTCTTTGGAGAGCCATAAGAAGCACCTGGAGTCTTCATTTCAGTGTCACCTTTGTGCTGTAGAGAGTCCCTGAGTATGGCAGAATGTCTCACACCTTCAGTTTGCACGTCTTAAACATCTGAATGGTGCAGTCAGATTTCCTCCTCAGCCACAGTTGCATCAGTTTGCACCTTGGAGCTCACTGTCATGATCATTACCATAGCATCATCCCCGACACCATTTATTTATTTTTTTCTTTAACTTTGACTAAATGCAATCCAGAAGGAAACAAAAATATGTTCTTTATGTTAATATCCTTTTCTCTATGTGGATTATTTCCTTCAAGTATTTAATTTATTTTTATTTTTATCAACATATACTAGTTTTACACATTAGGGGGCTCATCGTGATATTTGAACACACACATACATATGTATATGTATGAGAATATGTGTATATATCTCTGTGCATAGTATGCACTGATCATCCGCAACCCTGTTTTCTACTTTCTCAACGCAATTACCCATCCTCTACTAACTATGTTCATGACTATTTCACATTCATGTCAGGCTTTTTTTTTCCACTAATGAGAGAAAGCACACAGTACTGGTCTTCTACAGCGGATTCATTTTACACGATATATCCTCTAGATCTACCTACTTTGCTAGCAATGACAGTATTTCATTTTTCTGGATTGCTAAGTTCTCTCTCTCTCTCTCTCTCTCTCTCTCTATCTATCTATCATCTCTCTCTCTCTCTCTCTCTCTCTCTCTCTCTCTGTGTGTGTGTGTGTGTGTGTGTGTGTGTTTGTGTGTGTGTAAAACATTTTCTTTAAATACTTTGGATATGTACATAAGATGGTCACATAGGTTGTTTCCATTACTTGGCTATTATAACCAGGGTTGCAGTCAACATAACCATGCACATTTCTCTTTGGTGCACTAATTCCATAGCTCTGGTTATATCCCCAGCAGTGGGCTGGCTGAATAATATAATACATCTACTTCTTAGTGTTTGGGAGCATACCTTACTGATCTAAATAATGATTCTCTGCACAAAATTCAATTCAAAATAGATCAAAGATCTAAATGTAAGACTCTGACCTCTAAAACTACTGGAAAAGAGCATAAGGGGAACAGTAGGATAGTCACATTGATATTTTAGATATGACCTCTAAAACAAACTAAACAAAAGCAAAAATAGGCCAACATACCAACAGCTTCAGTACACCAAGGGAGTCCCTAACGACTCCGAGGCACACTGCACAAGATGTCCTATGCACAACTCTCTAGAAAAGTAGACTAACCCAGATTAATGACATACTTTTTTTTGGCAAAGCCTTATGGAAACAACTAGTTACTGAAATAATTTTAAAGGACAACTTCAAAAAAAATAGTTTGAGCAGGATTACTTTGCATGGGTCAACAATATCACTACCAGAAGATGTGGATTATTAAAAGAAAATCACAGTACAAAACATGGGATAATAACCTATGACTTATTGGTCATAATAGTCTCACATATCTCTCAAACAGCATGGGCTATTGTCATTACCCGTTATTACCCATGATAACACACATAGTGAGGCACTATACATTTTGGCTGTAGAACACTGAGAAATTATTCTCAAATGGACTGTGAAACTTTATTTCTGGCTAGCTTTCATGTTGTCATAGGTTCTTTGGTTTCCGGGGGAAAAATATGTCAGTAGTCTTACCCAGCACTGGACCCTGAATGCTGTAATATCTACCTGCTAGGAGAGATGGACTTGCTACTGAAATAGTGCAAGGCTCTTCAGGGGTAACTCAATTCATTCTGATTAGATTTTGAGTTTTTGTCCACAGGAAGGAACTTCATGCCTAGTAATTATAATTTCTTGTTAAGTTCACATCGTTAGGGATTTCATAGGCCCCAGAGTAGAATCTGTTATTGTTATATGACCAAATGACCATTGTGAAAATTATCCCTAAATATTTCTTTTATGACTTTAGACTTGTGCTTCTCTCTACCTTGGTCAGAGAAGTGTTTTTTGTTTTTTTGTTTTTTTGTTTTAATAGAGGATGAAAGTCAATAGAGAGATATGTAACTGTTCAAAAGGTGAAAATAAGAGACTTGCTACTGATGTCTTAATGGAATCTTAATTTCCATTACCACCAAGGCTCAGAGAACATTGTAGAAGAGTCAGTAAAAAAAAATATAAGAGCCAGAGGATGGAAAACAGTATTGCAGCATGTCTTTTGCACACAAAATGTTTATCTTAATAACATGTTGTGACATCTGTGGTTGACTATACAAGGCCTAAAACAGATAAAGCTAGCTGAAATCCCAGCATTGATGGAACACATGATATCCAGGCCATATATCATACTGATAAGCTATCTTTCCGATGTTTTCCTCTGTTGACTAAGATATACTTACTTCCTTTAAACATTCCCATGTCTATGGAATGTTCTATACAATCTAGAGCTCCACTACTTTGGAATAGTCAGTGAATCACTCTCTGTGTCACCAAGGGCTCCACTAGGTTGCACGAGTCATTGTGTCATTTTTCTGTCCCCACAATACCTAGGCTATATATCTATATACTTGTCATGTTGCATTGTGATCTGGAGATACACAAAATTCAAGTGCTTTAGAATTCCCTCAGTGAGAGGGCTCATTGTATTCTTTTTTATTCCATCATAGAGTGAAAATTCCAAAGAAATAGAACAAAAATATGTAGTATTTACTGTGGATTCACACATATTTGACTTTTTGACTTTTCTAACTAGCCTTTAAAATAACTATCTCTTATTATTACTGTCAGGTAGTACTTAATTTCCCTCTCATATCCCATATACCAGTTATTCTGGAAACAGATAGATTGCCTTCCTTGCCTTTTAATTTCACCCATGTCACTGTGTTTCTCCTTCCATTCAGTCCCTATTTCTTTTTATTTCTGTTCCTAAATACTTTCACTTTTGTTATCCTTCTATGTGTAGTCACCCAAACATGCCAGGGCATTCTTTCTTCTTTTAAAATAACATATTACTAAAGCAATCCAAACCTTATAGGGAATTTCAATATATCCATGAGTGACCCTCACAGACTTTTGCACTTCAGTTCCCAGTTTGTTTATCTCTGAAGACTCTGACATTGATATTGACCATTCACTCAAAAAAAAAATCACACCTATGATCTTAATTCACTTTATCTTCTCATTTTCAAGTATCTTTTATCTTTCTAGTACTTGATATCTAGAATGCTAACTTAGAAGTTTACAAATTCTGTAGAATATTCTTCTCCATGGTTGCAATTACTTCTCTCCCTCTCTCCAACCCTTCTTTTCTCTCTGCCTTGATTTTTTTCATGTATCCTCTTCCAGTCTTACTTATCTTATTTGCCATGTTTCAATAGTGTAATCATTCTTGACATACAGTCTCAACCATGTCTGTATTCCTTTGCATCATCTTTGCCCAATATGTGCAATGCTTGCCCCATGTCTTTGCTCATAATAAATATTGTATGCCCTACAATGCCATAGGACATCTGAGGACATGCTCAGATTTTTACCTCAATAACTATATATTATAAATAGTTCTATGGCCAGGGAAATGAAGCTTCTCATATTGATGGGCATATAATTTAGTCTGTAAAAACTATACAGTCAAATGTTTGATACCACTGAAACATCAAACTATAAAAATGAACAGGTTATTAAAGATATTTAAGGATATAAAAGATAAATACATACTGGAAAAGAAGAAATTGTAGATGATTCTCCACATAGTACGCTTTGACATACTTGCCTGGCATATAGAGGCCAAAGGATGGATGTTTACCTCTTTAAGAAAACACAAGATAATGTTCAGGCTTGGGGCTGATAATTGTTTAGATATATTTTCAGATTGAAAAAAAATGATGGGGAAGAAGGAATGAAGAAAATGATACAAAGTATAAGATGATCAAAAAGGTTAAATAAAGTCTGACTTACCTAAAGATAGTTTTTATGAAGCAATATGGCCATAGAAAGAGGTCAGGATAACTGATTTAACAATAACATTTGCTCTCTCTTTCCCAGTCCATGTGTGTGCGTGCCCTTCTGGGTGTGTCTGGGTTGTTGCAATATAATGTTATCAAATATGAACATAAGACACATAAACAAAGCTTCAGGCTCAGAGTCAACCCTAACATTTTAGGTGATATAAATGAGCTAGTAAACATGGGAATCAGAGAGCACATAGCTAGAGTGGTGCTCAAAATCAAAGAGAGCAAATAGCATATGCCAGACTTTAACACAAGTTTTCCTAAACTCTGTCCATTACTGAGTGGAGATTTGTATTTCTATTTACAGGGGAATCCGTCAATAATCAGGAAGACTAGCTTACACAGGAGGACTATCTGAGTGTTGCTACTTTCTGTACTTTGACTCTATAATGTCGCTGAAAGCATAGGTGTTAGACAGCTTGGTCTCTATCATCTGGAAATAATGGTAGGTGATGGAGCCTTTTTGAGGTGAAGCCTACTAGGAGGTCATTAGGGCTGTGTCTAGAAGGAGATTTGCAATGTTAGTTCCCTCTTTCTGACACAAGTTATGAGGGAAGCAGCATCCTTTGCCACAAGTTACCACTGTGATATGCTTTGATTCCAGTCACCCCCAAATTGCAAATTGTCTACAGACTGAATACTCCAAAATTGTGAACTAACATAAATCTTCTTACATTTTGTTTTGTTCTCTCTCTCTCTCTCTCTCTCTCTCTCCCTCCTCTCTCTCTCTCTCTCTCTCTCTCTCTCCTCTCTCTCTGTCTCTCTCTGTGAGTGTGTGTGTATGTGTGTATGAGAGAGAGAGAGAAAGAAAGAGAGAGAGACATACAGAGAGAGGGGAGAAGGGGAGGGAGAGGGAGAGGAGAGAGGAGGTAGAGAGAGAGTCAGAGAGAAAGAGACAGAGATAGAGACAAACACAGAGAGAAAAAGAGACAGAGAAAGAGATTCTCAATATGTAGCTCTGGCTTCCCTAGAACTCACTATGTAGACCAGGCTAGCTTTTAAAATCAATTAATTCACGTGCATTAAAGTATCAGGAAGCTAGCCTAGCATGATGAATAGAATTTGGCTAACTTCAAAACTCTTAGCTTTTCCATCATGCTCAATTGTCTTCATTGAAGATAAGAGAGGATGTTCATAATAAAGGAGAAACGGAGGAAAAATACAGAGTGAGTGAAGTAAAGGAAGGCTAATGAGTAGATGAGTTCACTGACTAAGCGGAAATGTTTAGAATGAATGATTTTGTTGGAAAACTTATTCATATTCTATGTACATGGGATAGAATTGAAAGAGTTTATTCCTGAGGAAGAATTCTAATCCTCAATGTCAGGATTCTTTACTCTTTTTAAAGACTGGTAAATTTCTTTCTGTGCTATCTCTAGCAGGCATATCTACTTAGACTGATAATAATTACCTTGGATCTTATATAGTGCTGGAGGGTAGGGTAGTTTGAAAGAAAAATGGTCTTCATAGGTTCATGTATTTGAATGTTTAGTTCTCAGTTGTTGGACTACATGGGAAGGATTAGGTGTAGCCTTGTTGAAGGAACTATGTGGGTCTTATTAGAGGAAGTGTTTCACTAGGATGGGGGAGTCAAAGGCCCATGCCACATCCAGTCTTATTCCTTCTCTTCCTGATGCTTGTAGCTTTTACCCACTGCTCCAGTGCCATGCCTGCTTCTATACTTCCTGCCATGATGACCACGGACTCACCCTCTGAAACTGTGAGCCATCACTTATAAAAGCTTTCTTTTATAAGTTGCCTTTGTCATGGTGTTCCTCCAATACAGTAGTAACCTTAACTAAGACTGAGAGTAAGATAGGCTTGAGGCTATAGGCTCTAAACACTGGAGCACCCTTTTCTCTTCTGGGCATGATTCAATTTTCCCCTTACAGATGTGCAGGTTCTCTTGATCAAAAGTTTACAGATTTCCCTTTGTTCTATTACTTACTGATTACCAGTGTAATGTTTCTCAGCGAGTTGTTCCAAAACTGAATTTTGTTCCATTTTGAAATGAAAGAAAATATCCTGCTTAGATGAGGGGTGCTAGGGTATAGGTAACATCTCATTAATCCTTTAGCAGAACGAACTATAGTTTTTTTTATGGGTGCCAGAAACTGAGAGGGTGGCTCTCCTCAGAAATGCTTTCTTTAATGGTCAAGGTAGCAAAGACAGGAAACTAATCATTGGTAGAATAACAACTTCCCTTTGTTCCTCTAAAAGTCTAATTTCTTATTTTTCTCCTGTTCGAAGATAAACATACAAAATACCATTTATTAAAACAGAAAAAAATAAAAAGCAAAAATTCCCTTAGGTTCTGCCTTCTGCTGTCGTGTAGAGGATGCCATCTGCCTTCTCTGGCCATTAACATTGTCTGCTTTTTTAAGCCCTGATATGTCTGTACATGTCTAGTAAGTTGAAACCATTATTAACTTGTTCCACCACCTTGTCATGGCTTTGGGCACAGATGGTTCTTCTGACCGTCCCACAACTGGGCTGGACTGTTTCCCTCTGTGTCATCACAGCCTGGTCTTCCAGTCCAACTATCCACAGGCTGACTCCACAGTAGGGTCCCTGGCAGCTTTACTTATTTGCACCCAGCTTAATATTTTTCTGCTTTTCTTATATAAGGATTTGGGTTTTGAATATTCTAAATATATTCCAAGAAAGTCCATTGCTATGCCGACTCGGCTTTTAAGTGGCACTGTTGAGTAAGAAGACTAACCATGAAGCAGAGAAACCAGACCTGGTATACAGTCAGTTTACACCTCAGGTTAGGACACTGCTGTTCTATGTAGCAACTGACCAGTCTGTAAAATGAGAATGTTCTCTGGAAAATCTGAAGGAAAAAAAGAAGAAGAACAGATGGGGGAAGGAAGAGACAAAAAAAAGAACAGATAGAACAGGTAAGAATATCAAAACGAGGCACTGTATTTGAATAGCAAGTAAACCACATGTGTTCCTTGCAGTCACAGTGATACACAAAACTATGGCATCTGCCATGTAGGATTCTACAGAGCTGCATAGCTCTGTCTTCAAATCCACTCAATAGTAGATTCTTCCCTGGGTTCACAAGGTAGAGGAAGAATCTGTTAAGTTGTACATTGGGCCCTTTAGTCCACTATTGTTTTCCCTAGCAGAGAAGCATATGAATCTACATGAATTTAGGTGGTAAAATAGAAAATCATATTTGTCTCTGGGAGGTAGTCACCATTTTCCACTTTGGTTCCCATAATTCACTATATTCATTCCAAAACCACCATGCATTGTCTTTCTATCTTCTCCTTTGAGATTTCTTTCTTCTTTCACTTTGAACCATTTTGTCATCTTGGGCATCTTTTTGATTTGTGTTAATGTTAATCATTAATAATTTTATACTTAGTATATGCCAAGGAATTGCCTAAAGCATTTAAAATTTGTTAACTCACAAAACATTTCTTGAACTGGGTTAATTTATAATTTCTGCCCTAGAGGTAAAATAAAACAAAACAAAACCACAAAGTATAACCCTCTATTCCACAGAATGATAAAAAATAGCTCATCCCAAATCATGTCATAAAAAGCAGAACCAGAATTTCATCCCAGGCTCTATATTGAACCAGAGGGTCTGAACTTACCCTGGAAGTTTACATTTCCCATTTCACTCATGTGCATCTTTAGAGACAATTTCTCTAAGAATGGATTTCATAAGTCTAAAGGGAAAATAATAAGGCACATGTAAACTGTAGATGCTGTAAAACTATGATGTCACTCCTAAATGGGCAGCTAGATAGAATACAATAGTCAAAAAACATAACTTTTTATTATTTATTTTAAAAATAGCCATTTAAAATTCATCCAAGAAAGTTCTTCCTATGTTTCACTTTCTTCTCTCTCTTTATTCATTTCTTATAAAAAATGAACAGGTTCACAAAATAAAATAAGAGATCTACCTAGATATTTCCTATTCCCTAGATTTCTGAAGAATAGGATTCATGTCATTTTGATTCTTAATGATCATTTCCACATCACCCAGGAAGGAAAAGTAACTGTAAATTACCAAGGAACTGACAGCAGTTTAATGATAAAGAACCAGGAATCTCTGCTTTGCTATAGGAAATAATATGGTTTATACTCTTCTCTGAGAAGACCAAGATCACAGCAGGGAGACAGACACAAGTGCAATGCCAAAGAGTAGTTTGCCGGAACTGTTTTCCTTGTGGCTTCTCTATTGTGTGTGCGATAAGGGTAATTGCCACTACAGGAATAGTGAATCACAACAATGGCAGGTACATAGGTCTCTGCCACTAATTCACTGCACAGGATTTAGACTATTTTCCCCATTCTCTGACTTTAGGACTTGAAGGAGAACTCCATTCTGAACATTTGGATTTGCAGACAAATCAGTGGACTTGCTGGTTCAGGTCAATTTCCTCCATCTTCCTTTTGTAAAAAGCCGATTAGGTCCCAAAGTCTGGAGAAGCTGAAGTGCTGGTAGTGTTGAGAGGCTCAGTGTGAAGTGGGGGAGGATCACAGAATTCAAATTTGTATAAGCTATCGTAAATTTCAATAATCCAAAAGCCTCAAATTAGGAGCACAGCACTGTAAACACTCAGAGTGTCTGCCTGCTGAGAATCCTCAGAGTAGCAGACCCCAAAAGAGAAAGATGCTGGGCAAAGCTCCCTCATTCAAACATTTAAACTGCTTTTCTCTGACAGCATCCTTGATGACTTGGTCGACTGAGGCGACTGTACAGTCCAGGGGCATCAATAAAGGGTTTCTCTCTTGTTGTAAGCCTAGTATTTTCAAGAGGGTTGTTGACAAGGTCATAACCTGACCTGAGGTGGAGAACCTTGCTGAGAGATCATAGCCCTGACTGCTCTGGAAGGTTATCCTTGAAATGCAAAGTCTACAGGCTGTGTTCTTTTGAAGCATTTGAATTGTAACAGCTTCTTAGAGACACCAGTAGTCCCTTGTGGCTAACTCCCTTTGGGTCCCTGTTTGTCTAAACACACTGACAGTTTTGATGAAGCTGACTTGGTGGAATATTTCCCTGAGTTTAAACTGAATCAATTCACAGGCATTTCACCTGCATTCTCCTTTGAAATTGTACAGTGATTCATTTCTCTGACTTCTGCTAACACTACTCCTTCCCACAACCCAGGCATCCGAAATCCATCTACACTTGACATTCAAATTCGGATTCCAGTATCACCTAAGCCTGAAATCCCTTTATCCAATGAAATATGCCTTAAGAATCCTCTGGAACTCAGTAGCATATAAATTATATTTCCTCAGTCTCATTCTGTTACCTCATACCTAATTCAGTGCTTATGTCCACCCTCCCATGCTATCTCCCTAATACAATATGTTCTGAGAGAAATCAGTCATAGCAATCATATTTGTACTTCCTGGTCCTCCAAGCTGGTAATCAACACTGTTGAATAGAATAAAAGTTCAACTACCTTGGAACCACAGGATATGTTTATATTGGTCAGCCTGGATTTGCAGGCAGGAGGCTAACAAAACTGTCCTCTGAGAAGTTCCACCCAGCAGATTCCAGAAACAGATGCAAAGATCCACAGCCAAACATTAGATGGAGCTTGGGAGGTCTTGTGAAGGAGTTGGTGGAAGTATTGGGGAACACGGAAAGGATAAGAACTCTACAAGAAGAGCAACAGAATAAACTAACCTGAATCCTTAGAGGTTCCCAGAGGCTAAACCACCAACCAAAGGACATACAAAGGGTGGACCTTGGCCTCCCATACATATGAAACTGATGGCCAGCTTGGCCTTTTTGCAGGTCCCCCAACAACTGGAGATGGAACTTACCCTCACTCTGTTACTTGCCTGTAGATCCTACTCCCCTAGGTAAGCTATGTCTGGCCTCAGGGCAAGAGGATTTGCCTACAAAGTCCTACAGTGACTTGAGGTGCCAGGGTGGGTTGGTTGCCCAGAAGGGACCTCTGCATTCTCAAGGTGAAGGGGAGAAGGTGTGTGAGGGGGACTGGGAAGAAAAGAGGGTCTGCAAATGGGATATAAAATTAAGTAAATAAATAAATAAATAATGGAAAAATAAGTTCAGTTACTCATCAACACATTTATTCATTTTTCTTCCCCAGAGCTCCAGTTTTGTGTGCATTAGGAAACTATATGTCATACATGGTTTAATTTGCACCTACAATTTCATGCTAAATGTGAGTCAAAGCTAAGAACTTAATGAATTTTCCATAAGTCTCTGTCTATTTTATAGCCTGTTCAGGAATGATTTGATTCTAGTGTGTTTCTTTCAATCTTTACAAAAAGTAGAAAGAAAAGTATTGAAGACAATAAAGCCAGAGGAAGAAAGGGAGGGAAGATGGAAGGAACACTAGAAGGAAGGAAAACTGGAATTAAGGAAGGGAGGAAGGGAGAGAAAGAAGGAGGGTGTAAGGGAAGAAATATAGAAGGAAGGAAGGGAGGGAGAGAAGGAGGGAGGAGGAAGGAAGAGGGGGAAGGAAGGAGGGAAGGAAGACAGGCAGGCATAGTCCCAAGCCTATTTACTTGTTTCTCACAGCAGGGCTGAAGGAGTCATCTCCTGGTGAGTTATGGGCCCTGAAGGAGAATCTTTAGGCTCCCTCACCTAATTTATTATGCTGACCTGAAATCCTTTGAAGAGTGTTGGAGCACAGTTCTGTCTTTCATCATATCATTCTCTAGTTTGCACAACCCTGGTTTTTTCTGCCTTGTCCTGTCATTTATTCTGAGCATATTTTAATCTCCTCCAGCACTCTACAAGCACCAGGGATTCCAAGTCATAGTATAACACTAAAGTAATTCTGACATTATAATTCCAACTCCATAATTGTTAGTATTATGCAGTATAGACCAAAAGTTTATTATGTTTAAAACACCCATAATTGTTTTAAAGGCAATTTAAATATCTATTTATGCATTTTAGAAGTTAATTTGACTCTGTTCATAATCTTCTACAATTATTTGTGATATGCCCCCTTCATAAAAGTTTAATGTATTTTCTACCCCACCCCAATGTCCTTTCCCCAGTAAAATGACTTCTATAAACAGGCAGCCTGACTTTTCTATCTTTGTCCTTCCCGATCTCTTTCATAATTAATGATGTAGCTATACTTAGCTTCCTTTCTTCTTTCAGAGGAGGAAAAGGAGAAAGTAAAATGTAGAAGTAAGAATTTATTCAGAAGAATGGGTAGTGTAGGTTCTAGTAATGTAAATAAGATACAGATCCCATTCTGAATAAGTTTGAGTCCTACGGGAGAATGGTATATACCAAAGCAACTGTATCTCATAGGAGTTTGGTCTGTGATTTACATTACAGCCCCATAGGGTGGGGCATCTGTTAGAATCGTGTTATGCAGATACTACTGAGCTCATCTGAGATGAATAGAACTCCAAATCAGGACAGCAGCATGGAAGAGAGGGTATATTCTAGGGAGTCTGTAGGGATCTCAGCCAGTACACTCCACTGTAGCTCCAGACTTTCCTGCTGTCTGCACTGACTGAATAGTCTTCACACTCTTGGCACATGTCTACTTCCTGGAAATAGACTTCCCCTCTTTTTGTTGCCTAATGAGTCCAGAATTGGACCAGGTGTCTTGGCATGTTATAATCGGTGCTTTACAAGAGGCATGTATCCTGGGACAAATAGTGTGGTCTCTGAACACAGGCTGACAGTGTTTCAGTCCTTTCCATGGCTGCTGTACCTCACTTGAAATGTAAATGTTCATTCCTGGAGCAAGCAAGGATTTTTTTTCTCTGCCATATTAACTAATTAAGCACCATTTAAACTGTACTTAGCCTGGCATTATTTCTACCCAAGTGCATCAATTAGCCACATTAAATTTCATATTCTACTTTGAAGCCCAATTGAATAATCTCCCAGAGTTTTCCCTATTATATGAGTCTGTTTTCATGTTCAACAGTTTCTCTGTGTTAATGCCAATGATAGATGTTTAAAAAGAGCTTACATTGCCTATAATCATTTCCACTGAAAAATAAGCTCATCAAGAAAGAAATACAAGACAATGTCAATCCACAGAAACCAAAGATAAAGATATGAAAACAGACCAGGGCATTTTTATTTATTTATTTATTTATTTTGTCTAGCATTTAATTTTTTTTTATTTTTAGGAAACAAAAACTGCTATTGGAAAGCATTAGGAATACCTTTTTGTGTTCACTTTAAATACTTTGGTATAAATGTTGACCACTTAAGTTAATATAAACATCAAAAGATCTAGATTCAGATAGGTTGTGGGTGGGGTGGGTTTGATCTCAGATCTTATTAAGCCCTGTCTCTAGGTGTCATCTTTCTTATTTGAAAGATATCAGAAATAAGATCCACCTTACAAAGGCTGTTAAGAAAGCAATTAAAAGCATGCCATGTATCTGATACTTAAAGATACTTTTTGAAAGCTATTATCATGTTGGTGATGATTATGTCAGACAGTAAATATTTAAACTTTGTGGGTCACACGGCCACATGCTCTGTGTAAGGTAATCAATGGTAGACTATGCATAAGCAAATGTCCATGGCTGTGATTAAAGGCTACTCAAAATAGCAGGCAAGTTGGACTTCACCAGCTGGCTGTAGCTTGTAAAGTCCCGTTTGAATGTCATTCACCACTATTTTATATTTACTTGGTGTGTGCAATAAGCTAGACACTATACCTTGACTATAAATAATAAGTGCTAACACCTTTTGGACTACAGCAGTAAAATGATAAAAAAGAAATAAATCTTTATTCTCTCAGAGTCTGCTTCGTGATTATGAAAGGAAGTAGTGCATTAGTAAGCGCATGTGTGACATCAATGGGGGAAATATCCCAAGACATTTTGAAGAATCTAGCAGGAGAGACAGGTGATGTGTATGCATCATGCTACTATGTAAGGCTTCTTGCCACAGCACAGTACACAGAGTGGCATACTCTAGAAACTGTTTCCTGAAAGGTTCTCATTGACGTCACTGCTGTGAAAATCTTAGGATTTTCACAAAGCTTTTAAAGGTTCTCAAGTGTTTTGTTCCCAAAGAACTGAGCTGAAATGTATAATTCTGAGCTCGTTAAATGGGTGCATCCTGGAAAGGGGGCACTTAATGTATGGATACGGTATCAAGGACAGGCGAGTCCTATGTGGCTATAGATTGCCATCCTCTGTGAAAGAGTCTGGAAAAGAGCCATGCCAATATCAGCTATAAGCCAGGGTCTGACATCCATTCTTTAAAACCATCCACTTCGCTCTTCTTAATAACGCTGAGAAATATTATGATCCCTCTTTCACAGATGGCAGAGTTGAGGTTTGTATGGTTGGGACTCCTCACCAAATTAGTAACCAGAAGTGTTAATAGTTGACCCTAAGTCCATTTGCCTGAAAAGTGGCCCACTCTAGGATTTTGTAGTTTTCCAACCATTCAGAAAGATTCTTGTATCTCTAGATTTTTTTTCAATCCAGTGTGCATTGTCTATCACAACGCTATTGTTTATTTCTAAACCTAAGTGACAAGTATCCATATGTTTACTACTGATAAGGAATGATGTCAGGGTGACCTCAAAAAGTTCTACTGGCATTGAATTTACTCATTTCTCATTTTAACAAGTCCGGTGGCAATTTAATATTTTTAAGTATTCAAATGTGTTTGACATGACTTATTTTCACAAATCTAGACAACCTCACAGCAATTAAACTGCAGACCTCAGGTGCAAAGCTGTGCAGAGCCTTAAGCATCGGTCTGTAATATCTTCCCCTCAGAAATAACAGGACTGGCTGAGTCCACAGATGATCCATCCTGCTTTATATAAAATATAATGAGATTTATTGTTGGTGTTATCATTATCTGATATGTTTACCCTGATACTTAAAAACTGGTTAATAAGTATTCTTAAGATTTCTAATCATATATGAAAACCAAAAATGCAATCTACTGATCACTGGTACTTTGCTTAATTATATCCTTTCTAAATCATAAGGAATCTGCATGGTTGCTTGTAGTTTTTCCTAAAGTACAATAAATAGAGATGTTTTTGCTGAAAGCTGATTCCAGATACCACATTTCTCACTGAAACCTTTGCTACACACATTGACTTTGGGTAGGTAGTTTGGGTTTTATGTTCATTTTGTTTTCTTTGTTTGACTCCTCTTTGCCTCATTCAAAGCCCAGCTAGGAAGCTCATTGTGTGGTAGATTTACTTAAATATATTTTTAACTCTGAGGCAAGAAAACCTTGGGTCAGGGATGACCATTGGAAGAGCAATAGAGAAGAAATAGCAAGCCTCTTTGTCTGTGTTTTTGAATAGTTGCAAATACAATTTTGGAGACTAAAATCATTTATATATAAACCAGACTCTATGGTAAGAGTTTTAAATAAGGAAACTATGTTTTAGAAGCTATGTTTTAGTAAACAATTGTAATGAGTTAACGAATGAGCAAAGGAATGAGATAGAATTTCAGCTCAGTCCTGTAGAACTTTTTCTATGGCTTCCACACTAAGTATTAAATCGCTATTCAAGATATGTTGTTATTGGAAGACAAAGAGGAAACTGTGTTGCATATTCTTTTTTATTTTTAAATACATGGCATCGTTACTCCTATGAATTGAGTAAATATTTCCCTAATATACTGAACATATTTAAAGCGGTAGGCTTAACTTTGAAATACACTCAGGAGAAATAATATATTCTTTTTTTTTTTTTCTTAACCAATGTCGTTTTCATCTTAGAAAGCCTGGACCTGAGTAAAAGTTTAATAACTGCTTCTTGATTAGCAGTTTATTGGGTTTATTGGTGGGATGGAGATTTGAACTTCTGTCTCAGAACTTCATTTCTTTTGTTTATTCATTTCTTATTTATTTTTATAAAACGTTCTTAAACAGAAGACAACTAGGGCTTAATGCAGAACTCAAGCCCAAATAAATGAACTACAAAAAAATTCTCAGAAAAAATTCTAATCAAGAAATCACCATAAACAGACCTATGAAGAGCCTTGTGTAACCTATGGCACTGAAGATGGCCTTAGTCATTAAGGACAGTCTCTCGTGCAGAAAGGGAGAGAAAAATGTTTCCTGAGGAGAACTATAAATATGGTTATAAAGTAGTGACACACATATGAAGATGCCAAGATGTAACATGCCACTTTGTATGCGAGCCTAAAATTTCAATCTCATAATTTGTTTAAATAAACATTATATACTCTTGTTACAATTAGTTAAATTGGAAATCTGACATTTGGGCCTTGAATCAGTAGTAATACTACTATAATTACATGAGCTATTTTGAACACATTTTAAAATAAAAGTAAAAGATTTAGGGAATGCCTGGGGGAAACTCTGAGATGAAGATGGAGTATTAAAATGGTAATTTTAAGACTTATCTAGAGTAAAACAATACAATAGTGTTGGATATCTGTAGGGAGGTGGTGTGGATGGAATGGAATATTGAACAAGTGGCATGGTCTGGACTGACAATCTCAGAAGCAGCAAGCATAATGAAATGAGACTCACTCTTTATATGATGTTCTTTGCTCTGTGTGTCTAGATGAAGTAACCTCTTTAAATTTTTCTCCTGTATCAGTTATGAGACCTTGTACTTACAGTTTTTGTGTGATTTCTTGGAGTCTATATGCATATTTAATATCACTGATTCTGTATTATTTTAGTTGGACTTAGCTAAGCTCAGTTGCCATAACTGATGTCACAGACAGAGGCTCTAGATATTTCCAATAGAAACACATTTTCCCATGGCAATAAAGACTTAGAGGCTAGAAGCCCAAGATGAAGTCTGGTAGGGCTGGGTTCTGCATCCAGGGAAGAGTACAGCTGGTTTCCAAATGATACCTCTCTTACTGGGTCATTGCACAGTCCTTCCTTGAGGTGTTTATGCATAGAGAAGGGGGGAGAAAGTCTCCAGTGTCTCTTATTACAGATCAGTGATCCTATCAAATGAGGGTCGTATCTTTATGACCCCATTTCACATTAATTACTTCTATTATGACCCTGTGTCCAAATACAGCTACACAAGGGATTAGAGTTTCAATACATGAATGGGATAATGAACAATGAAGCTCAAGGGCAACCTGTATGCAGCACTCCTATGTTATATACGTGCTAGCATGAAAACAATCCTAAGAATAAGAACTGATAAGTTGTGGCTCCTAACTGCATTAGAGAAGGAAAATGAAGGAAGAAAACACAATGAGAATCATGTCTACGTTTTTAACTTAACTGACTACCAGAATTGTGTATTCTGTTGGACTTCCTATCAACATGTCACGTTCCTTAGATCCCCCAAGGAATAGTTCATGATAAATTAAAGTCTGGCCCTGTAAGATGGATCAAAACAGAGCTACTTTCTTAACTCCATTCTTTTAAAGCCCAGCTTCTGATTCTGCTTTAAGGAAATCTCTGAGCATGTGAGGATAGCAATAGTCTTTTAAATAACAGGTTTTGTCATGGGAGAAATTTAATACACTATTTATTCAATGTTGCTTCAATATTTTATAAACAAAGTTTGGGATATGTTTACCTCAAACTTCCAAGGCTTTTCTCTTTTTGAGTAAGGTTTCTATGAGTTCTATCCATGTGGCTTTGACTGATTGCTAAACTATATAGGCAATATAGGAATATGGAGGGTAACATCTACATCTATTTTTACTATGAGATATATTTAGAACTTACTGGGGCTGCAGTGGGAAAATGCTTTATTTAATTCTACTTCTTAATAGTGATGATTTAATAAAATGAGCATAGAATGTTATAGAAGCATATCTTCTTTTCTTGTGTGAGAATTAGTAGACGATAGTAATGTATTTAGTGTTTAGTGACCTTTCTAAGTGACTCACAGTGAAAGTCATCACTAAGACACAACTGAGAAAAAAGTAGTATACCACATATCTGGATCTTTGTCCCTTTGGTGTGATGCTTAACTCTAAGGATAGTACATTGCTATGACCAGGAAGTTGGTACTGAGGAATAAAAATGAATCCCCATGAGTTGGGTACTTCCTATGTGAAGTTCATGGACACAGAACTAGCAAAGAGAGAGATAAACAGACTTGCTCCCCATGCATGAACTCCTGATCTCCATTCCTTGGTTCATGGATGTTGTCCTCATAAAGGCATTAAAGTTCTTGATTTTCTCATTAAACTACTCAGTTATTCCCATTGACTACTCATTACATTTTCCTGACAAAGGGAAAGTAAATTATAGATCTGGTATGTGGGGTTGAAACACTCAAGTAGTTAAGTAGGTTTCTCCGATGCTCCGTAACAGATTGATACAACTACGTGGATTTGGACTGAAGTAGATAATGTAAATGCTCATATTGTGAAATCCCTAGATATACAATATAATAAACTCCAAAAACTTTAAACAGTGTAATGTTTCTCATAAAGGAGACTCTGTGCTGATAGGGGAATAGGGGCACAGTTGGCCAGCATTTTAACTGTCTGTGTAGAACATAGGTAAAAGTTTAAGAATTCCTTATGGCAGAATAAATTGTGACTAATAGCATGCACTAGCAACTATTGTAAACTTACAAACTAAGGCATCTCTCAAAGGTGACTCAGGTCTAGAAGACAGGGTTAGCTGCAGTGACCAGTACTGAGTACCAATCTGAAGCTCGAAGAAGCACTTCTAGTTTGTTTCCCAAAGTTAACAGTTCACATCTAAGAATCTTGAGTTTGCTCCTCTGTTTTGTTTGAGAGCGGTCTCACAATATGGTTCAGGCTGTCCTCTACTTGTGGTAAAGTGCAGGCTTCTGTCTGCCAAGTGCTAAGATTACTGGCTTGTGCTATCTTCCCTAGCTCAGAACTAAGAATCGAGTTTTGCCTGTTTAGTTTTTTGGTACTATTGTGTTTTTATTAGTATTTTTGTATAAACTCGTAGTCCTATACAACTTTGCAAAAAGAATTGGAATTTCAAAATCTTTGGTAGTTTTCATTATGACAATGAAGAGTGGACTGAGGTAAAAAGATATATTGTGAAATTAATTGATTGTAACCTTTAATAACCTTCATAACCCATGCAGACAAATTTACTGTTTTCCATTTAATATTTAATATCTGCTTTCATATTGAAGTTAAATTATGAAATAAAATATTGCTTTATGTGACTTTCATGTGAAATGATTGTATTTTATACTTAAAATTTCTTCTTATTTTTAAAGCATTTCTATTGACATATATTCATTCTATGTAGTGTTCGCATCCATCAAGAAAATTTCCTCAGGTGTGCCATATACTTGGGTCATATACACACCTGAACAGGAGAGAGAGGCTCAGCATTTCATTTCCAAACACTTCTTTACAAGTAAGTTGCTTTTGAGGAAAACGCTTATTTCCTCAAAATGAAAACCCAATGGAATGTATTCGTCACTAAATTCTCTCTCTTTAGCACTGCATTTCGAAGCATTGAAGACACCTTGATGCACTCTGTGAGAATTTTAATCAGATGAATGCATGTTAAGTAACTGGTGGAAATGAGCACATCAGTGCTTCTCTGTTTTCTGTCATCAAGCAATGACACATTCTGAGTATAAATTACACAACATATGACTGGGAATGAATTAATGTCAGGCTGCATAGTGCTTATAGCTCTGTAATACTATCACTGCAGGATGAACTGAGTGCAAGGTTCACTCAATTCCAGTACAAAATCCTAACATTCTTCACAGTAATTCAACCAGCATAGAGAGTTTACTGTGCTGGAGCACTTTATGTAGATATTGTGGTGTGCTTTTCACAAAAGCTCTATGAATTTGGACCTACTTAATACACTGATTCTACAGGTAAGGGAACATCAATTTGTAAGATAATACCACATTAGTTGGGTTCAAGGCATTGGATAACCCCTTTCGATGTATGTTCGTATGTATCTCCTAGAACAGTCAGGTGAAGATGCTATTATGTCCATCTCATGTGTAAGCAAACTCAAGCACATAAGCAACACATCTAAGAGCATGCTACCTACTTTTGAAAAACTAGAGAAAGAGTTGAGTCATCTGGCATAAGGGGTCAAACCATTACAACCAATTCAGGACCATCGGAAGGGGCCATGTGAAAATGAAGTTTAGTTAACATGTATTTGAACTGTTATTCATATAAACATAACAAATGACAGACAAATATTATTACTGTCTCTGAGAATATGAACTCATTAAAATAGCACATCCATGGTTGGGAGCTCTAATTCACTGTCTGTCACCATTCTACCTACATTAAAGTCGTGTTACTGTTTTGTTTTTCCCCCATTGAGGCTCAGGGACACAGATATATTTTGATGTTCCTTCATTCTTTCTGGCCACACACTCTCAAGCTTCTTTGGAACTTACTCTCATCCCCTAGTCTTTTAGAAGTTTGAGTGTCCTAGGCTCAATCTGTGGGATACCATTTCTTCTTTACCTATAATCATCTCTTCAAAGATATTTTTTAACCATAGAAATAATAGTTCAAGTCTTGGAGGGTGTTATGTTCACACAGGAAAATGATCATGGTGGGGAAAAAGAATAGAATCGAATCACTGAGTCACAACTAGAAACAGCAACCAAGGAAGACAATCATGTAAAAGATAATGCTGAATATTCCAGTGTTGTAAGGAGGCCAGAAGGCACACAAGAAAAATAATGTGGGGAAGAAAAGCAAAAATCGAAGAGGTCTAACAGCAGAGAAAGCACTTGACTACCCATGGCAAAGAGGAAAAAGAAATGAAAACTTAAATTACAGAAAGGGCATGGTAGCCATGTAGTATCCATGCTGAAAGCAGTCGCAATATTGCTGATGCTCCAGTAGGAGTAAGCAGTAGATACCAAAGGCAAATTGGTGGAAACTATTATTTTGAAGAGGGAAGAGGAAAAAACAGCTGTATGTAATATATAATACATAAAAATATGTAGATGTGCTCTTTGATTTGTTCATTTACTGAATGTCTACTGTATGTGTAGAACTAGTTAAACAGACTAGGTACCCATGTTATAGAAAAGAAGAAAATAAGATGTGCTAAATACCACTCTCCTGAGCTGGATGAAATTAAATCATAAATCTCTGGGGTGACTATCCCCAGAATTGGCATGCGCTGAGTGGCCTTTCTTTGACGACACCCATTTTATATAATATTAACAAGCTTCATTAGTAGATTTAAGCCTTCAAATCTAAAACAAAACATTAATTTACTTCTAGGTCTCCTTCCAAGGTAGTCTGATGCTTGGATTTGTTTAATATTAACAGTGGATGAATGGAAAGGATGATAGAATTTTGTGAATGTCTGGAAAGGGAAGAGAATGGGAGGAGAGGTTAAGAAATGAGCAAGATGAAAAGGACAGAGAAGAAAAGGAAGGAAGGAAGAAGGGAGGAGAGAAAGGAGGAGCCTTAGGTTTTATTATTCTGTATGGTTCTTTTCAGCTCTTCATTTATATGTCCTTCAGACCATCGAAGAAGTCTAAGCCCTTTGCTACTTAAAAGCCTGGCTATGGCTTACACAAATATCCAGTGACACATGCACACCACTGTGAATTCCTCTACAGGTGCATGACTTTCTCCAGAATCACATTCAATACAAGATTCATCATGCTTTCACCTTCTACAGCTCCTTTCCAACACAACCTACACATATGTACATGTACCACTACCACCAAACTCTAAAAGGATCAAGTGAGGAAACCTTCTCTCTTTCCCATCTTAGTGGTAATCACAGAGCTTCTTTACTTTCTAAAGAGAACATAGGCTGAAATCTTCCCAGCAGAATGTCATAATTTACTGTACAAAGCATGTACAAAATTAAATAGCATTGTGCGAAATGGAATGCAGATGAAGTAAAGCTGACACTGTATGAACAAGTTATAGTGTCAGTATTCACCAGAAATTCACTTGGGGACTGTTCTGGATCTCGATAACAGAGAAGCCTTGCATTGCCTTCTCCTGTGTGGAGGTGTGGTACGGTCCGGGTCAGCACACTCCATTCACAGCACTGTTTCCTGAGTCAGATGCCTCAGCCTGTCTATAGAATTGTGTATAGAGGACACATGAACATAGACTCAAACACTACTGTTTTCACTTGGACTGATGAATTTAGCCTAAATCTGAATGTTGAGGACATCGAATTTCTTGTTTGTGGTTTGGTTTTCATGTAGACAATTTCCTGGATATGATGAAAAGCAATTAAAAAACAAAGTTATGGATGCCTATGGCACAGAATATAATGGAGGCAGCATTAATTGTCACCCACACTTTTAGGAGTTCATTTCTATCTTCCTAGTCTTAGTTTCCTCTTGTTGAAAATAGTAGTTTCTGAGGAGCCACCAGACTGTTTTCCATAGTGGTTGCACCATCTTGCAATCCCACCAACAATGGAGGAGTGTTCCTCTTTCTCCACATCCTCCCCAGCATCTGCTATCACCTGAGTTTTTTATTTTAGCCATTCTGACTGGTATGAGGTGGAATCTCAGGGTTGTTTTGATTTGCATTTCCCTGATGACCAAGGATGCTGAACATTTCTTTAGGTGCTTCTCGGCCATTCGCATTTCCTCAGTTGAGAATTCTTTGTTTAGCTCCTTACTCCATTTTTTAATAGGGTTATTTGGTTGTCTAGAGTCTAATTTCTTGAGTTCTTTGTGTATATTGGATATCACTGCCTGAGGACCCAGCTATACCACTCCTGGGTATATATCCAGAAGATGCTCTAACACATAACAAGGACATATGCTCCACTATGTTCATAGCAGCTTTATTTATAATAGCCAGAAACTGGAAAGAACCCAGATGCCCTTCAACAGAGGAATGGATACAAAAAATGTGGTACATTTATACAATGGAATAATACTCAGCTATTAAAAACAATGAATTTGATAAATTCTTATATAAATGGATGGAACTAGAAAATATCATCCTGAGTGAAGTAACTCAATCACAAAAGAACATACATGGTATTCACTCACTGATTATTGGATTTTAGCCCAGAAGCCTGAAATACCCAAGATTCAACTCACAGACCACATAAAGCTCATGAAGAATGATTACAAAGTAGTGGGGGCTTCAGTCCTTCTTAGAAGGAGTAACAAAATACTCAAGGGAGCAAATATGGAGACACAGTGCAGGACAGAAACCGAAGGAGAGACAGACCATTCCACCTGGATATCCATCCTATGTGCAGTCACCAAAGGTAGAGGTTGATGTGGATGTCAGGATGTACATGCTGACAGGAGCCTGTTATAGCTGTCTCCTTAGAAGTCTGCAAGAGTCTGACATACTCAGAGGCAGAAGCTCACAGCTAACCATTAAACTGATCATGGGGTTCCCAATGGAGAAGATAGAGTGAAGGCTGAAGGAGTTGAGAGCATTCGCAACACCATGAGGAAAGCAACAATCCCAACCAACCAGAGCCCTCAGGGTCTAAACCACCTGGGAGCGCTTAGGGAGGGACCCATGGCTCCAGTTATATATGCAAGGGAGCTATATATATAAGTGGGAGAAGAGATCCTTGGTCCCATGAAGGCTGGACATGGGGGGGGATATTCGAGGGTGGGAGGTGAGGTACGGGGGAGGGTGGGTGGGGGTACACCAATGTGGAGGCAGGAGGATGGGGGAAGGGATAGTGAGTTCCTGGGAGGGAGGGGGGAAATGGGTAAGGGGAGAATACCTGAAATGTAAAAAAAAAATTTCCAATAAAAAATAAATAAATAAAATAAAATTAAAAAAAAAAAGAAAATAGTAGTTTCTAGGAATAACTTAAAAATCATGAATGTTTAATGTCACTTGGACATTTTCAAAAGTATTCGGTGCTGCTGCTTAAATGATGCTGTAATGACTGACTGTGTGAAAAACAGTGAGTGATTATATTACTCCAATCTACAAAAGGAAGAACTCCTGACCCCTGGGTTCTGGTCTCTGGTTTCCAAGTATCATCAACAAAAGGATGAGAGATTCGGGGACAGCAGGCAGATAGTGAGTCAATGAATGAATTAAGAAAGTATAAGATAAGTCTAGAACATCTTGCTGCACTAGAAAAATAAAAACTTTCTCAAGGAAAAATGAGGATATGACCAAAGGATTCAGACATCACTTGATGGAATGCCTGTGATCCATATTTAGGACAATTTGAGCATCATACTAATGACAGTAATATTTTTTCATTTTTGAACAAAATGGTAATCCAGAAATCCACAGATGTGAAATTAAATATGTGTGTAGTTCAATAGAGAGCATAGTGGCTCTTTTTTAATCTCTTAATTTATGTTGACTCCTTTTGATTTTTAAGACAGTCCTCATTACAAGGCTCAGGGTATGTAGACAAGGCCAGTTTAGATTTTTGCAGCTCCCCCCGACCTTTGACTCTGAGTGCTGGAACTACAAATGTGTACCACCACCGTGTCTGACAGTAATCACTCATTCTTACAATAAAATATAAACTAGCAAATGTAAAAGCAAGTGATAGAATTAAAAATAACCATTTTGCACTTACTATAACAATAACTGTTTTAGGACAAATTCAGTAGATGCTGAACCTGGTAGACAAATGATCAAAATATCAAGGCTTTATCCTACAGGACTCATATGAATTTCAAAGAGGAAACAGAAATTTCATGGTGGCAAGAATTACACACACTACATTAAAAGAGGGATCAAAGTTAAACCACCAATAAAAGGATAAAAATGTCTCGTGTGCGTGCTGGTAGGATGCACCTAGAGAGAAAAGAGCCATTTCTACAGCACTCTTGGCTAAGGTGCATATTCTGTGAATGATCATGAGTGAAAACTTCAAGGACATAATAATGAAGAGATGTTTTTGCCTAACGTCTTTTAGAAAGGGATCAGGAAAGATTAAAACGGAAAGACAATCTGCTAGAGATTAAGGGAAACTTGAGATTTGACATCTAAATGAGACTTACTTAAAACAAACACATTATTTTTACAGTGTCAGTTACCACTGGTTTAGTACAGTGTGCTGTGTACATTTATACCTGGTTATTTAAGAAGTGAAACCAAGCATATGTCACTGTCAACCATCATTAAAGATGAAGATTTTTTTTTTTAAAGGAAATAGAGAACATCATAGAAAATCACAACTGGACACAATACAGGGAACAAGTGGTCATGGGAAGCAAAATCCTCAGACCTTGATATATATATATATATATATATATATATATATATATATATATATCACCATGGAAGAAGAGGCAAAGAGAGTGTAGGGCCAGTGGTGTATAATGACTATAGGAAGACCTTGTTTGGACACTGATCAGCTGCATGCATGAATTCACAAAGGTTGTAACACTATGCATGAAACCTGTGTGGGTTTTGGTTTTTGCCTGTGTTTCTGGTTTTTTAGATTTTTTGGTTTGTTTTTGAGAGAGATACAGGGGGAGTGGAAGGGGAGACAGAGGGAAAGAAAACATAGAGTTGAGTGAATAGAAAGGTTAGGAGGAATTGGGGGAGGGGAAATATGGTCAAAATATACTTTATTAAAGAAATTGTATTTCAGTACAAGAAAGGCTATGGCAGAAAGAGGAGTATTCATTCTTTACTTATTAGGCCTCTCTCATTACCCAGGTGCTGCTGCTGCTAGATCCTTCAGTGATATCATAGCCAGCATTTTCAGGCTTCCGTTACTGACTAAAGACCAGCTGCTCTCTGGCAAGCCTCCTAGTTTTTATCACCAGATGGAACTACTGAGGTATCTGGCTTTATGGCCTGAGAAAGTGCTGAGATCTTTGTCTCTTCCTCCTAAGACAGCCATTACTCTAATTGTTGAAGGAGCTAGCCTGAAGGAATGGGTAATAAGTGGGTTCTCAGTCTTTCATATGCAAGAAAACTCTTACTACTATTTTCATGTAAACTGATTTAATAAATTATTTTAATATACATACATTTGTCCCATTGGTTCTGTTCCTTTAGATCATTGGATCTCAACCTGTCTAATGCTACAATCATTTTAATTTTGTTTCTCATGTTGTGGTGACCCTCAACCATGAAGTTATTTTGTTTCTACTTCATAACTGTAATTTACTACTGTCGTGGATCATACTGTAAATATCTGATATGCAATATATCTAATATGTGGCCTAGATAGGGCCATAGATTGAGAAGTGCTGCTGTAGATATAGTCTAATACAGTCTGTATCCTAGGCAACTGGCCCCAAGGACTGCTTTAAGCAGACTGTCTTTCTTTAGGTCATGGGCTCCAAGTCAGGCAAACTATAGCATTATCTGGTGTTGAGAACTCAACATCAAACAGAGGAGTACAGTGCCTCTCCAGTCCCTCTCCCTGAGAAACTATTGTTGGTGTAACATTCCTGTACTTAAGGAAAAAGTTTCTGATGGACAGGGACTCTTCTGCAGATGGAGGATGGAGGCCTGCTTTGCTCTACCCCCATCATACAGTATGCAATATCCTTCCAACTTTGCTGCTTAAGTCATTAGTAAAATCAACAGCAATCACAATTGGACAAAGCTCATCCTGCCTGACTTTTCTGTAGTCATATTTAAGATGCTTTGTGCCTTGGGAAAAATAAGTACTAGAGATGTTCACCAGTGTCAGAAAGAAACTATGGTTATACTGTATAAATATTTCAATAACAGCATTGCTATCAGAAACCACTTTAGAAACTGATGGGATATATACTCAGGCCCTTGCAATGAAAATAGGCCCATCTGGTTTTGTTCACACGTGAGCCTATGTCTCTCATTTTTTGCTTTCTGTTTGTTTGTGTTTGTTTTTATTGAGAAAAAGAATGAGTTGGTTCAGAGCTAGTGTCTATTTGTTATGATTAGAAATAATATGCCTTAATATATTCGATCATAGCCACAGCAGGAAGGAGATACGAACGGATTGAATTAGCTTTAATGCAGTAAAACTCTCCAATTGTTGACCTTCCAGAGGGACGCCACATCTACGATCATATTTGTCTTTTGTTTGGAATCAGTAGATTTTACTTTGTGTGAAATTCACCTCCATTTGCTCCTCGCTCCTGTGGTTTTCCTCCCTTACATCAAACATCTGGGAGCATTTTACAAGACTTTCCTGTAATCTGCCAAACTATGCACACATGTGTCTTTCAGGAGTCCAATTTTCTCCACCCAATAATTGGCCAATGCAGAGAAACAAAGTATCATTTTATTTTACATAATGGTGCTATGTAAAATGATTCACTAATTCAGTGCTGAAAAATAATAACCACAAGGTGGAAGATTTAAAAGCACATGCCAGAGAAGAGCACCCAGGGAAATCTAAGTATTCAGCTCTTATACAAGCTCACTCTTGCCCCCTGCAGTTTGCTAAGGGACCGAAAAATATTTTGCAATTAGCTTTGTGTTTTGCTTGCAAACTTTAGCTGAAATTTTCATTTGCCTTATAAGGAGCTGTCAGTAACCCCCAGGAGTACAGCACACAGTGGTATTATTTAGAAACAGATTTGCTTCTCTATCACATAACAAATATGTCTGTCCTTGTATCTCTTTGTATGTATTACTGTATCTCTTACAGTTTGAAATGAATATCTGTGTAAACAATTCAACAATAGCTAATACTTTTCTCTTAATAATAACACAAGTTTTAAAAATATAACTCCTAAGAAAATAAATTGTGTGCTCTTACCTTATAGCCTTCAATTTCTTTATACTAATGAGATTGTGAGAAAAGTTTCTCTTTGGTGCCCTAAAATTCAGCACCCATATTCTGGACAGCACCCTCTCAAGAAATAGCTCCTAAAGCAAACTACTGAGTGGAAATTGAGAATAAAATCCAGCATGTGTGGTGACTAACTTCTCACTAACTCAATATCTTACACATCAACTTTCAGTACTTTTATCTCACTTAGTATGAAAATCTATTCTTTTTAGTAACACCAGTGATAAAAAGAAAAATTCAGAGCAATTACAAACAAACTCCAAGTACTTATCTTTCTTCAAAATAACCTTTGTGGTAATATTAATAAGTGATTAAATGAATAATTCAGGATTTGACATGTTTTAAAAGGAGAATGGGCTACATCTCACTGAAAATGAATTCAGTGGAAAGGGTATGTTGTGTTACTGTGTGTTTGTTCATACCTCACCACTCGTCCAGGCCTGTTCTGTGTGCATGCAGTATGTAATGCTCCTTCTGTGCTAGGGATTTCTGTTTATTACATAAGCTTCTCTAAGAAAAAATGGGGGAGTCAAAGATTAATCACTACAGTTCCCTGTTAACTCTCAGCCAAGCAATCTAGCAAGCCAATGTCTAGATTTTTTTAGTTCACAAATGACTATTATGTTCTAACTTCATTCTCTCTTTTTTCCCTTCTCTTCTTTACTCCCCATGACCCCAAGGCATAGAAGTGAAGTAATTATATGTTACTCTACAGCTGTGGTTAACATTTTTTTTTGGTAGTTGTTGCTTTGGTTTTTATTCTTTTTTTCTTTTCTTTTCTTTTCTATTTGTGTGTGTGTGTGTGTGTGTGTGTGTGTGTGTGTGTGTGTATTTCTCAAACTTCCTTTAATACAGAAGTTCCTCACATTGTGGAAAACCCCCAACCATAAAATTATTTTCATTGCTACTTCATAATTATATTTTTGCTACAGTTATGAATTAGTTGTATTGTAAATATCTCTGTTTTCTGATGGCTTTAGGCAACCCTTTTGAAAGGGTCTTTCAAACCCAGAAAGGGTTTCTGATCCACAGTTTGAGAACCACAGCAGTACAACAAGGTATAAATGAAAGTCAAGACTCACATAGTTCTCATTTATTTTGCTAGATGCTAGGTCTCCAGCAGCTACTTCAAAGCCTCCTTAAATAAGAATACAACTTTACCAAGTAGCAAGCATAAAGCATGCATGCCATTTCAACACAATCTTTAGCTCCCCTCAGCTTCTCTACTGTCCCATTGATATCTCTCCCACTGATTTTCTCATAAAATATCATGAAAATCTAGCTCCGCTAAAAATCACAGAGATCCAGGAACAGCTAGCTGCAACTATGTACAATAGTTGTTTCTGGAATCACTGACTTTCCAAATTTGAACTTGTGTTTTTGTGTTTGGAGACAGAATCTGTCACCAAGACAAGTGTGTCACCAATTAAGGTAGGCTGGCTAGCCAGCCAGGAAGGCTCAAGGATCTTCCTGTTTTCATTTCCTCAATGCTAAGGTTACAAAGGTATGCATGCTACCACTCATAACTTTTAAATATAGTTTCTGGAAATTATACTCAACTCCTTGTATATAACAGACAACGCTGTGTCCTTCTGAAGAGGTGTTCTCTTATCCCTTAGCAAGAGAATCTCAGAACAGAGTTTATTATTCTGTTTAGTTTCATCTATCATTTTGATTTGTAATTATGGTTCATAATATCATTTATCTCATATTTATTATGTGTTATGCTATCATATTACAAAGAAATAAATGACCATTGCTTTGGTAGATAGAGCTAAGTATTTGCAAAGATAGTGTAGATAACTGAATGAGACAGGACTTAGGGATAAAGATGTGAATGGAACTCCCCAACCAGTATTATAAACTTTCCTTAATCAGCATACTTTGAAAGGCATTCTTTCAGCTAATAACAATTACACTGAACTATATTTTATCAGCCCATAAATGTAACATGTTTCCCAATAAACATGTTATGATAGGCTTCGTTAGGATTTATTTGCTCATTTATTAATTGACTACCTCATCTGCATCAGACATTGGGTACTAGGAATTCAGTTCTGAACAAAGCAGCTAAAATTCTCTCTCTGAATTCATCTATACATTCTATACATTCTATCTGAAGATGACAGACAATGGGAAAGTAGAGCTGTCATAGGAGTAGCAAGTAGGAGGTCTAATTTAGACAATGTGGTCATAAAAATACTTTGCTGAGGTGGTCGAATGAAGCTTAGCTTATGACATTTTAGATAAGACTGGAACATCAAAGAGAATGTAGTGTTGCAAGCATCTGTAGGAAGTGTATATCGGGTATGGTGAACAACTAATGAAAACAACAGCTAAACTCAGATTGGTTCGGCTATCTGTTAGCAAAACAGAATAGCAATGGAAGTCTAGGTGAACACTTTCTTCTATCATTCTTCACTTTACAGAAAAGCAACATGTAAAACTTAAAATTATATGAGAACATTGACACACCTCTAAATCCATATACTTTACAAATGGAGGCTAAAGGAAAAAAGAGAACCTGCCGACAATCTGCATTCATACGAGGTTCTAAAAGTGCAGAGTTTGAAGAAAGGAAAGCAAACTATTGTTTGGTGATACAGAGTTGAGTCAGGACTGGGTTACAAAGGAACTGAGGGAGATTTTTGCGAATGATCAAGTTTTGTTTGCTGTGATGAGATGGTTCATGATTGTGCTATAACATTCTTTTGAATGGTATGTCTGTAAGTTTCTACTTACAATAAGAATACCTAACTAGAATATAAGAAAAGTCAGATTTGTTTATTTTCTTTCATGCAGGTTAGTTGTAGCATCTCCTGCTCACTTTTGAAAAGTACTAAACAAACTTCTCTGAAACCTATATCATCTTTATTCATCTTTGCAGGATCCTTATTCTTCTGTATGTGGAAGATTCATTTTCAGTGTAGGACAGTAAGAATATTTACCAACTCTATTGCAAATGTCTCCTCACGAACTTTGTCAAAGAGCTAGAAGCTGATCCACATATAGTTTTAGCATTCCATTTTAATTTAGACATTCTGAAACCTGAATTCAATCAATAACGTTTCTCATTTACTATAATTCTGAGCAATCTTCTGTCATCTGCCTTTCCCTTCTTTCCTATCCTTTTCTCCTTATTTCCCTTTTCTCTCTTCTTCTCCTGACTTGTTTCTGTTCTTATTCTCTTCTCCTCTCCTCCCTCTCCTCCTCTCCCTCCTTTCTCTCTCTCCTCTCTCTCCCTTCTCTCTCTCTCTCTCTCTCTCTCTCTCTCTCTCTCTCTCTCTCTTCTCTCTCTCCCCCCCCCACTGAATACCATGACTGTCTGCATGTACACAAACACACAGATGCACTACTGAGAATTGACCTGAAGTCTTGCACATGCTGCCTTACATTTTCATGCAATAAAAATTTTCTGAGGTAAGGCAACCCTCTCTCCAAGAGCAGTAGTCATCCTCTTGTCTACTTACAAGCCTTATGTTTTTCAAAATCACTCATACTAAATTACTACATAATATGTACCATGTAATACTTTTGTCATTTCTCTCCAGTCTGTCTGGTCCTCCAAGTTCCTGGAACAGTTTGGTTTGGAAGGAAGAAATTTGTGCATTTGTGACAGGCAAATAGACACGCAGCAGATGTGAGATTTCTTCCAGCTTCCATCTCAACTTTGAATTCTCATCCTCAAGAACCATTGGAGAGAAATGTAGGTGAGGGCAGATGGCCAAGGCCCCCAAAAGACCTTGTAGATAAAGTGGATAGCAGGAGCACCCGAGAAATATTTTAGACCATAGTAACTTTAGGACTAGATCTTAATGATGGCCATTTTGACACAGATGGGCAATTCGTGACCAAGTCTTTAGATTTATTCCCATAAGTTTCTCTATGACATAAGAAGCCCCTCTTTTCATTTGAACAACATCAATATTTATAATTTATGAAAAGAAATCTATTTTTTTCTAACAGAAATCTAACTGGTACTGACACATTTCAGTGGAAACAAAACACTCGATGACTTTTTACAAAATTACTTCTATTGTTCAAACTTGCATAGCATTTAAACACATTGCTCACACAGTTCCTCTGACACAATCTAATTTCCAATCTAACCCTTATTAGCTGGAAACCTTGGGCAGCTTATTTAAACCCTCTGTAACTTGATTTCACCTATGTATAAATGAGGCAATACTATTTATATTGTAGTGATTATTTGGGGATTTTAAAGTTTATATGAATATTAATTGAAAGTAGAGTCTAGCATATACTAAGCCAGCAATAGATATTGTTCATTGTAACTATTATTATCAATGCAATTAACTAAATCATGCTCATCTAATGAAAAAGTCAATTCTCAAGTGTCTATACCTAGATGAGCAATGAATGACTGGTTAATCCAACACTAAGTCTGGGGTGCATGTTACCTCTAGATCCACAGAGCATCACTAATTAGGTCTTGCCATCTTGCTCCGTTAATGTACTGAATCATCCTTTTCTAACTGATGTTATGCAAACCCAAAAGATAATTTTACACCATTTTAAGAGGATAATGATAAATTAGAGATTTATTTAGGATATTCTCAAGTTATTAATACATAAGCAAGAGCAATAACAAAGTCAAATGAGCTACTTCCACTTTGTGGCTCAAGTAGCTTGTGTGTATAGCATTCAGAATACTTGGCCAAACTTTCAAGTATGATTCACTGCCCAGGAGGGTGCTGTACTGAACTTGAACTTTGTACTAAATGCAAATGAGCTGGTTATTTGGGGGGAAGAACATTGATTTATGGAGATAATTTCCTAAGGTTTCATTTGCTTTATGTTTATATTATAGAATAATTTGTAATGTGTTTCAGGAAAGAAAGAAAAATTTAAAATCACTGAGCTGTGTTTGAAATAATAAAAAGTCTTACAGCTTTTTATTTTTCTCAAGCATTTGATATACTCAGCATGCTTTTATTCCCCACACATGAACAATTGATGATAATAGGAATACTGACTTCCACAGGGTTGGTTTAAGGCAGTGAACACCATATCTGCATCACATGTCCAACTACTTTGTCACCATTACTCTATCTCTTCGCCGCAGCATTTTGTTAACCATTGGCAAAACCCAGGGCAGTAGTCAGCTTAACCAAATCAAAGCCATAAGACAGAGTATTGAATACTGCACCATTACAAAATAGCATCGTATTCCTCGGTTTTTAATGGGCTAGGCTGTCTCCATAAATACAATGTGTAAGTCCATAATTAGATTTCCCATGACTGAAAAACTACTTTCTGTTACTAGGACAATCTCTTGGTCTCAGTGTCAGAGTCAAACCACTATTCATTTCTCCCCAAACATATATCCTAGGGGGGGGGGAAAAAAAACAGGCTGTATACTGATATGCTAGTGAAGACACTGAAAACCTGTCCAAAGGCCTTTCTATCTTATTCCCTTTCTGCTTCTCATGTTGGCTTGGTTCTGAATTTTTACAAACCATGTTATTTACTGCAAGTCTAGGTCATCTAGTGCTACTGTCTCTCTTTTGCATGCCATGTTTCTGTAACTTCTTTCTTTTTTATTTGTGCACTGTTAATTACTGGCCCCTTTATTACTTTCCCATTAAAATCAAGACAAAACATAAATTTGATTCTACCAAACATGAGCTTTGCATGACTCTCACAATTCTGCCTTGCTTTCCAAATTATGTAAGATGAGAAAAATTCCTTTTGTTGTCTAATTGCTCTGGCTAGAACTTTGAGTACTATATTGAATAGATTGGGGGAGAGTGGGTAGCCTTGTCTTGTCCCTGAATTTAATGAGATTCCTTTAAGTTTTTCTCCATTTAGTTTTATGTTGGCTATTGGTTTGCTGTATATTGCTTTTATTATGTTTAGGTATGGACCTTGAGTTCCTGATCTCTCCAATACTTTTAACATGAAGTGATGTTGTATTTTGTCAAATTTTTTTTCAGCATCTAATGAAATGATCATGTGTGCACCCATAGCTTTGAGGCTAAGCATAACAACTTCAGAGCTGAAAGGAATTTTAAAGCATTTAACTTAATTTGATTTTCTTTATTTTGTATGACAGGATTTATATGCGAAGGGTAAAGGCAACTTTAGGCATAGTTTTTCTCGTTCTACCATGTTACAGCATTGAACTAAGATCATAATCTTGGTGGCTATCACTTTTACCCTTGAGTCATTTGGTTTACACTAGTGTATTTAACTTTCAATCTATGAAATCTAAAAGAGCATAAGGACTGCCACATTCCTACTATTTCAGAAGTTGTGGTCAGCGAAGTATTTTGAACCATACTTAAAAATTGCTACTGTTACTACTACTATTACACTACTACTACACAGACATATATATATGTCTATACCTATGTCTATAAAAGTATATCTATTTTATACATATATATTAAATGAATATGTGATACAGATAGAAAAATAGATAATAGGCATTTACTTAGATAGATAGATAGATAGATAGATAGATAGATAGATAGATAAAAAGATAGATAGACAAAAGATAGATAGATTGATAGATAGATAGATAGATAGATAGATAGATAGATAGATAGATAGATAGAAACTTTTCTATTGTTGTGATGGATCATCATGATGAAAAAGAAACTTGGAAAGGGAGAGATTTATTTCATCCAGGAATGTCAAAGCAGGAACTTAAGCAAGGCATGAACTTGGAGGGAAGAACTGAAGTTGAGGATATAAAAGAGTGCTGTATACTGGAATTGATCTTCTTATTTTGCAGTGATTGTTTTTTATAGTGTCCACTCCCATCAGCCCAGTTATGGCACTGCCTATAGTGTGCTGGGCTCTCTCACATCAATTATCAATCAAGAAAATGCACCACAAGCTTACTCACAGGCCACTCTGATGGGGTCATTTCCTCAACTGAGGCTTTCTCTTCTCAAATGACTAGCTTGTGTTGAGTTGACATAAAACTAGTCAGTGCAAAGATGTAGAGATATATCTAAGTTATGAGTTTCTTTCCATTTTTCGTTTTCTTCCCAAATGAGAGGGAAACATGGTAACTGGAAGGTCAATGACACCACAAGAACTCCTACAGAATCAACTAACCTGGACTCTTAGGGACTAACGAAATTTAACTGCCAACCAGAGAACATGTATGTGATGAACCTAGCACCTCTATACATATGTAACAGATGTGCAACTTGGTCCTCATGTGGGACCCCTAATAATTAGAGCAGGGGATACATATTACTCTGTTGCCTGCCTTTGGATCTATTTTTTTCTAACAGGGTTGCCTTATTGCTAGTAAAAGATGATTGGCCCAGTCCTACTACAATTTAATATGCCAAGGTGGCTTGAAATCCATTGGAGGTCCTCTTTCTCAGAGAAGCAATGGAAGGAGTATATGGGGAAGGGAAGGTAGAGGGAGGGACAGAGAGAAGGAGGAGGGGAAGCTCCAATTGGGCTTAAATAAATAAAATTAACAAATAATAAGTAAATAAAATTAATGAAAAAGATATGAAAAGATACACATATACAGAGGAAACTGAAAAATGACCCTCTTTCCCTGATACTGCTCTTGTTAAATGTAAGATCTTCTCAATAAAAACTGCCAACTGTCTATGATTATTTTTATTCCCATCCTTAGATTCTATTCTTTGTTCTATATCATAGCTTTCCTCTTCCTCCTTTTTCTCCCTCTACTTCTTCCTACTCCTCTTCCCTCCCTCCTTTTCTTTGTCTCTCCACCCTTTGTTGTTACATTCATGTGTTTGTATTCCTTACCATATCTAGTAAATTAAACTTGTATTAGTGAAATGGCCATGAACCTTAATACAAAAGAGTTGTCTTTGGCTCATATGCAGAGCTTCTGAAATTAGATCATACACCCTAGGTTATTTGGAGCTTCCTTAATTTTTATTTTATTGGAAATTTTATTTACATTTCAGATGTTCTCTCCTTACCCCATTTCCCCCCCTCCCTCCCAGGAACTCACTATCCCTTCTTCCCTCCTCCTGCCCCACGTTAGTGTACCCCCACCCACCTCTCCCCCGTACCTCACCTCCCCACCCTCGAATATCGCCCCCCCCCACGAAGTCCAGCCTTCATGGGAACAAGGATCTCTTCTCCCACTTATATATAGCTCCCTTGCATATATAGCTGGAGCCATGGGTCCCTCCCTAAGCGCTCCCAGGCTGGTGGTTTAGACCCTGGGGGCTCTGGTTGGTTGGATTGTTGCTTTCCTCATGGTGTCACGAATCCTCTCAACTCCTTCAGCCTTCACTCTATCTTCTCCATTGGGAACCCCATGATCAGTTTAATGTTAGCTGTGAGCTTCTGCCTCTGATATGTCAGACTCTTGCAGACTTCTAAGGAGACAGCTATATCAGGCTCCTGTCAGCATGTACATCCTGACATCACATCAACTCTACCTTTGGTGACTGCACATAGGATGGATATCCAGGTGGAATGGTCGTAGAGTCCCACCTTCAGTTTCTGTCCTGCACTGTGTCTCCATATTTGCTCCCTTGAGTATTTTGTTACTCCTTCTAAGAAGGACTGAAGCCCCCACTACTTGGTCATCATTCTTCATGAGCTTTATGTGGTCTGTGAGTTGAATCTCGGGTATTTCAGGCTTCTGGGCTAAAATCCAATAATCAGTGAGTGAATACCATGTATGTTCTTTTGTGATTGGGTTACTTCACTCAGGATGATATTTTCTAGTTCCATCCATTTATATAAGAATTTATCAAATTCATTGTTTTTAATAGCTGAGTAATATTCCATTGTATAATGTACCACATTTTTTGTATCCATTCCTCTGTTGAAGGGCATTGGGTTCTTTCCAGTTTCTGGCTATTATAAATAAAGCTGCTATGAACATAGTGGAGCATATATCCTTGTTTGTGTTAGAGCATCTTCTGGATATATACCCAGGAGTGGTATAGCTGGGTCCTCAGGTAGTGATATGCCAATTTCTGAGAACCGCCAGACTGTTTTCCATAGTGGTTGCACCATCTTGCAATCCCACCAACATTGGAGGAGTGTTCCTCTTTCTCCACATCTTTGCCAGCATCTGCTATCACCTGAGTTTTTGATTTTAGCCATTCTGACTAGTGTGAGGTGGAATCTCAGGGTTGTTTTGATTTGCATTTCCCTGATGACAAGGATGCTAAACATTTCTTTAGGTGCTTCTCGGCATTCGCATTTCCTCAGTTGAGAATTCTTTGTTTAGCTCCGTACCCATATTTTAATAGGGTTATTTGGTTGCTAGAGCTAATTTCTTGAGTTCTTTGTATATATTGGATATTAGTCCTCTATCGGATGTGGGATTGGTAAAGATCTTTTCCCAATCTGTTGGTTGCCATTTTGTCCTATTGACAGTGTCCTTTGCCTTACAGAAACTTTGCAATTTTATGAAGTCCCATTTGTCAATTCTTATCTTAGAGCATAGGCCATTGTGTTCTGTTCAGGAACTTTTCCCCTGTGCCTAGGTATTGAGGTCTTATCCCACCTTCTCTTCTATTAGTTTCAGTGTGTCTGGTTTTATGTGAAGGTCCTTATCCACTTGGAGCTTCCTTAATTTAAACCAAATTGTTTTATTGTTTGGAAAAAAGAATGTGATTAGCCCTTCCTTTTTTTTTTAAGAATTAACAACAAAATGCAATGGATGGAACTGATGTAGAGCAGGAAAGTGGGTTTCTTGATTGAAATTCTCCTCCAGGGGCTGGGAGACTATTCTACTCTTGAGTGTTTATCATCTCATAGGCAAAAGGTAAGCCATTCATTAGACTGAGCCTGAGGCTCAAGAGAGTGAGATGCCTGTGTGATTTTCCATGAGAAACTCACGTAGTTATACCAGAGATCTAGAGGTTCATATAGATTCCCTGGGTTCTATAGTCACCTGTTTAAAAGGAATTCCTTTAGATTTGCTTTCATGATTAAAATTAGGAAGAAATATTTTGCAAATTCAATATAAAAATAGTCACTCTTTTTTTATGCATAACATTTTCCCTTAAAGTTTCAACTCTATAAGTGTTGAAATATTTAGCCTATGGCAACATAGACTCACCATTTCTTGTATGGCAATAAAATAAATGATGAAGATGTATTTCTGGGCCAAAATACAGTCATTCAGTTTTCAAGCTTACAAGAACAGGCAAATAGAATACACACCTAGCAAATATTTTCAAGAACTGCACCACAAAAAGAAAAGTTAATAAGGCTGAATTAGTCTAAATTATAAATTTTACATCTCCCTCACCTCTGTTAGTGCTTCTGCAGGGTGCTAAAGTGACAATTGTGCATGTAACATTAATTACCATGCTTTTATTTTTTTTTCACTTATTCTTTGAATGGCTGAATGTAACATATACTAAGAACTTGAATGTGGGAGTTGGAATAGATTGAAAATCTGGCATAATCTACCAAAGATTCTCACATGTGATATATTTCTAAACTCCCCTAAAATCTAGTTTCTTTACTTATAAAAATAAATGGTAGTAGCCTAGGAGATGGTTCAACAGTTAAATCTAAGGTATAGTGAAGTGAACACTTATGGTTTCTTTGGAATGTCAGTTGTGTCCCAGGTGTTTTGCTGGGCAGACAAATGGAGGAATGTTTTCCTAAAGTGGACACAGGTAAAAAGATGTTTTGCTAAAGCAAGCACATGAAAGGACACATGATGAAGGATTCTTTGCTAATGACGCTTGTGTACTAGTTTCCCTTACATTGCGTTAGCTGAGATCCATTTGTTGTAACTCCATAGAGAGAAACACACCAAAAAAATCTGGTGGTGTTCTGATGGCTTTTCCTGCTTCCAAAGACTCAGGCCAATTGGCAGAATGATGTCAGCTGATACAGACTCATGTGGAGTTTTGCTAAGCACATGCTGAGGCAAGACCATGGAAAGACATAATGTTTGGAGGGAGTATAAATAGGACTCAATGGATTGTGAACAGGCTTGCTTGCATTGTTAGCTTTGCAACCAATTCTTAGACTCACATCTTCATCTTCACTGATCTTCACATGGTTGAGAAAGACACAGCAAAGAACTTCTCCTAGCGTCCTGCTGGTCTTTGATTGCTCATGCTGACTCAGGCCAATTGCCTAATCCGTTGAGGCCTGGCAGTTTCTGCTAGATGGTGCCCAACTGCTGATTTGTGTTTTCTATCCTGACACTACTGAACTGGACTGCCTGATATATTTGTGAAGTGTTTGTGAATGGATCAAGCTGCCACTGTTGATTCCTGTGGACTGAACTACTGATTTTCTGACAAGACAAATAAGATTTGCTCCAAAGAACAATTTCTAAACAGGTTACTTCCCCAGTATCCTAATGACCTCTCTCTTCTACTACATCTGGTGGGTGGTAGGCTAGAAGGGAGGTTAAAGTGTTTAAGAACCCATATTAAAAATAGGGTTTGAAAAAATTTAAGGCAACACTGTAGGCATGAAGAATGGAGTTTGAATCACTGGTACCTCTTAAATGCTGAATGGATATGCAATCCAATACTCAGAGGGCTACAAAGACCTGTGCTAGAGCAAGTTAGCTAATTAGACTAGCTTTATGTACTGCTCTGGGCTTAATTCAGAGATGTTGCTTCAGTAAATAAGGAAAAGGAAGCCTCCCTATATCAACCTAGGACCCATGCACACACATGCTTTGCCACACACTTACTCCCACAACACATATACAGATCATGCAACACACGTACAAATCACACACACACACACCACACACACACACACACACACACACACACATATAATATATATATATATATATAATATATATATATATATATATAAAAACAAACCACACACATGATTACATATATAATAAACATGTAAATAAACAAAATGTAAAAACAAATATAAGTAATAATATCTGCTATAAAGGATCATTTATAGAAACAACATTGATCCTTACAAAATACTTAAGCATCTAGGACATCCTAATGCTTCATCTATACATTGAAATGCTCATTATATTGTGGTTTGATAGTATCCTAGAGAGATTATCAATAATGTTCCTCTCCTTTTTTATCTATTAGTAGATCTGGGGGGTATTTAAAATTATGTGTCCACGCAGCATCCTTTCTATAAATATCTACATACTAAAATATTGTTTCCGGTTTTGTTTATTTTCTTGGGAGATATTCTGCAAGATAGAAATGTCGTATCAAGTGAGAGGTTTTTATAGACCTTCTTGCAAATTGCTAAATTACTCTCCAGAGGAAAGTAAACCAATTTGCAGATAGCTGTGTGATATTAAACCTCTTTTCTCAGAGACACACTAACATTCAGCTTTTATTATTTTAATTTATTTATTATAGAAGAATCAGCATAAAATTTGATAAAAATTTGTTTTACTTTTTTTAGCTGCAGATGTAACAGGGATTTTGTTGGAGTCCTAGCTCTCCCAGTCTAAGACCGGCACTTTTTCTTGACTAATCAGTTAATTTCCCTGAAAAATTAAGGAGTCATTCAATGCTTCAGAGCATCTTGTCATTCTCAATACTGGCAATAAGTCCTAAGCCAAGTTCCACTCAAATTCTTTAGAATTTCTTGGCCTACAAGTGTAGAATGAAGCTAGGACTATTCTGAGATATTACACACCACAAGAATTGGTGTAAGAGAAGTCAAAGAGAGGTATCAACAGAATTGCCACACAATTTGGATATTTGAATTGATGGAAACAGTGCTAATTTGAAAGCCACAGATTTCACACCACAGCCTTCATTCTTTGAATGATTTAATGGTAATTTACAGGGAACCATTTTCTCAACTTCTGGTTCCTTTTTTTTTTTTTTTTATTCTGGCCCACATATGATATCTTTGTAACTATGAGTCTTCAATGGTGTCTCCCTTTCCTCTCTCCTGGACCTCTCCAGTATATCACTCCAACTATGTTTACTACACTATATAAGGAGTATGGTGGAATTCAAAACTCTTGACAACTGAGCAATTACGAGGCTTGATAGAGCTCTTGTGATTGGACAACAAATGGAAATTGTTGAAAAAGGAAAGGAGAGACAGTATGAACAGAAAGGTAGCACCCAGAGCTAGTGAAATGTTCTGTATGATAGGAGACAAAGGCATTTTTCAGCAGGGTGGCTAACCATAGACAAACAGCAAACCTTAGGAGTCTAATGTTAAAGATCAAGGACATTCAAAAAAATCAGAATCCATGGACTGGTAAATGAAAAAATAAACAGATACAAATGGAAGGAAGTTGGTTGTATTGTAAATTTGAGTAAAATGGAAGGAAACTGTTGAGAGACAAGGAAATAGTTCCAATCTAACAGACATGAAATCACTGATGTTAAACACATTGAACAGAAAGTGCAGCCCTGGATAAAGACATTGAATACAGAAAAGATAGTCTTTAGATTGCTGGAATTTGATGAATGTGAGAAAAAGTAGAAAAATAATGAAAAGTGCAAGATGATATAGAAGTTAGAAAACAGCTATCAAGTGCTTCGGGGGCGGGGGGAGAATAAAAATCAAAGGACAGGAAAGGAATCACTGTTATCATATTATTGATATATGTCCCAAAGATTGACATTTCAAAATCAAAATCAATTAAAAGAACTTAAATTATAAAAAAGGAAATTATAATAAATTTTTTTAAATTATAAATTAATTTATTAAATTTAAAACAAGAGAAAATGGAAAGAAAAAGAGGAAAGGAGGGATGGAAGAAAGGAGAACAAGGGGAAATACATTTTTGTTTCAAATAAACAAGATTTTAAAAAAATGTATGCATGTTCTAAGAGTAGATAAAACTGGAGAACTGTAAATTTCTATGTATATAGGAAAAAACATAAAGAAAACTAAGCACAGACTTAACACCTTACAAACAGAGACACAAAACATCCCAAATTAAGATCAAACAGCTTCCACTTCTTCCTAGCATTGTCCTAGGCATGCTTTCCCAAGCATGCTGGGTTTCGCTTTGCCTCAAAACTCTCCTCCCTTCTAATGTAGCTGCCTGTCTGACACGTGACGGACCCCATGTTAACCTAACTCACAGCTTCACTTTGTGCTTTTTCTTTGAAACTCTAATAAAATTCTCTTTGACCTTAGAAAATTCAATAAAATGATATCATATCATAGAATAAGAAAAAGAAAGACTGGGTATGGTGGGGGGCATGTACAATTCCTGAATTTGAGAAAGTAAGGCATTCAAGGCCAATCTCAGCTACACATGCATTCAGAATGAGCCTGGAATAGCCAGGCTCTATGCAAATACAATAAAAAAAAATGTACCCACAAGATGGCTCAGAATAGAAGAAAGTACTGGCCACCTAAGCTTGATGGCCTCAGTTTAGTCTTTGGAATCCACAAATGCCAGATAGATATGTAACTGCCAAGCTACTATAGCAAGATAGGAGATGAATGCTGGAGACAAGGGAAACACCTGTGTTCTCATGGGAGAGCCATCCTCGAGTGCAGGGGTTCAAGAATCAAGACAGACCTTGCCTCAACAGTTGGCTGTTCTATGACCTCCACATATAGCCCCCACACACTCACAACACACACACACACACACATCACACATATATTAATAAATTTTATAATAAATAGAAAATCTCATATTTTCTTAGAAAGGCAAAGAAAGAATAATGAAAAAGAATTTTAAAAAAGTTGTTGAAAGTCTATAAATGATACTATTGTGTTTCTTAAAAATTCATAAAACCATGTTAAGTATGATTATTGACTTCAATGAAGTTGCAAATAAATATAAAAATAATGCAGTCTTTTTCTATATAACTAAAATGATAATAGGAAGTGACAGATCTTTGAGTGGTAATAATGTTTTTAAATATGAAATAAAAAGCTTATTAATGCTTATGAAAGAATCACATGAAGAGTGATGAGAAAGGCCACAATATATTTGTAGAAACCATCAAAGACTCAGATGAGTAGACACAGGTATCAAATCTGGTGATGGGTTCAGTAGTCAATAAACTGAGTACTTCTACTATTTTAATATAATTCAAGGTTACCCTCCAGGAAGTCAAACTTTACAGTTAAAACTCAATAGAGAATTCCTCGGTGAAGTTAAGTATAGGAAAACATATATCACTTAAGAAATACTTCTGAGTTGTACTTTCAACATCAGATGTGCACATTGAAATGCTATGAGACTAAAAGCTCTGTGTCCCTTGAAATCTGATGGAACAGACTATACAATGAAAAGCATACAGGTCCATGCATGTAAATACATTATATAACACGGTGACATTACTAATCAGGAATAGGAAGGTAGACTATGTATATATACTTATTTATAAGGCATCGACCATATGGTCTTGTACATTCTAGGCAAACACTTGACTACTTAGCTATATCCATAGTCCCTTTTTTAATCATATTAGCTTGAGATAGTGCCTTACTAAGTTGCTGGCCTTTAACTTTCTTCATAGTTCAGGTAGGTTTGAACTTTCAATTATCCTGTCTCAGCCTCCCAGGAAGCTGAGATTACATGTCAGCACCACGGAGCCTTAAAGATGAAAGTATATCATGGTAAAAAATGTGAAAGAAATGATATGGTCTTTTGATATATTCATCGTGAATGTTGGCAGGGGTCATCTGATGGCTAAAGGCTGGGGCGGGAGTTTTTATACGTGTGTTTTCTGAATTATATATTCTGATTTATAGAATAAAAACATTATTTTCCTCTTTAAAAATAAATGTGACATCTAGCCTATCTATGAACTGCTGGAGCATGTGAAGGGCAAGTCCTGTAGATCCAAGGTACAGGATCTCCATGACACAGGATATCTAAGAGGCGTCCCAGTAAGAATCCAGTATTGATGGTGTAACAGAGCCAGAGACCTCAAACCAGACCAATGACTCATTGCAGTGAACATTTGCAAGTGAAGCTGTTTGGATAAAAGGGTATTGATGTGTGACATAGCTTGACACATTGCATTTTCCATAGCAAGTTGGGGTTTTATTTGTTTGTTTGTTTTTGTTTTATTGTAAGGACAGAGTGAAGGGGGATATGAAGTAATAGGGAGATGAGTGGGCTTGGGTGCATGTTGTGAAATTAACAAAGAATCAGTAAAAAGTTAAAAAATAAAAATAAAAGGATTCTCTCTCATTCTTTCTGTGTGTGTGTGTGTGTGTGTGTGTGTGTGTGTGTGTGTGTGTGTCTGTGTGTGTGTCTGTGTGTGTGTCTGTGTGTGTGTGCACGTGCGTACACATTCAGGAGCCCACAAAGGCCAGAAGAGACTTCAGCTCCCTTAGAACTGAATTACAGGCAGTTGTAAGCCATCGTGTGGGTTCTGGGAAATGATCCTGGGTCCTCTGCAAAAGCAGTGCTTTTAAGTGCTGAGATATCTCTCTATCCAATAAAACTATAGGTTTACAATAAAAATCAATTGCAGTTTTAATTATTAATCTTTTCCCAGGGCTAAGAGGATGATGGCCCTGTTGAAAAATGCTTGCCTTACAAACAAGAGAACCTGAGTTCAATCCGCAGATTCCACATAAAAAAGTCAAACATGGTAGTAACACTTATAATACTCACATGGTGTGGGGGTACGGATAGGGGTATATGGGAGACAGGAATCTTGGGGCCTTCTAGCTGGCCAGTCTAGCCTTTGTAGTAAGTTCCAGGCCAAAGACAGATGCTATTTCAAAATAATATGATGTCATTTCAGACAAAGGATATCTGAGATTGTCATGTGTTCTCTACCTGCCAATAAAGCAGTACTTACATCCCACCGCACAAAGACACAAACAAAAAGTAATAGTAGTATTTTTTTTTTCTACAATCTGGGTAAGAGATTTGGTTTTTAGTGTGGTCCTGTCAAACTAAAGAAACAACTAAGCAAATTTTCTCTGTGTACACGCTGAGGAGAGTCAGACTAAAGAGGCCATCTGTGATTTGGAGAATCTACGAGTTACTGAGGGGCTGCTGAGGCGCAGAACATTCCTCTGTTATTAATGGAGGGACACATGGAGATAAGGTCGCTCAGCTGAGAAGATCAAGAGGCAGCGGAGGGACACAAATCGAGATGAACAGCAGCTGACTCGGCACAACTGTTAAATGACTTTGCAAAAGACCTGTCACAGCGGATGAACAGCACCTCCAGAGGAAGCTGCTCAGCATCCAACCCTGTCCTGCACACGGTTATTTCCAGGGAGAAGATTGAGAGGGAGGAGATAGGAAGAGAGACAGAAAGAAGATCAAAAGATGCTTTAAGGAGTCGGCAGACATTTTTTTTTTTTTTTTTTTTTTTTTTAATGAGCAACAGGGAGGAAGAGGACATAAAAGAAAACAGGAAGCAAAGAACATCCACGCTTTATTTCACTGTTTCCACCTCTCCTCCACTCCTGAAAGACAGCAAGTCGCTCGGTGGAGCAGTCAGCACTCTAATTGTTTTTATGGTAAATGAGGCATGAAACCTATTGTCAGAAAACACCGTGTCCATGTACAGCCACACACTTTCTTCCCTGCAGGTCGTCCCCAGGGGTTAATATCTTTGAGGAAGCCGAAGGCTGAAATGCGGTATGCTTGCATTTCTTTAAAGCAGACATTTGGAAAAGAGCAGCCTTTCTCCTTTTCATTTTTAGAATATGACAACAGAGTCTTTGCAAAAGGTAGTAGAAACACTATTATACACAAAGAAGAGGCAGCATGTGAGAAGTTTGCCACAGCTTTAAAACATACTTTAAATCTTTACTACATACTAAGAGAGGCTAAGGATATGGCTTAGTGCCTAAGAACATTTGCAGTACCAACATTTGTACTTGAGTTCAAATCCCCAGTGCCCATGTAATAAGACAGATGTGAGCTAAAGTTCCAGAGCACTGGGAGACTGAGCTGGGAGGATCACTGGAGCATTCTGGGTGCCAGAGAAGTAGATTCAGAGACCCTGAGTCAAGGGAGTAATGGGCATGAAGGGAATCCTTGGCCTCTGCACACATGTATAGGGGTGTGCATGCCTACATGCATATGCACATATACCATATACATGCATATATAAAATTATTCTAAATAACATTAATAAAAAGAAAATATATGGAGAGCTCTTGACAAGCATTATTTGTATGCTTTGTATTTGTATAAAATATAAAGCCCTTGTACTAGGTAAATTCCTAGGATTTCATGTTGATTAGTATATTTCTTTTTTGCTTTGTTTTATTGAAAGGAAAAAAAAAGACAGAATCTAAATACTGAAAAACTGAAGTAGAAACAAAGTCCCACCCATAAACAAGAAATCATTTGGAATTGATACCTGCTGGGAGAGAGAGGGTAATAAGCGTCTCCAATGGAGAGTTCCTGGATATATCAACCACAACCCAGGGCGTGCCTGATGCTTAGCAGTAGGTGGCCAACATAAAATGAACTCCATGTTTATGCGTGTGCGAGCTTTTTGTTTTTAGTAGTGTTAATCATCTATAACTGATTATTATTGTATTTCTTGATTTAACTCTATTCACCAGATAGAAACTTATCAAGTGCACTCAAACACCTATCTCTGGTTTCAAGCCAGCAGGTGTTATTTTCTTAGTTTCCCCTTTGTCAGTAAGTATGGATTTGTTTTCTGGGATATATGGGTGTCAAGAAACTTTCAGGCTGATTTTTCACCAGACCCATTGAGCAGGAACCAAAATATCTTTTGACCAATGACTTCACAAAATGAATATTGTGATGAAGAATCAAACTGGAAGAGACAGTTTCTTTTTTGTTAATATGTACCAAACATACATACCCAATTTAATTCAAATGTATTCCAAACAAGTATGTTAATCACCCCCTCTGTTCATGCATCCTGTTCTTAGATTCCTGAATCAGTCTAAACAGAGAAAGAAGTCAGAGGACAATGTCTAGCCTCAGTATCTTTGGACTAATGGCAACTGAAAACTAATAGTGGTATGGTATGTGTGTGTCTGTGTGTGTGTGTGTGTGTGTGTGTGTGTGTGTGTGTGTGTGTGTGTTTTACAGCTATTTTCTTATGAGATCCTGTATAGCACCCATTGTATTTGAATCCTGACACTGAATTCCTTAGACTTGAATTAGAAAAGGCATTTCTTTGATAGATTTCTTCTTGTTCTCGTTTACAGGCAACTAATCCTTACTGCATTGGATCAAATAGATGGGCACAATCAATTCAGGGAAAGCAAGCAATGCCAGTTCTGTTCAATCTTCCCTCAATGAGCAGCTGTGGATGGAGGGGAAAGAAAGGTAAGGAAGAAGATTCATCCATGTTCCCACCGAAGATGGTTCAGCAAAGGAAAAGATGAGAAGACAATTGGAAATATAAATTGAGCAGGTGAACACACTTGCCAGAGGGTAAGTCTGAAAACTGAGATAAAATCAAACTTGCAAAGAGTTTTGTTGCTGAAAGGCATGGAAGAAAGTATGTTCAGCAGGAAGTAGTGATGCCCAAACAAAGATAAAGGTTGTCACTCTCTCCTGGTGAGGGGGCTGGCACTGGATTAACTAAAGTCTCTGTTCTTTGAGTTCTATATTACTCTGTGATGAGTAAGTTAATTATTGTATTTAGGCAATTAAGTCCCAGAGAAATGGAGGCTTTCCAAAGTTGTATTCATGTACACTATAGATCTTTTTAGGCTTGGCTGACCATTTGGTGAGCTGCCACAGTGAAGCAGCGTTTTAACTGTGACATGCAGAAAACTAATGAAAATTACCTGGAAATGAAAGTCTTCTACATATTAACGCTTTTGCCTCTGCTGTTGGAGGTAAAGCTCATGGTTATATGCTTCCTCATTTACCAATAGACAAAGAATCCTACATAGGTCCCATTGCTCAAAGTGCAGTCTATGATTTAGCCTCTTTGGGGCTTGTGATGACTTCTGGTCCTCTCACCTTTTACATGGCATCGTTTCTCTGCTTCTTGTCCCCAGATTTATTCTGCTCAAGAAATAAAGTATTTGTCTACAGCAAAGTGCATCAAAAAGCTCGTTTGTATAATGGTTATCTACCCCTGGACTCATTACTGATGTTCAGGTCTCAGACATCCAGCCATTTTCTGCCATGTAAAGTAATTTCTCTTGACCAATAATAAATCATAATCATCTTCTAGCCCAGAATGACACTGTTTGAAAAAGAGACACTTGTACCAAGCATCAAGATATCAACAGTGAGACACTTCTCTATTTTTATATGGAGCAATAGCTCAAAAAGGTTTACATGCATAAGAATGTAGCACGTGGAAAAGAGTCTTTCCTTAGGTAAGACTGTAACAGCAAGCTCCAGCTCCATTGACATAAGCAATAACTATTAATTATATATTTATAAATATGGCAAATTATTATTTACATGTGTGTACAAGGGGTAACCTCCCCACATTTTCTGTATCTGTGCAGTTCACAATTTGGCTTTCCTCACAGGACAGTCGAACCAACCTTCATTTCTGTCTATCAAGAACCTATTGATCCACTTCACCAGGACACTTGTTCTAAAAATACCCGAGTCATCCTTGATTCCCGGTAAGCATCTTACCGCTGGAGATAGTGTTCCAGATCTTCTGCGTTCAGCAGAGTTGAAGCTCGAGCCAAGAGCTTGTGGCTACAGCTTGCAGATTTGAGTTCCAAGATGAGCAGACCCAAGCAGTACATAGCTCCCATTTCTTCCAGCTCTCCCGTACCAAACTGTAGACCCTGCCAGTTAAACAAAGCAATCAACAGTGACTACTCAGTGGGAATAAAACAGTGACATTTTCAGATTAGGAGGAGACACTCTCGATGTATATCTAACACAGATATTGAGGATGTATAGTGCTTTTCAGTCACTTTCCAAAATTAGCTTTTCCAACTTTTGCTGCACGAGCATTCTGCATTTCTGCATTTCCCGACAGGATAACAAGCTTAAGGGGATGATAAAAGTCATGAGTGGCACAGGATGCCACCCATCCCTTTGCAATGAAATCCACCAATCTTCCACCTGTATTTTGAAAAAGAGTTTATTGTGGAAACAAAGATATCATCATCATCATCATCATCATCATCTCTTTTTAGGAGATATACAATTTGTCATTAATTTAAACTATGGCAAAGAAGAGGAGGGTCCTTCACATATAATTACTGAAACTGCAAAATAAACTACACGCTTCCCTCAAACTGTCTCTGTCCGAAGGTAATACACAAAGCAAGCTAAGCTTAGTACTCTAGGTTATAGTTCATGAAGTAGAGAGGAGCACACTGACCAGGTGTAATAGAATATGCTTGCTATCTATCACTTGGGAGGATGAGGCGGAGGATTATAAGTTGCAGATTAATCTGGACTACATAGTGAAACCTTAAATGGAATAAGAGAAGGAGGTAGAGAGAGAAAATCAGATTATAGCAATTGCCACGACCTTTTTGTGCACCTACTCAATGCCAGTAAGTGTCCAGAGCATCTTACGGAATCACAGACACCATGGTAAGTGATTTCCCCACCAAAGTCCTACGAGGTAATTATTTTCTCTAATCCACAGAGAAGAATATTCAGACATATAAAACGAAGGAGCTTATTCTAGTAGCTTATACTAGCTCATTGCTAGTAAGTAACAGAGACCAGCCATGAACTTTGCCTGCAGTATTGCCCATGAAATCTGATATGCAAATTCAGATAGTTACATAGCAAGGTAGAGCACGTGCTTTTCAGAGTCAGCCTTAAATCATGTTTCACTATTTTCTGATCATGTTGTATGGGGTACTGAAACTTTACTACTCTTGAATTTCTCATCTGTAAAATGGGATTATCTCTCCTCTAGATACCTAAAGCATTATAAATTCCATCACTTTTATACCTGATGAGGAAATGTTCCAGAGTCCCTGCAATATAAATAGAAGTTAGCCCAGATTCTCTATCTCTTTTGCTAAAAATAAGGTTTAATGAGATAGAGTTTAGAACAGCCCTGGGACCTACATATAAAACCTAAGTAAAATAATCAATAATTGGATTTTTTAAATAAGATTATATTTTGATCATATCATGTTTTACTAGGATATAATAATTGTATGAAATAACTGGTTTCATTCAATGTATTATAATATAGTACATTACAATTATGACAAATAATTATAAAATAATAAGAAAGTTATTATATACTTCAACACATTGAAGGAAAAATTTTGAATCTTACAAGCACAAGAAAAATGATACATGTTTGATGTGTAATAATTACCCTGCTTAATCATTAGACATTATACCCATGTACACACTGCTTAATCATTAGACATTATATGCACCCAGTGCAGTTGCCCAAAATAGGCATAATTACTATGTCAATTAAAATTAAAATGTATGATTTTCTATCCAAATAACAGTGCTGTTATTCTAGAGGACCAAGATAGGGCAGAATTGATTCTTAAGAACTGCTTTTAAACATGCCAAGGGAAATAAAAAACAAAACTTGATATTCGGGAAGCACCAAGCCTCATGGGAGACTTCCAAGGTAAAGGCACCCCAGTGTGTAGAAAGTCTCAAGTTGATTTGAGCTGCTCTGAAAATTGGATTTTCTGCTTGTTTTGACACCTGTTTCCCAAAGAAAGGAGACATTACATCAGAGCTGAAGGAAGCAAGTTCCTCTGTAAACAGCCGCAGTACAAGGAGAACACAGATGTTGAACAAATTGCCTTTATTTCCTCCTCAAGTCCAAGGAGGAAAAAAAAGACCACTTTTTAAAGAGAGAGAGAAAAAAAAACAGAGCTCATTTCTATGCACAGAGGTTCTAATATCTGACTCTTTGCCTGACTGTATATTCTTCCTTGGAGAACAATGTCTCTGGGTCAAAGGAAAGGAAGTAAAGGTCAATCCATTCAGTGACCTTCCTCATTTCTGTGACTTAGGAAGGTCTACTAGAAGAAAAATAAAATAAAACTCCGCCTTTTGGTCCTCGATGCACCACTTACACATGGAAATCCCAGCTTCTGACTAGACATATAACTGAACAAGCACTGTTAGAAACACATCTACTGGCTTGCCCAGTATTGATATGGTGGGGGCCACTCTTTCACACCTGCCTGCCTCTATATGGTTGTAGCTGGAGAGATAGCATTTATAACATGAAAATAGATTCTATTTCAGGTGCAGGCCCACTTATTCTGGGCAATACTTGGTGTCATAAAAACACTAGTTCAGAAAAATCCTCAAAGAACTCATATCATGTTATTGACTGGGAGACTTGGGAGAGTCAGCGGCTTCATTTTGTTTTCTCCTATTGATTTTTTTCTTTCCTATTTTATTTTCATTTTCACTCTCACACAGTATTAACAATATTTGTTTATATGAATGATCTCTTTCTCACATTCACGCCTGGTGTGGAAATAAATCTTCAAGGGGAAGGACAGAGCAATATCTGTTTCTTAGTTAACATTATTTCTCAGGCACAGAATATACACCCATACATGCTACACTGTCCCTACCTAGTAATTGAATAAACAAGACCTCTTTCTTAGTCCATATGAAGACATCTTTTTGGGCTCTTCCTTATGCACACACAGCACTCATCATGTGGACTTTGACTTCTCTGGGTGGAGAATTCATAATTGCCTTCAAATTCTGTTCTCCCACTGTCATACTCATGTGTATGATGTGTAAAACATCACCTAACTGAGGGTGGTCTCACAATAATGAGTGTATAAATAAAGCTATAGTTAAATAGTTTAAAGTGATAGCCAATAAAATAGAAACCAACTTTTTTCCCTAACAATTGATTAGATGCCCCATAGAAAAAGTTAAGCTATGTTGCCTTCAGTAAGTAAGATTTTTGCTTTGTATAGTTCATAAATGTAGTGAGTGTAAGAAGACTTTTGGTATTATTTCAACATCTAAAATAAGAAATCAATCATTTGTCTTCTGGTTTTCTTACATTAGAACGTGGCTGCTGTAGCTCCATCCAAGATACCATCCAAATGAGAAAAAAAATAGGGAGAGACATCACCAAAATAAATTTGCTTACATTTCACTCAGCAAAACAGTGTCCTAGAGCCACCCCATGCTTTTGAACAGACTTTACTAGACACTTTCATCTTGTTCAGACCTCATAAAAGAGGAGAATAAGAGAGTGAGTGTCAGGTGGGGTGAGAAAACCATGTTCTGTACGTTGATATTTTGGTATAATATTGCTAAAATATACAAGTAGTTGTTCACAATAGCAGTAAGTACACGTCATTGAAGCAACCATCACGTTTTCTACTGATAATACCTCCCCAAAGAATATCTGTTATAAAGAGCAAGTCCAAAAAAGTAGTTAAAAAAAACCACATAAATTTAAATAACATAAAGGCTAAAATAAAACAGTAAAATAATTACTAAGAAAAACACATATGAGAAAAATGTCAGTTCTACTATTTTAACTAGACCTGCCATATAAACCCAGTAAATTTGTGCACATATATTTAAGTTTATATATTTCTGACCTGCCTTTATACCCAAAGCTCCTAGATACCAAAATGTCTTTTGGATTGTAAATTGATTCATACCTTTAGGAAAATTTCTCAATAACATTTGACATGATTTGTCACTTCAGGGAACTATTTCTAATGAACTGATTGAAAATAAAAGTGAAGCTATGTGCATAAAAATGTAAATTACACCAATGTTATATATAATAATCAAAATTTGAGGGAAATGAAACCTAAATGTCTAATAAAGAGGGAATGAGTAAGGAAACTTTAATGGAAGAAATCTGATAGGGTGTAATGGAGCCATTAAACAGATAATTATAACAACCATTTAGCAATATGGAAAATGCCCATGACTTAATGATAAATAAAGCCAGAGACAAATTATGCAATGATACAATTTATCCTGGAGAGTTAACGGTGATGAGAGGTGCTTACCCAGCTTCCTGGGCTACAAGCTCCGTCAGGCTTTATTGCTATAAACTTTCAGTAAAATGCAGATATTTAGAAGAAAGGGAACTTTACAATGATATCTTGAAAATGTTTGCCTCCTAAAATTCTAAGAGAGCTTTACTTCAAAAAAAGATTACTAAAAATACTAAAGTCTGTCAATAAATGGAAGGTAAATTTTCTTCAGACATTTGGAAAATCTGTTAATTCTAGCCATTCTTAAGAAAATTTAGATATTCATTTCTTTCTTGAGGAATTCATTGATTCATTGAAAGGGTCTTTCAATGATTCTAGAAAAACAACATCCATTATGCTTTGAGATTTACCTCACCTCCATTCTCTGACAAAAGATTTTATTATGACTTATTTTTTAAAGTCCAGCCATTGCCCCTCTCCTAGCCCCCCTCCCACAGTTATTCATCTCATTCCTTCTTTCCCCTGTCTCCAAGATGACCCCCACCCACCACACCTCCCCATTCCCTGAGGTTTCAAGTCTCTTGAGGGTTAGGTGCAGCTTCTCCACTAAGGCCCTACCAGGCAGTCCTCTGTTATATATGTTTAGGGCCTCATACCAGCTCCTGTATAAATGCTTGGTTGGTGTATAACTGTCTGAGAGATCTCAGGGGTCCAGATTAGTTGAGACTGCTGGTCTTCCTATGGGGACGCCCTCCTCCTCAGCTTCTTCCAGCCTTTCCCTAACTCAACCACAGGGGTCTCCGACTTCAGTCCAATGGTTAGGTGTAAGTATCTGTTTCTGTCTCAGTCAGCCGTTTGGCCTCTCAGAGGCAGCCACGTAGTCTCCTGTCTGTAAGCACACCATAGCATCAGTAATAGTGTTAGGTCTTAGAACCTCCCCTTGAGATAGATCCCAAGTTGGGCTGGTTATGAACGTCCTTTCTCTCAGTCTCTTTATTTTTTTATCGCTGAAGTTCTTTTAGATAGGAACAATTCTATTCAGAATGTTTGACTGTGGAATGGCAACCCCATCCCTCTACGTAAGTGACTAGTAAGTTTATGATACTTTTGTTGCTCTGCTCTTCATGTGACTTAACTTTAAAATTAGACTTTCCATTTCTTTCTTTCATTACAATGAACTCTGGGTGCATTTTGGTAAAAATGTTCCATTTCAATGATTCTTTCTCTAACCACATTAAATCTTACTAATGCTCTGAGGATATTGAATCTTCTTGTCAATGCTTCCACATTAAAAACTGTTTCTAACAAGGGAGGAGGAATGGGATGAGGAGCTGTAGGAGGACAGACCTGGAGGGGGAAGTACAGCTTGACTGTAAAAAAAAAGTAATTTTTAGAAAACCTCTTTCTGACACATTCTTTTATATTTACATATTGTATATATCTTGTCATACAAATCAACCTGCGCTTTATTTATTAGTTCCATTTGCTTTTAAATAGTACTAAAGTAGTATTTTTGCTAAGTTATTTTTTTATAAGTTTTGAAACTCCATGTTGATATCTTTTAAATTTTGAAGTGATCATTTATAGGTATGTTTTTATGTTTTCTTTTCAAGTTAGAAATCATGTGTTTTTGCCATACATACCTAGGGGCATGTTCAATAGAAAATTACTATAGATCACATTTTTAAAATATTTATGTTGTGAATTTTGATTGAAATTTTCTAGAAGGAGGATTCTGTTGAGTGATACAAATGAAAGCTTGGGTTCTCTATGTCAACCCATTGAATATCCCTATCATATTCTTTTACAAATTAAAGTTTTACTTTTCATTAATAGTGCCATCAGCATGTGATCCTGGCTTCGTGTGATGATATTCATTCTCCAGTCAGTCTTCAAACTATGAATGGCCTTCAACTTTTGCCACAAATCCCAAAACAGGAATTGTTGTTGGCCTTTGAAGAGCTCTAGAAAAGTCTCATTCTATAAAGGATGTGTAGCACTGAACACTCCTATAAATATATAGGAAAAATAGTATATTAATGAGAAATAATGTGGTTAAATTAAAAATAATACTTTCCAGACACAAAACAAATGTTTTCTATTAAAATAGATTTATTACCAAAATTGGGAAAGTAGCTGGGAAAAATCTTGTTTATATTCTCAGAAATAAGCAGGAGTATATTGCATGCAGGCTAACTAAAAAGCATGGAAGGGTACGTCAAAAAATTAGGAAAGAATGCAGAATAGAGATAGAAAATGGAACTACTAAGATAAAGGCAGATATCGAAAAGGTTAACAGGATTATGAAAGATGTAAGATCCATCACAGATGAACTTCATGATTTTATCCAATATTTCAAGGGAAAATGGGTACAAATGGTATTTATTACAGATGAAGAAATAATGATGTTATCCTAGTTTTTATTTTGTTGTATTTTTTTCTTTTCTTGAGAATTTCATTCTTAATCATATCTATCTTTCTATTTCTTACAATTCCTATGTCTATACTTTTTTCCCTACTCAAATATCTTTTATCATTATATAATGTTATTCACCATACATGTACATGTATATATGTAGACACAGATATGCATATGCACATAGATAAATAGATTATGGATATATAGGTTAGATAGATAGATAGATAGATAGATAGATAGATAGATAGATGATAGAGATAGATATATATGTACTATGTATATATGTCATATATATATGATGGATAGATGATAATAATGGATTATAGAGATAGATAGATAAATAGATAGATAGATAGATAGATAGATAGATAGATAGATAGATGACAGATATAGATGATAGACAGAAAGACAGACAGAGATAGATAGAAGATACATAAAAATAGATAGATGATAGATACATAGATAATAGGCTGATTAGACAGACAGATAGACAGATGATAGGTTAGTAGATATTAGATAGGACATAGAGGCAAGCATATAAACATTTTTATATCTGAAATTAATGAATCCTATATTTAGAACTAGAATATACAAAATTATGCAATGTGACCTAAAAAATTATCTGTTTGTTTGTTTTTAACTGTAGTATAGTGGTATCATTGGGAATGCCAATAAAAGAGATTTTGACACAAGAGATTAAAAGGCAGAGAAAAAACAAGAAACTCAGGACAAGTGCATGCATTCCTATGGAAGTTGCAGTATGTGAACCTCAGAGGGCACCATGTTCTGGACCTGGAAAGCTTCACCCGCAGTACTACCATGTCTATCTGTGTGATTTGAGGGAAGCCATTTGAGATTTTAGTGCCTCAGTTTCCTTGTAGGTATAATGGAAATGAAGTGACTTATAGCTTATGAGCCTCGGAGACAATATTCTCTCTGGTGTTTCTCTATCTCTGACGTGATGGGGAGAAATTGTATGGGGATGTATGTGTGGGTGTGGAACTTAGCCTATGCATTGTTATGAAGGAGCAAAAGTCTTCATTGTTATCAACAATAATAGCAAGTGCTATATAAAACTGACAATTGTAACATTGTCTTATTAAAACTATGGCCTAATTTATAGCATTTTCTCATCACTATTAAATAATATTACTTGGAAAGTTCCAGAAAATCCAATAAGAAAAATGAGCTTTATATATTACAAAGGAAGGAATCCCATTATCATTGTTTGAAGACTGATCATATAGTAATATAAGCCAAAGGAATCAACAAGAACACAGAATGCATTAGACACACATAAAAAACTGAGTAAGTAGACAAGGTTACAAATTAAATACATGAAAATCAATTTTCTTTCCTGAAACAACAAAATAAATTATTAAGTGTAATAAAAAGTCTAGTCACAATAGCAATCTAGCTAAGAAATATCTGAAAATGGACTTAGTAATAACCATCCAAGAGTTATGTGATACATTCTTGCACTTTACCAAGAGCTAACAAGGAATATTTAAACAAATGAACAAATACAGTGAACTCTGGGAAAGCAAGGCAGAACCACATAACATCAATTCACCTCATCTTGGTCTACAAAAGCACAGGAAATCAAAATGCCAATAGATGGTTTTCAGAGTTGATAAATTAATTCTCCTTCAAAAGAACACGTGACAAAAATCCTCTTCCCACAGTTCCTTTGATAAACAGCCTAAAAAAATAATGAGTTTTCATTCACAGATAGGAAAATCCTGTTATATACTTTAAAATAAACATGTTTCATTTTGTTATACTGTTCTCTATTGCACTCTGCAAACAGCATGCTTGTTTGTTTGCATACAAATTCAAGGATGGCAACAGCTGTGTATTATCAAGACTACTGATATCATTTAAACAACAGGTCAGATAATGATGAGAACTTTTAGCAATACAACATTTTAATTGAGGCACATACATTCACTGGAAACTGAAAAGTTTTTGTGCCTCAGTTATTGCAATAATGACCTCACTGCAATGGTCTTGAACCAAACTCCTAATATCCAGGAAGTATGCTTGTCACCAAATGTAATAGGATTGATGAAAACCATGGCAGGAAGAGCAAGGGATGAACACACACAGCAAGAAACGGCTTGTACAGTGCAGAGGATCTTTGTGGTCTCAGTAAGCTGTGTGCTAATGCAAAAGCACAAGAAATTGGTCACGACACTTGAGGAAAAAATCTTAACCCTATTATGAATATCCTCCCACTTTGATTATAAAGTTGAGTGTTTAAACTTTGAAGGCCTTAAACACTAAAGACTAAAGTTTTATCATAATACACAGCTGGTGAAGAGCTGAAAACCAGGAACCATTTGATCTCATCACCAATAGAAATACACATTACTGTGTCCACAAATGACCAGCTGAGTATACATCCTCCAAAGTCTTCAGAAGTTTAACTCCACAGAGTAATTTGAAGGAAATGATTGTCTTCCTCTGTTACAACACTACATAATGGCTATGTCTGTGGTATCGCCTGTTTAGAGTACATTCCATGAAATGAATACACTCATGATCACATAGCCAATAATAGACCAGTGTGTTTTAAGATTTTCTCTGATGTTCATCTTATGATTACTTCTTGATTTTATCTGATTAAAACATTATTTTAAATTTTCATACATATATACTATATATATTGTATATATTAACATATATGAAATTTATACATATATTTATATAGTTCCTATGTATATGAAAGAGATGCACTAACCACTAACTCTTCCATTCATTGCCCCATAGATATTCCCAACAAATCATTGGAGCATGAGCAACCTACCAGTGACCATGTCTCCAAAGAAGAATGACTTCCTACCCCCGTAACTACCAACTACCTTCAGCTCCTCAGCTAGGAGGGAGCCTCAGGTGCTTCTCTCACAGTTATGTTGCAGTTTTACCTAGCTTGATCTTGAGCACATCTTGTACAAATGAATTACTTATACATAGATGTTACGAGATCATGTGTACATCAGGCGTGTCATGTCCAGAAGACAGGGTTTCACAAAATCTTCAAGTGATCTCTATGCGGAGATATCCCGTGCAGCACTGGATAGCTGCACACAGTGAGTCATGTTATCTCAAATATTTTTTTCTCTGAGAATTTTCTTTATTGTTTTCTAATAATCAGCAAAACTCAACTCCATTCAAACTTTTTCAAACAATACACATAGTTCAAAGAACAGTATCATATCTGAACTGCTGTTTTCTGTAACAGGAACTTTCAAGTTTATGGATGAACTTAAATCTAAAATTATTTTGCAGATTTTGAGATTCAATTGTTTTAATTTAAATGTTCAATGGGTACAAAAAGTAGAGGGATCAAGTGTGCTAAGGAAGGTGTAAAGTTTTATTGAAGTATATTCATTTTACATAGCACAGAGCTTTATAAAGAGATTTACATGTAAGTGTATAAATTGCTTTAGCCACATTTTCCGCTATACATCCCTTCCACTCCTCTTACTTCTGTTCATTATTGTCCTTCACTTTTCAGAACAGTTTTACTAAGACTTTGTCATTTATACATACATGACTTTACATAAAATCCAATATGAACAAATGAAAGAAAACACAATTTTGTTTTGATGAATCTGTCTATATTGCTAATCCCCCGATGCATTCATTTTCCTGAAAACTACATAATTTTGCTTTTTATGCATAAATAAAATTCCAATTTCACACACGTGCAAGCACATAGACACGCACAAACACACACAAGTCACAAAGTTTGCCAGGTTTACCTGTGACATGTTGACTTGGGTTATTTTCATTGAATACCTACGAAAGCACATCTAGGTCATGTGATGTGGCTATTTCTAATTTTTGAAAACCAAATCTCCATACTTCCTTTCAGAGTAGCTTGACTAAGTTACATTCTCACCAGTAGTGTATAGAAGTTCCCTTTGCCTGCATCCTCACCAGCATCTGTTATTATCTGAACAACTGTCATTTTGACTGGTGTGAGATAGAATCTCTTGGTCATTTTAGTGGCATTGTCTGACATATCACTTTTGTAAGCCTCCATTTTCTTTGTGGGCATTTCCCTGTAACCTTTAGAATCCCATTCTAGGCTTTTACTATTTTTCTTATGATGTAAAATCTTGCAATTGAGATCTAATAATAGCCATGAGATATCTATTTCCTTGGAATTCTTCCTAGAAACATTCTCAGAACCTTTATGAAATGCAAGTGTAGACTGAGAGAGAGAGAAATTTTTTCTTTGAAAATTCTGTTATATTTATTTTTATTATTTTAATCATGTAAATCTATGTTTCTGTGTATGAGTACGAGCTCAGAAGCCCACAGGGGCTGGAGATGTTGGATCTTTCTAGTGGTGAAGTTATAGTGTGGTTGTGAACTGCCCAATATGGATATCGGACTCTTAATTTGGATTATCTGCAAGTGTAGTGTTGCTCTTAACTGCTGAGGCACTTCTCCAGACCCAATATGGTTTTTAAATACTTCAGAGGAAGCTGTGAACTAGGAATCAGTTTGTGAATCCCCCACCTTGACATGCACCCAGCAGAGAAGTTAGAACTGAGCCAATCCAGCTATGCAGAGCTGAGATCTCTAATAGGTAGCAAGGAAGAAAGAGAGAGGCTGGTGGACAGGCTCCATGGCATCCTTGTATATCGACTCCATCAAATGGACTCTAATGCTTTCATGCTGGGGACCAAATCAATCAGAAAACGTGTTGGTGTCTCTGTCAGACTCTATCTGATGGGTTCTTCTATACAAAGTGCCCCGGGCTCAGTGCCCACCCTTTCAGTCCAAGTTTCCTCTTCCATTACTAACAACTGTTTCCCTAGTAACTAAAGGGAAAAAAAAATCATAGATTCACTGGCCCAGCAGGGCACAAAGTGTGAGCTGGATTTCAAATATGTCCTTATTTCTATGTTGGACTTAACTGGGTTTTTTATTGGTGATATTGTCCCTATACCATGAATGACCACATAACAGACACCAAAGCTGTCTGTGGGTGCCTTTCATGTCTTTAAAAACCGCAAAACCAATGGTAAATTGTAAAGCAGACACTGTGTCTTTAAATAGCTTAGAATTTAAGCAAACTTACTTCTCTGATCCACAGATACATAAGCTGGCAGATCTTTTTTTTTTTTTTAATTTAAATTTGGGAGTTATTTTCACTCCATTTAAAATTGGTGCTTTTGTTATACATTTTTTAAAAAATTATTGGTTATTTTATTTTTTATTGGTTATTTACATTTCAAATGTTGTACCCCTTCCCAATTTCTCCCACACAAACCTTCTATTCCATCCCTCCTCCCCTGCTTCTATGAGGGTACTCTCCCACTCTCCACCCACTGCTGCCTCACCACCCTAGTATTTTCCTATGATGAGGCATCAAGCCTTCATAGGACCAAGGGTCTCTCCTCCCATTGAATCCAGATAAGGCTATCTTCTGCTACATATGCAGCTGGAGCCATAAGTCCCTCCATGTATACTCTTTGGTTGATGGTTTAGTCCTTGGGGCTCTGGGAGATCTAGTGGACAACATAAACATTGGGCAAGTAGCAGCTGCAGCTTCATGTTCAAGTTATTCTGTGCATACTGAAGAGTTAAGCATCCATGGGGAGAATAACGCCATTGGCATATCCATAAGGCTTTAGTCCATCACTGTCCTTTTCTGACAAGTTTCTCTAAATGATGGTGGTATTGTTGTTCTTCTTAGGGGGTTGCAAACCCCTTCATCTCCTTCAGTCCTTCCCCTAACTCCTCCATTGGGGTCCCGGTGCTCAGTCCAATGGTTGCTGCAAGCATCTACAAGTGTATTGCTCAGGCTCTGGGGAACCTCTCAGTTCTGTATGAAAAGTTATATAGATATAGACCAACACAAGGATGAAAAAATCCTTATTCTAAGCCAAAACAATACATAAATAAATTAAGATTCATATAATTGCTTCTCAAAAGCTTTTTGAAGATCAGGAGGTCTTCCTTTGTTACAGGCTATGCATTCCCGAAGCTCTTGTTCTTTCTGAATACCTATACCAACATTTTTCCCAGTATGGCACAAGAACATGTAATCCCAGTTGGGTACAGAGTCAGATGGCTTTCCTCCTTCACTATTGCCACTCACAACCCAGACACTCATGTTTACAACTTGGTCAGTCCTATTTTACATGATGACCAAAGAGTTGTGGCTCTAGCTCTGGGTCTGTGTGGAGTCTGTTGGATATCACTTGGAATTTTCCTTCTCCCCCAGCAGACTGGAAAGAGAATGCAGAGATGGTGAATTCCCCATATATCCAATGTTACCACCATCATTTATAGAAACATGTCTGAAAAGGGCAGTGATCGACTAGAGCCTTACTGGCCATGGCAACGGAGAAGCTTCTCCCCATGAATGCTTAACTCTTCAGTATGCACAGAATAACTTGAACATGAAGCTTCAGCTACTACTTGCCCGTGTATATGTTGTCTACGAGGAAAGGGATCCAGCCTTTGCCAGTCACATTGTCTGGCTGGCATGTTTTATGGGTAAGAACACCATTAAAATCTAGTCCGATAATGTTCAGAATGTGATCTTCATATTAATGCTTGCCTATGAAATGTTCATGAACTTGTGTCTTTGATGAAATAAGAAGCCTGAGCCAAATGAGAAGCCAAGCTGGTAACTAAGCACATGGTTTAAGTTCAGCTTATTTTAAAAATTAAGGAAGCATCATGGTTGCATTAATTTATACTGTCTACTAGCTTCTTATAGAACCATGGCACTCCATGGGTTAACACCTTAGAAGAAATAGGACAATAGACGGGTGAAGGATACTGCACATGAGTATACAGTCCCCAGGAAGGCACTCATGTTGAATGGTATAGAATTTGTTGATAATCAGCTCTGAGATAATCAGAATCACAACTCTCACACTCCCCTATCTAAACAACTACATTCACATTCATGATGCCTTTACATTCAGTACCCTCATTTTTAAAGTGGGGAAATATTTCTGACTACTAAAGTGATTCTGTGTCAATGAGATATAAAGAACATATGCCTGCCTTAAGGTGTAGAATAGATGCTCTGTTAGGCATGAATTAATTCGAGGATTTTGTATGCATGTATGTGTATTTGTTGTGTATGCAGCACATATACACACATAAATCTATCTAATTAAATTATTGAATGGCAAGATAGAATAACATTTTAAGATATACTCAGTATAGAAAATATAAGCTTATTAGAATAAAAAAATGAAGCCAGTAAAATTATCCAAAACAAAATCTATTTGACTCAGAAGTGTTTTTGGAAAAACTGACAGCTAATGTAGCAAACCAAGTATGGTAAGCAAAGAAGGAAGGAACTCTTGTAAACCTCTATATCCTGATAAAACTTTAACATCCTTCCCAGAAGCATAGGTCACAAGGTACTTGTGTATTGTTTTTCGTTGTTGTTCCCCCAAGAGTATTTTTCGGGTTTCAGTAATAAGAACAAAAAGACTGTGAACAGTTGATTATTCTCAATACCATGTAAATATCCATGTAGGATTCTTTTATTCAATATCTCAGGTGACAAGAAGAATTAGATAGTTTTGTGATGATTGACAGCTTAGCTGGACCAAATGATCATGACTGGCAGATAGTTATGAACGTATGGTCATCTCACTCATCTAATGCACATCATTGTAACTCATGGTGTCTAGAACTTAAGCTGAAGGAAGCCATGTTTCCAGTTGCAGGGATGACATACTTGTCAGCCACACCCCCAAAGACTGCCTTCACTTCATACAACTAGTGTAGGACTTGGTTCATGGTGTGATTTTAGTCCTAGATGGACAGTTAAAAGATCACCAAAAAGGATAAAAAGGAATGTGTCAGTCCCCAAGAATCATACAGGTAGAACTTCATTAAAATGGGGAAACACTTGCATTTTTCAGTATACAAAACCTCTGTGACTTAAGCTGACACCTTAAGTCACAAACACAAGTGTGTACCTGCAGGCATCTTCTGTTAAATACAATGCTTATCTTTTCAAAGGGTTTCAAACATAGTCCAACTAAGCTTGTTTAGAAGCACAGCTGCTTGGCAATCCTTTCTCATACTTCTCCAATCCCTGGTAATTATGCTGCCTGCTCAGTACCTGTAGGCACTCAAGTTGTGAACATTGCTTGTCACCTGTACTCTTCCTCATAAATACTTTTATTGTTTTCCTTCTGAATTTTTTTGCTGGAGCAAATACGTTAAAAAGGGATGGAATGGGAAAAATGGGAAAATGGAACAAATGGAAGAAGCTCTCACAAGCATTAAGGTCTGTAGACTGTTGTATGGCAAGACTTCTGTTAAGAGCCAAATAATGATATCTGAACAAAAGCATTAGGGTCACTTTGTATTCAATTCAGTCAATAAGGCTTGACTAAATGTAAAGAAAAATCATCACTGACAGCTTAAAAGCAATAAGATGGCTGTGTAATCTTTTTTTAAAAGATTCGAGTCAATAAGTAAATTAAGAAGAAATGATTAATTTAAGTATTTGAGCTGAAATATCAATAAGAAAAATTTATTGACCACATTGGAATATTAATACAGTTAACATTAAAGATGATTGTTTCTTAAGCTTTCTAAATTGTTGCTGTTTTCAGACAGTGAGACTAGCACATTTACATAAATATTTGCAAAAATATGGGTGAAAGGCACATTCTAAGAATGCAAAGCATTCTGATTATCTGAAGGAAAAATTTATTAGTGTGTTTGTCTTCATAAATTTATTCAATTAATTTATTTATTTAATTCATTTTTCACTCTAAGCAAAGCACTATGGAATATATATTGTGCACAGTTTTGCATCAAATATGCCTCTGGAGCCAGATGCAAAAAGGGAATCCTGGTCCAAAAATACTGGTTGTAGATCTTTTCAAATGAAAATGAAGTTTCAGTTTTTCCTTTATCCTATGCCTGCCTGGAGAACTGACATTTTCTGCAGGAAACATTCTTTCCTGTGAATGTAAGTCTGCATTTCTTTGGTTTGGCTTACCAGATAAAAGAAATACGTTAAATTCATATCAATCCAAGAGTCACGAAGCAGAGATGGCAAACACTGTGCCTGTGGCTTGGTGATTCCCTGGGGTTTGTGTCTATGTAGACAGGCTTCAGAATCCATGAGCAGACAAGTAATAATAGTAATGAAAGCAGTAACCGACCTGAGCACCGCCAGGCTGTAATTGCTCTGGCAGCCAAGCAAACAGTCCTACTGTCGGCCCACACAGCTTTGATACCCAAGCACTCAGGAGGGAACAGCTGGAAACTCCAGCAAGCAGAATCCTTGTTAGCAGACTTTGTTCACTTCAAACAGGGAGGAATGTTTTATTTTTTAATGAAGCTCTTTCCAATCAGCCCTGTCTTCTTCCCGCCTGCCTCCAGCCTCATTCAGATATCATGTTTTACATGAGGCAGAGTGTTCAGGTTAGATCCTGTTGTTGGCAAAAGAACCAGGATGCACTGCCAATCAAAGGCTCTAGAAGTTCAACACAGAGCAGCAGATAGCTGTGGGGTTTCTGGGGAAAGGGCAATTGATACTGCGCTGAAGAAGGAAATGCCTTGCACTGGGACAAGGAGATGAAACCAGGAACTCCTGCAAGGCTAGGCCTTGTCACCCAACCTTTGGCATCACGACCTGTGGATATTTGAGTGATAGTCACTGTAAGCTCATGTATTTGAGTATTTGGTCCTCAGTTGGTAGAACTGTTCAGGAAAAAAAAAAAAAAAAAAACCTAGGAGATATAACATTGTTGGAGAAGGCATGTCACTGGTTTGAGGATCCAAGACTAATTCCAATCACAGTGTGTAATTCTGCTTCCTACTAGTGAATCATGTTGCGAGTTCTCAGCTCCTGTTGCTACTGGGCCATTGCTCCACCATCATAGTAACCCATGTAAGTTAAGTGTAAGTCGATTCAATACTTTATCTTGTGAGTTGTCTTGGTCTTCATTTTGGTCTCAGAATCAGAAAAGTAACTAATACATAGCTTGGACAAGGTCGTAAAATACATTAACATTTTCATTGCCAATAATGCACTGCTATTATTACGATGTGGAGATGGAAGGAGAGTTGTCAATCTGTGAATTCTAGGGGGAAAAAAAACAACAAGAATTTGAAAATCTTTAGACCTTTTAGGAACTCACTTGAGGGTATGAATGAGAAGGTGAGACGGGATTAACTGGGGGAGGGGCATATTTTCTGCATTTCAGTAGCTTTCAACAAGCCCAGTGATTTTGCCCTGGGGCTTGATATAAATAGTTAGATTTCCTACTAATGCCATAAAAAAAGGTTCTTTCAAAATAGTTATCAGAAACCCTCAAAAAGGAAGAAAAGCTTGTGACAAGAGGCAAGAGGAAATCATTACTCCTAGGAATAGGAAAACCAACTGACCTGGAGGTTGGTCTCATGTGGCCTTTGGTCTTATGTAAATTGACTTATTCCCAGGTTAACTTCTCTTTTCTAAATTCTAAAATCCTATGGCTATTTGAGGGTTATGGAAGATGTATGGTGGGTAGTTAGGACATTATTGAAAGGAATCAAATTCAGAAATGAAGAGAGTCTTAGAGGCACTAAGAGTTATAATAAAGAAATCTGGTGATCTTGAAAAAAAGTATGTTAAGAACTAAAGAATCAATACAGTTAAATCAGGTAAAAGCAAGGGCAAAAGAAAACACAATTTCATATAAGAAGGAAGACAAGAAACCCAAAATCTGCCATATAAAATTGGGTCTCGGTCTCTTTGAGATTCGGATTTTGTGTCCAGTTGTGGGCTATGCCTATCATTGTGGGATTGCCCCAACTTGACATATCTCACTGTGTCTTTCAAGCAGGACACCTGGAAAAGAAGGGTTGGTCTTCCAATACTTGCTGAGGAGGAAAAAGATCTAATAGAAAAAAATGTATTAATACATGTATTAATAAATTTCAAGTAGTGAGTAGTTTAAAATTTTAATTTATTAATACTTTTGGAGGAAAGAGAAATGCACATACTTACATTTTATTCTTCTAAGGTCTACTTAATTTCATACCCTTGTTTCCTATTTCTACGTCCTACAATGGAGTCAAAATAATAGAAATGATGTGAGTGCAAGATTCTTGTTCATGAGAGCTATAGTATATACATATAGCAAGAAAAGGAGACTTTTTTTTTCCAGGAAGGAAGGTAGTCAAATTATAGAAACCAAGTGCCTGCAAGTCAGATCTATATCGTACATTACCATATACTTTGTTGCTTCTTATGCCTAAAGTACTCAGAACCTCACTATGAAAGGCCGATTAAATGGAAGCCCATTTTCTGTGCCATTCAGTGAAGATCAGGAGTGGTATGTAACCTAAATTATAAGTTACTTTTTATCTGTACAACAGTATATGAAGATGACATTGTCAAGACAATGTGAAACCCAAGATGATACCTCTTCACTTTAAACAATATAAAATTGCTAGTACACTGCTTCTTGAAAGGCCAGCTCTACGTGCATTCATATAAATTTCAAGTAATTGGAGTAAAATGTAATACTGTGCATGGTTTCTTGCCAGTTATAAAATGGTAGAAATATTTTATGAGTATTTAATATAGATACAAGGCCCACCTATAAATCACAATTACCATCACCCAACCGCCAGTAGGAAAAATATCCAAATTCATACAACAAAGAACTTCATGATTTGATCCATTACTTAGAAGGTGACGGAAGAGCCTGGCACCATCATTCACTGTCTTATAGTGTTTTATTGCATATCCCAATTATTTATAGCAACTCTAAATGAGGATGCATACTTATCCCTATATCATAGATGAAGAAGCCGATGGACAGTAGAAGAGACTAAACTATCTTGCTTAATATGTGAATTGTCTATTAGGTTTTCTGCTAGTCATATTTATTATCTGTGGGAATTCATTTCTCTGGCTCAAATGTTCCTAAAACAGAAGCAGAATTTCTTTATTATCTTTACCTAAGCTTCACCTCTAACTATTATTCAAACAAATTATCTTTTCTTAACTTCTCCAAATTGTCAATGACTTCCTTTCTCTCAAGAATTGCAACATTTATTGGGTGTCTGTTGGAACACAACTGCCTTGTAAATATTCTGATTGGTGTATGTTCTTATTAATACATACTGACTTGACAATGAAGAAACCTCCTAGATGGTGGATATGCCCGTCATTATGCAAAATGGAGTTGATTAACAAATTTGGGGAATGAGGAGAAAAAAGTACAATAAAGGTAAGTAACAGGAAACTATTGATCACCTACTTCAGAATGTTACTCTACAGATACTTAAGCATAATATATTCATGTGTGTCTTCTCTCTAATACCCATGTGCATAATGATAGTTCCATAGAACATACAGACAATTGGCTGGTTAAATTTCTATCTTCTGAGTGTATACTCATTTGTGTGTATACATGTTAGTAAACCACTGGGAGGAAGATTGCTACTAGAAATCCATAATTCAAGCAGAATTGGAAGGAAGATTGGCCCGTGCTGTCTGTGCACCTGTACCTCCTTCATAATCACTTTCTCCGGGAAAAATGCATTTCCAGAAATTGGGATCAGCCCCAGAACTTTCCCACTGAATGCATCTGAAGTGACTATGCCAATGAATATAACAAATCCTCCTGGCAGGCTAGTGAGTGTAAGGTTTTGGTTAACACAATTGTCCTCTGCTTTTTTTTGCAGTACTACTTTGAAAATTAGAAATTGTTGAGACATTATGTTACAACGGAACAAGACCTTACTGAGTTGAGATTACAGTGTGACACTCTCTCACTGTCTGGAGCTCTGTAAAGTCATCATTTGATTTGGATAGCTACCAACATGCTTAGCCAAAGAAACACTGTATCTAATCTTTGCTTTCTCCATGGATGGCTGGCTAGGCAGGGCTCAATCATTTGTAGAGCCTTATCTAGAAGGGTACTAAAAGCTCAATGACCATAGTTCTACTGCCAAAGACAGTGAAAACAAAAGTAATATTATTATATAGGTTTAGTACTGGCCATCTGTTCTGCTGCACAAATGCATATAGATTCTAAACAAAAAAGCAGGAGAACCCTGAGGGATGTTTTAAGGTCCTAAGCTAAATGGGACTTTACTAGTCTCAAGACACATGCATTACACATGAATCCACGACAAAGAATAGGTCTTGCATTGTACTAGAAACCAGAACCTGCTCACCAACAGATAGGCTTGAGGTTCCACATCTTTGGATTTAACAAGTCACAGACTGCCATTGACAACATTGCAACATGGAAATTACATCTGTATAGACAGTTTTGTCATTATTCCTAAGCATTGTAGAATACCAATTATTAGCATAGAATTTTATATTTAGGAATTATGTTATCAGAAGATTATTAAATGTATATGAAGATGTATTGGAGAGATGGTCAGTGATTTAAAGCCCTAATTGCTCTTGCTGAGAACCCAGATTCAGTTCCTAGTACTCACCTGGTAGCTCACAAGCATACATAATTTCATTCCAGAGAAGCTAATGTCCTCTTCAGGCCCATACAAGAGGAAGCATGCCCATGCATGTGGTATATGAGCAATGTATGCAAATGTAGTACACATGTAGATCATATAGGGAACACATACATACAACAGAAACGATTTCAATAATTTATGAATTTATATATTTGTATAGTATACAAAAGTAACTTAGCACATTATAAAAAATTAGATTTGGGTATTTCTGAAGTCAGTTTTCTGCAGATATCAAATATATCCCTGTGTGACTGCTCCTGCAATACTTTTCTCTTCATCTCCTTCTTTTTACTCTTTTCTATTACAAATTTGGGCCATAAGAACATTGGGATCATGGCTCAGAATAAAATCTAAATTGTTTTATTACTAGCCAAAACCTTTTGTCCAAAGGCAAAAGTTTCATGTGAAGATACTAACATTCTAACAGTGGTTTACTCTGCCTTCCACTTTAGGATAAGGTTTTTGTTTTAATTTTATTAAACAAGTCATACAACTGTGCATTCTAACCAGTTTTTATTTATAGCACAGACTATTGCAGCTCCCATATAAAGTTGACCACCTGAAAATGCAGCTGGGAGGAACTCAAGTTCCAGGCTTTAGCATTGGTTTGTGTTCTGTTCCTGGGAGTATAAGACACTAGCTATATCCTTATCAACTTGTTAAGCTTTAGTTTTCTTTAACTATTCAGAACCAAAGTGGATAGTCATTGTCACCAAAGACATATTTGAAATTAGTTCTTGGATATGCTGGCCCATGTCTCCTTCATCTGAGAGCAATGACGGCCTGTGGTCATTCTGGAAACAGAATAGGTAGAGTGAACAACTCATCAGGAACAAGGAGGATAAAACCTTGGCATTTTTATTAGCTTTGATTGGTTTTGCTTTCAGGGCTCAAGTACAGGGTTTGTAAAACCAAAAGAAGCAAGCAGTTATAGATTGGTACCACATATCTTGATAGTTTATGTCCTATGTCTATAAAGGTTTTATTGGGTTATTGGTAGTGCATTTATTAGGCTGAACACAAAATGTCTGTCTTGGCCTTGCCTTGATAATCATACAGTAGGAAGAGGCTTTGGGATATTACAGGATTTGTAATATATCTGTATCCTGTACTTACAGTGATAGGGAAATAAGAAAAGAGCAGATACCAGAGAGCATAGAATGCTCATATATATACATGAGAAAGTTATCAATGAGACTAGAAAGGAGCCCATGAAGACGGAACTAGCCACTAACCATTCCTTATTTGTGAACTAGCATCTCCTGTTATATTTATGTTATTTTAGTCATTTACTTTGGAGCTAGAAAGTGATGTAAGGACAAAAAAAAGTCTATTTGGCAGTATACCAACTGGCCAATGGGTGAATTAGTTTGTCCATAAAATAAACATGAATATGCATGTCATATATAAATTCTTATTTGGCCTTTATGCCAGGGCTGTTGACATTTGGATCAGGGGAGACTTTGTGGAGAATGTTCTGAGCCTTGCAACAGGTATATTCATATATTCATAAACAAAATAATATAAATATGTAAGTTCAGAAATAAAATAAAATAAATTTGTGTTGAGATGTGAATTCTTCCTTCAATTTATGTCTGATAAATAATATGTGATTATATATTACTTAAATGTACAAAATATTCCAAAAGACATGTTTTAAAAATCAATGTTTGATTGTACATTATTTTGTTTTCTCATTAAGTAATCATCTGAGCATTCTATTGGTATGGCTTTATATCTGCACACATGGAGCTGGCAACTTCTATAAGAGTTCCATGACTCAGATAACCAACACTAGGCTTTTAAAGGATGAATACAAAAGCTCAACAAATTAATTGACTTACATATTATTGGAGTTTATATTTAGTTGAGTCAGAAGAAAATGAGCTTAATCTTAATATTGATGTCATTTTTCACATAAAGGTAGCACAATGATGTATTATAGACAATTTGTAAAATAAACAATGTCTGAAACATAAAAATGTCACTTAAAATATTGAATATGTCCTTAAGTTTAATAACCAAGTATATTCTTATCACCTACTGTATTCTATTACTCTAAGGGACTAGACTGCGTTGGTGACCAAAACATATGAACAAACATCTTTCCTCTTATATATCAGACTTAATGTGTTTGTAATATGTACATCCTGCAACATGTAATGTATAGTAAATACATGACAGATATTGATTGTTGGATGGTTTAAGTGTCATTAAAAAAAAAAAAGTGCAAGGGTTGGAATGGTTAAATGTGTGACTGTACCACACAGTCACTGAGAAGAAGATACTTGGTAAAAACTAGAATGTGTGAGAATGCAAGGAAAGTATCTTATGGAAGAACAGTCCAGAGAGAAGAAGGACCATTAATAAAGGGAATTTTTGCCTGGTACTCTTTAGGAACATTCAGGTCACGTGATTATCATAAGATGTAATCATAAGAAACAGCCAGACAGTGGTCAGGGAGAAAATCCTCAAGTCTTTTAGGCCAAAATAAAGACTTTTATTTTTCTGGGTAAAATCAAAAGCTAATGATATGATTTGACATTGTTTGAGGTTGCATGCTCACTGATCTTTTTATAATATCTTTGGTTGTTATTGGGAAGAAGGGATATAAGAGATAGATCAGGGGAGATAAAGAAGGTAAGTGGCTATTGAATTATCCCAGTAAAAAGTAAAGGAGACTAACACAGGGTAAAAGATCCAAACATGAATAGTGAGAAGATTCCAGATTCGATTTGAAGATAGTATTTTGTAGATTGGATATGGTAAGGGAAAGAAAAAATAAAAGTTATGAGACATTCTTAGGTTTTTGTTCCAATCATTGCAAGGATGGAATTGCCATCCACTGAAGTGAGGAAACTTGTTTTAACAGACTTCCAGCAAGTTGAGATAACATGAATTCAAAGTTCCCTAATTGTTCTGTCCCCAGTTTCTGTTAGTGGTGATGTCAAAGTGGTAGTTAGGTAATAACCACAAATTCAAGGAAGGGTCTTAGTTAGAGGTACATAGAGGGCTCAGTCTCTGGGCCTTTAGAGAACTGGGGCCATAGTTGAAGTAAAGATTGACTTAGTGAGATATTAATCTTTGGAGGATGGACAAATCATACCACACTTAGATGCTGTAGGATATGGTTTGGTAGAAACACTAGCTTAAAAGAAAGGCATGGATTTGAAGTGAAAGCCTAAGAATGAAGGATGGAAAAATCAGGAGACAGCATAGAAATCCAAACGTGTAGAGACCCAGTAAGGAAAACATTTAGACAGGCAATTCTCTTAGATGTATAAGGAAAGCATTGAATTTTATAAAGTGAAGTTGTTGATAATATCTACTGTGAGAAATTACATTGTGATGAAATAAAGGAAGTATCAGTGCTTGGGTTTGAAAGGAAACAGAAATGTAGCAATAACTGAAGGAAAGTTAGACTTCAGGGATTTTCTCTTCCTATACATACATCTTGAATGATCTGCACTGATATCCTGAGATTGGTCCTGCAGAGAACAACCACTGGTGTAGAGGAAGGTAACTTTAAATAGCATTATTATTATTATTATTATTATTATTACTATTACTATTGGTGTTTGGTGTGTGTTTGTGTGGATGCACATTCCATGATGCATATATGGATGTCAGACAACAATTTCTGAGATCTCCTTCATTACTACATATATTTAAAGGATCAAACTTGGACTTTCATGAAAGCACCTTTCCCTTTGATTCATCTTAGTGGCTCCAATTTATTTTTCCATTTTTCTCCACAATGCTGGGACTTGACCCTAAGACCTTGCCCATGCCAGGCAAACTCTCTATTACTAAGTTACGTCCTCTGTAATATTAAATATCTTTAAATTCTTTGATTAAACAGAAATAAAAGAATTTATGTACACATATAAACCCAAATTGGCCTAGGAGAGACTTGAATTCATTCATCTAAGAGGAAGAAACAAGAACAGATGGAACAGGTACTGCAAGTTTGTTAGATTTGCTCAAGAACACTTTTCAAAGATGCTATTTTCTTGTCTTACTTTCATTAGTGATACACTTTTATAATTTTATAAATAATATATATTTATTTGTTTTATGTATATGACCACACTGTCACTGTCTTCAGATACACCAGAAGACGGCATCAGTTCCTATTACAGATGTTTGTGAGCTACTATGTGGTTGTGGGAATTGAACTCATGACCTCTGGAAAAGCCATCAGTGTCTTAAGAATGGAGCCTCTCTCCATTCCTTATTTTATATTTTTAAATTACAATTACATCATCCCTGTAGGCCTCCTTGGTCTCCTTCAAATTAATGACTTCTTTTTGCATTCATATTGTACATGCATATATGTTTATGTTTTAATTTTGTTAATGAGGACAGAAGTACTGTGGAAATTTCAAGACAAAGGAAAGGGCAAATGAAAGGGACCTGATGAAAGACTTCAGAGTATTGAGCAAGAGAAACACTGTAATAATTGACAGAGGAAAGAATCCACTGATTTGACTGGGGATGTCAATTGAGATGGTCAGATTCATTCTATAGACATTCTGTGGTGTCGAAGCAGACTTGTCTCGGAGGTAGAGATATGAAAGCTGAGAGCAAAGGACATATGCAATTGTATTAACTGGGTTTAGAGTTTAAGTCAAGTAGGAAAAGTAGTATCTTCATAATTAGCACCGTATTCATTGCACATCTTCTCTTTTATGAATGGAATAAATGGAAATGGGGATCATTGACATTTTCTGTGGATTACATTCTTTCATTTCAACATTTTTACTAGGCTTTAAAATTACTCTAGCTTCTGGATTGGCCAGAATATATTATAAACTTCTCTTAGAGTAATTAGTTTCGTTAAAACAACTGCTATGAGGATTGTTTTGGTTTTGGTTTTGGTTTGTTTTGGTTTTGGTTCTGTTTTGGGCAGATACTCACTTTGCTTTCCTTTAGTAGCAGTGGAATGCCTTTTTATAATTTTATTGATGTATAATTTTTATTGAAAGAAATATCATATTTTCTAGGTTCTTTATAGGGCCATGTGATCAACTTCAACCAATTAGTTGAAGATAGGAGTAGTGAATGATCATCTGAGTGTCCATCCATCACAATAGAAGCTATATACATTCATGTGATTCAAGGAATCTGGCTGTCTGACAGCAAAGATAGTACCTCTGATTAAAGTGACTATAAAGTAGAATCGCTTCTTCCATAAGCCAGAGTTCCTGTAGCCTCTTAGGAACACAGATTATCTATAGCCACCCCTTATTACAAAAGCCTAAGCCCCATTTAATGTTTCAATGTTTCATTTATATTTTTCATTACTTTTAAAATGACTAAATAACAAACAAATAAATAATTTTTCTACGAGGTTTAAAAAAGGAAATGCAGACAAATCTAATAACTGTATTACTTACTTTTCTTGTTGCTGTGACCAAATATCTGATAAGAAGCAATTTAAAGGAAGAAGAGTTTGGGGGGTCTTAATATTGGTAAAGATAGAGTCTATCGTGTAGCAGACACCATGATGGCAAGGAAGTAAGGGAGCTGGTTAATTGTACCCATGGTCAGGAAGCCAAGAGGAAATGAGAAGTGGGACCAGGCTATGAACCCTCAGACCCTACACTTGTTGACCCACTTCTTCTAGCTAGTTTCACCTCCGAAATGTTTCAGAACCTTATAAAGTAGCACCACAAGTTGAGAACCACATGTTCAAACACATGATGGCAATTCAAACCACAGTAAACAAAAGATAACATGTCTATAAAATATAGAGTTAGGATCCTACAACATTGCATCATAGCTTGCCCATCATATACCAACACATTGTCTAGAATCCTCTTTCACTAGTTCACTCCTTTCATGGAGCTTTGGATTTTAAATACAAATAAAATCTTACAGTTTACAGCTAGTCTCATTCACGCTATTATCTTCCAAGAACCAATCTCAGATAGGTCTGTGGTGGGAATTTTATTGACTGCATAGTTCATTGGACAGAGTAACAATTGTTAAGCCTTGTAGTCTTGTACTCTCAAAACATGAATCCCCTAATCTATCATGATTCAAATCCTCAAATTGACTTTGTTCCTCAAAGAGATTCCTGGTTTCTATTTTCCATATTCATCCAAATACAATTACTTGTTAAATTATAATGAGCATAAAATGTTGATAAAGTTAATTGTGTCTCTTCATGGCATCTCTGGATACCTGATATTTTAGATATGGTAACAAAGCCCAACATTGGCCCTTCCATCCTTTCCTTCCTTTCTTTGTTCTCCCATTTCTTTGTCTCATGTGTGTGTTTGAAGCAGTTTGTGTGTTTATGTAAAGGATATGCTGTATAACCAATTCTCTCCTAAAATCTACCTGTCTGTAAGTCCGCAGAGCTACTATCACAACACAAAATTTTTAACATAAGTTTTGAGAGTGAACTTGGGTCCTCTGTGCTTTCAAAGCAAACATTTTACCTATTGAGCCATCTTACTCAGACCTCAAAACTCCTTATTAACAATTAGAAATATATAATAAAAAAGCAACACAATGAGTTTACATGATGAACTCCAAAGTAATATCATGTTCTTTTTCTACTAGTCCCAACCTCTTCATACAGAATCTTAAGGGACTTTATGGGTAAACTTTCTCTAGAAAGAAATTCCCATACTTATTTCATAACAAAATAACTTAATACCAAATGATGACAGAGTCTTAAATGTAGGCATATTAGCCAGAATCATTTTTCCCTCTATAACAGGAAGACAAACAAATATAAACAGAAATGTGCCATCCCAGAAAGAAGGCCTTAAAATAATACTTTTCTGTCAGAAGATAACAATTCTAGAAAATACCATAAATTTGAGGGGAGAGTCTAGGATTCACCATACATATTTCCTGGAAGCCTGTTAACAGTCAGGAACCTGAAATTAGTAATGGCGGACACAGAAATCCTTCTGTTGGAAGTATTTTTACTGCTGCCATGTAAGTCACCGTGACTCTACACAGAACTATTGATGTACAATTACCCATAGTGCCTGATACCATGATAACTCCCTTCTTCCCTGATGCAGAACTGAAACTGTATAAAGGAAAAAAATGAATCAGCAAACATTGATATAAGGCAGAGAAATAAAGATTCTGAAATCATGCTCAATGCCAAGATACCATTACCTGCCAGGCCAAGCAAGACAGCACAGCATTTCATATTGAAAAGAGTTTGTGAGAATGCTCCTATCCCAAGCAGAAAATATCTGATTGACATGTGATCGAAAGTAAAATATAAGCCCAAAAAGCAAGCTGAGAATCAGAGGGTTGTTTTTGTTTTTCCTTGGTTTTAAAAGTTACTGTGTTATCCTAATATTCCAGGCCCAGAATTATTCTTCCTCTTACATTCAGATCTTTGATGATGCAGTGAGAGTGATATTGATTTGAAACTCAGAAAATCAAGATTGCCATAGAGGCTCTGACACCCTTAACACACTGTGTGAACTTGACCGGGTGCTTGATCCCTCTTGACATTTTTAAGATTACAGTATCTGATTAGCCGATTACTCAATACCCTTCTACTATCAAATTCTCAGAGGTCTTGGGGCTTTTGCCTTCCCAACTGTCAATCAAGTGTGTCCTTGTGGCTTTCCTGGAAGCTGAGCAGAAGATGGTCACAGAACCTGAACCACAGAGGCTCCAGGGTCACACTGTAGACAATTTACTAAAGTCCCAGGCCTCACTGCCCACACAAGATGAATAAAATAAGAGCAGAAAACCTGTTTCTTGGTGTTTAAATTTTTGTTATTAAAAATTTCAACCTACAGAAAAGCTAAGACATAACCTGACAGACACCAATATATTCTCTGCTAATTTATAACACTTTGCACTGTTACATTTTTCTGTTTTCTGTTTACATACAGGCATACAACAATGAATAAAATGTAATTCTAAAATATTAAAAGTTATACATATATTTTATTTATTGTTGTGTGAGTGCATATGTTTGTGTGTACGTGTGTGTGTGTGTGTGTGTGTATGCGTGTGTGCATGCATATGTGCTATAGCATATGCAGGAACATCAGAGGATAACCTCAGAACATTGCTTCATTTCTTCCACCATGTGGGCACTAAGAATAGAAAAGAATTCTTCCAGTTTGGCTTGTAATCACTTTTACCAGCTGAGCTTTCTGATAAGAGCTCACTGAATTATTTTAAAGTGTCCTACAGTTCCCATAGCATCTATCTCCTAAATATGTCATGTCCTGAGAACAGAGAAAGTTTTCTTCACAACACCACCACCATACTATACTCCAAAATGTAGTGCCAATAAGAAAACACAAGCAAATACAAGCTCATGTATAAATGTTTCCACTTAAATCTGCTGTTTGGTTGTCATAAGGTCCTCTTTCATCTAGGCTAATTCTTCAGTCTCTTGATTGTGCAGTTTTACAGCCTTTTATGGTGTTAAAGTTTCAAGAATTAATAGCAGTTGTTCTACACAATGTCTTCTATAACCCACAAATAAAATGTTGAATGAAATATACCAGATACAACACATTTCAAAACAAATATAGCTTACCTATGCTGTTAGAATGAAAGCTGGGAGGGTCGGGAAGATGGCTTAGCAATTAAACTGCTTGCTGCAAAATAGTGAGGACCTAAGTTTGTTTCTCCTGGAGCCATGTATAAAGGCCATGCACTACAGCAAATGCTGTAACAACCTCAGTGCTGAGGAAGCAGAGACAGGAAGACATATTGGGGCTTGTGGGTCAACCTGTCTAGTGAAGTTGATGAGCTCATGATTCAGAGAGTCACCCTTTCTCAAAAATAAAGTGGAAAGTGATTGAAGAAGACACTTGATGTCAGCCTCTGGCCTCTGTATACACATATGTTTGTCTATATGTGTATGCAGACTAAACACACACACACACACAAAGATGGAAAGTAATATGGAGTGACTGTGAGATACAAATGTTACATAATTTAGACTATCTCCTCATTAATATGGATATAAATGTTAATAATTTAGCCTTCTGACTAGTTATATAAAGATGTGATTACATATCTTTATGAAATTTGTTATATATAAGTGTCAGAATAAAATAAATTAAGTAATTAAAATTTAAATTGTTTTATTACTGGTACATACATCTGTAGTATTCCTCCAAGTTAGAACAGGTTACATTATTTGTATATGATTCAACTGGTGTGGAAGTCTCAGAAACAATTTTACAATGCTTTACCAATAGTTATGGTATTGATCTGAAAGTCCACTGAATCAGAAGTAAATTCATAATAATATAGTATATCCTGTGGGAATTCTATTAGTGAGAATATTATATAGCTATATAACAAATATAAAATATATATAGATGTAAATTCTTAAATGCTTTACGAAGTAATATATTTTTAATTTCAAGAATGTAGAGAGAAAAATAAAATCTACCTCAAGGAAAATGGGAAAAATGATAAAACACAATAAAGTTTATTTAATTTTGAAATTTTAAATTAATCATTAAAAACTGTGAACAAGAATAAAAGTAAAAGTAAATTTAATTACAAATTCTTTTAAAAGAAGCAAAATATAAGACACAAATATTCGATATGCCCCACAAATCTATTTAAGGTCATAGGGATATTAAAAATAATATATATATGGAGGAAATTGTGTAATTATATTTTAATTAAAAATTAAAATATTAAAATTAAAGAAGAAAAGTGAGAAAATAAAATATGTAAAATTTATTTCACAGTAACTAACATAAACACCCAAATTAAGGTCTCAATATATTAAATGAATTATACTTAATGATAGTAAACGGCATTATGTACTGATGATAATTGATTGAATAAAATTAATCAAATACATTAAAACAACAGATTATAATGTAACAGTCACATATTGGTTTAAAAATCTGTTAAAATGTATGATACCCTTGCGATGATCTCAGTCCGTTATACACATATCAATAGCTCTAGAATTCTAAACAATTTCAGATCAAATTAGAAACTGACATAACATATCAAGATAACAAAACTGAAGGATTTGTTTAATAAGTTAATTGTACCCTGTTAAATTGTCAATTATTGATTGACGTTGCATCCTTCTATACAATTCTAATACTACTAGGAATGGAAACATTTCCAATAGATTTCTGCACTAATACTAATAAAATACAATAAAGAATTTGTTTAATAATTCAATACTCCTACTCCATAAGATGAATAGTTATGGTTTGCTGAATAAAAATGGAAAACAAGTTATACACTTGTATAGATTACTGTACAGTTGACCATGCTCCTGTATAGAACCCTAATTAAAAATCATGGGTTCACTTAATAAAATAAAGTAACAAGAAGACACAAAAGTAAAAGGGAACTAGTTGGAAAAGGGCTGGAATTGGCAGGTGTGAAAGAGTCTGAGAGAGAGAACGGGGGTCAATATTATCAAAATACACTGCATAGAGGAATGAGAATGTCACAATGAAATCCATTATTGCATATAATTAATATCTATTTCACAACATATCAAGCAGCCTCTCTTTCACTACAAACACTGCCCTACAGACACTTGGTGCCAGGGACTCAGATGAAAAGTAGAATTACAAAAGGGGCCAAAGCATTGGTGTTGCATGGTCACTGAATGAAAGCAACCTCAGACCCAAAACTCACTTATCCTCTTCCTATGATGACAAATACTCAACAGAAACACATTTACTTCAGAGACTATTGTGAATAACAAAATAAATAGAACAATTGTCCTGGAGCCTGAAGAAGCAGAACCTCTGACAAAGGAAGTACATCTCTAAACATCAAATAGAATGAAATGGGAAAAAAATGGAGTGCTAATGGAGACATGAAGGCATTAATGATTCGTAAGTAAAACTCAGACAATCAACTATCACTAAATGTGATTTATTATAGGAGTAAAGACAGCTTAGTTTAGTAACATTAAATGTCACTATATGTAGTGACAAAGAGGAAATCTTTAAATCATTGTTGTAAATCTAAAGTATAAAAATTGTGTGTTGATTAAACCTTTTCAGTAAAGTAGAAAAACAGATACAAATGACATGAAAATGAAGAACTTTAAGGGCAATATCAACTTCACAGGTGAAGTTTCTCAATTATTCAAAATCTAATTGCAAAGCCATGAACTGTCACCTCTCAGAAGTTAGACCTAAAAGATAAAGCAAGACTGAGGTCCCTAACATAAAAGTAGACACTGAGGAACATGTTTAGGAAACCCAGCATAGCTCTCTATTGCTGCAAATTCTTCAACCTCTTACTCTCATATTCATAGTTTTGGTTTATAGGAACACTTTTTCCATGATTATACATTCCTACCATATGTTTAGAATATATTTTTCTACTCCAGTGATGTTGAGTTGTGATGTTTGCTTAGCCTGACAGAATTTTACTATGCATGAGGAAGTTAGAGTCTTGAGAGTATGTACTTGGGTGGTATGAACAGTTGATTCCCATGGTATGATATTGCCATGAGAACATATCCAAGGTTGAATGCCCATAAGGAAAGACATAAAAAACTGTATAGAGATCAATGTATAGCCTAAAGCAGAGCTTCCAAGCCTAGTGTAACATATATTTGGCAATCAGTTTCTTGAGCTGAGAAATAGACATTTGTTATTTTAACTCATCAACTGACATGAGCTTTGCTATCAGTACTCTTGCAAGAATAATGAATTAGATTGGTGTGCCTCTTTAAATGTCAATGTTGAGGTAGTGATTTTTATAATAACATTTGAATGATTTATATAACTTAGAGAGTAAATGGAAAAAAAGTGAACTTTGAAAAAGGGATGGGGTGAATGCATACAGGTATACACATAGATATTCACATTCAATCTGTCTTTTAAAGCAGTGACACAAAAACAATGCTCCTGAATGCTAACATTAATACTTGATATTTTTCATATAGACTAGGAAGATAAGAAGCACCAAACCTGTGAAGACTTTAAGATGAATGAGCGATTGATATTTGTAAAAGGTTTGGAACACTGCAAGGCAAGAAAGAAGCAGCATAAGACAACTGTTGGAAACAAAGGTAAAATAATAATAATAATAATAATAAATAATGAACAACCCCTTGATTTACTAAAATAACTAAGGAATTTGACAGATATGTAATTTCAATTCAAAGTTTCTTTTTTTTCACTACTGGATATTGAACCCAGAATATTGGGCATGCTAAATGAGTTGCTAAGACTGCTAATATATCTAGGACACTAATTGATTCGATTTTTATGATTATGAGGAACCCATTTGAGTTGACACATATATAACTTAACTGTTACATCTAAGTTTTAAAAAGCATTGTGAAAGGGGAGCTAGAAATTATAAGACCAAGAAGATCAGGAAACTAGCCTTAACGCAGTATCTTCGAGGCATGCCAGAGATGCTACTTCCATGACATCTCAGCAATATGGTTGCATAAGCAAAATGGAAATGATTACCATAAGAGTCAACATGCCAAGGTAGGTGGAGGAAATTTCACAAGGCTCCACAACTAGATGAGGATCTTATTTGAGAACAATGTTATTAGGGACAAGTCTCCCTGATAAGTTAACCAATTCCAAGTGCTCAGCCCTAAACACATGTACATATAAGCAAAACTGAATAAACACAGTAGGATGTGTGTGTGTGTACATACATGCACACACACCACACACACAGACACACACACACATATAATATAATATGCATACACAATAAATGAAGAACGACAACATGAATTTAGGAGGAAAGAGCTCAAGGGATTTGGAGAGTGGATAATGCACATGCAGTGCTTATCTGTAAATTTCTCAAGGAAAATATTTAAAAATTTTAAATCACAGTGTTGTTTTCATTTGCATTTCCCTGATGACTAGGGATGCTGTAACACTTCACCTCAAACCAGTCAGATTAGCTAAGTCAGATTGGCTAAGATCCAAACACAGGTGACAGCAGATGTTGGCGAGGATGTGGAGAAAGAGGAACACTCCTCCATTGTTGGTGGGATTGCAAGCTGGTACAACCACTATGGAAAGCAGTCTGGCGATACCTCAGAAAATTGAACATAGTGTTACCTGAGGACCCAGCTATACCCTCCTGGGTATATACCCAGAAGATATTTCAACATGCAACAGGGCCACATGCTCCACTATGTTTATAGCGGCCTTATTTATAATAGCCAGAAGCTGGAAAGAACCCAGATGTCCTTCAACAGAAGAATGGATACAGAAAATGTGGTACATTTACACAATGGAGTACTACTCAGCCATTAAAAATAATGAGCTCATGAAATTCTTAGACAAAATGGATGGAGCTAGAAAATATCATCCTGAGTGAGATGACCCAATCACAAAAGAACACACATGGTATGCATTCACTGATAAGCGGATATTAGCCCCAAAACACACAATACCTAAGATGCAACGCATAAACCTCATGAAACTCAAGAAGAAGGAGGAAGACCAAAGTGAGAGTGCTTTTGTCCTTTTTAGAACGAGTATCAAAAGATTCAACCAGAGCTCCCAGGATCTAAACCTCCAGCCTGAGAACAGACAGGGGCAAGCTGTCCTCTGAGAGGCTCTAACCAGCAGCTGACTCAGACAGATACAGACATCGAGAGCCAAACAGTGGATGGAGCTTGAGGACTCTTATAGAAGAATAGGCGGAAGGATTGTGGGCCCTAAGGAGATAGGAACTGCACAGGAAGATCAACAGAGTAAACCAACCTGAACACTTGGAGCTCTCAGAGACTGAATCACCAACCGTGGAGCATACCTAGTCTACACAGATCTACCTCCATGGGCTGGACCTAGGCTTCCCTGCACATATGTTGTAAATGTGCAGCTTGGTTTTCATGCAGGTCTCAAACATCTGGAGTGGGGGCTATCCCAAAACATGCAGCCTGTATATGGAGTATGGTCTTCTAGCTGGGTGCCTCATCTGGCCTCAATGGGAGAGGAAGCACCTAGCCTCTCAGAGACTTAAAGTGGCAGGGTGGGGGATACAGGAGGAGGGGGTACTCAGAAAACAAGAGATGGGGAAGGATTGTGGGAGGGGTGACTGGGACAGGTTATAAAGTGAATAAGCAAAAAAATAAAATTAAAAAAAACAAACAAACAAACAAAAAACAAAAAAAATAAATAAAAAAAATAAAAATTTTAAATCAAAAACATGCAATCCACCTTTTTTAGACTATGCCAATGCACATGAAATGTCTCATAACATATTTCTGATGAAGTAAAACAAAGTGAGGCAAGATACTCAAGATGTCAACGGTTATCACAAAGACTGAGCATTTTGTCTGTGGTGAAGTCCAAAGTAAGATGTATTATAAATATAACAATATAAGTATAAAAGAGCTTCCGCTTCCGGTCTGGGCCCAGGCAGCAGATCCCTGGAGGCAGCTCTGCACTGAACCTCCCAAAACCCGGCAGAAGTGGGGCACCCAGCAGCTCTGACCCAGGCAGTATCTCTGGTAAGGAGACAGCAAACCCACCCCAAACAGGGAGTAACTGGGACCCACCGGGACCCACTGAGACCCAGGGATTTACTCCTGGCCCGGAGCACCAGCTCCTTCCGGTCTGGGTCGGAGCTCCCAGCAGATCCCAGGCGGGAGCTCTACACCAAATCCCACAGAACCCAGGAGAAGCAGGGCTCCTAGGAGCTCTAACCCAAGCAGCTTCCTACGCAAGGAGGCAGCAACACTTGCCCCAAACCGGGAGTAACTGGGACCCACTGGGACACGGGGTACTCACTCCTGGCCCCAGCACTGATTCCTTGCGGTTTGGGCCTGGGCGCTCAGCAGATCTCGGGTGGCAACTCTGCACCCAAACTCACAGAACCCAGAGGAAGCGTGGCTCCCAGGAGCTCTAACTCGAGCAGCTTCTTAAGTAAGGAGGCAGCAACACCTGCCCCAAACAGGGAGTAACCAGGTTCCACAGTGATCCAGGAACTCACTCCCGGCCCAGAGCACTGATTCCTTCCGGTCCGGACCAAAGCACCGGACCAAAGCACTGAGCAGATCCTGGGCCCTAGCTCTAATCTCAGCAGCCACACCCAACCTAAACAGTTCTGACACAACCAAGAGAACAGGAAAGACAGGAAAGACAGGTTCCAGCCAGAGACAGCACAGGTAGCACCAAGGAGAACCAGATGGCAAAAGGCAAGCGCAAGAATACAACCAGCAACCCGGAACACATGTCATCATCAGAACCTAGTTCTCCCACATTAAGTCCTGAACTCCCCATATCACCAGGAAAGCAAGAGTCAGACCTAAAATCACTTTTAATGATGATGATGGAGGACTTTAAGAAGGACATAAATAATATTCTCAAAGAATCCGAGGAGAACACAGGTAAACAGGTAAAAGCCCTTAAAGAATCACAAGAGAACACAACCAAACAGGTGAAGGATTTATACAAAACCATCCAGGACATAAAAATGGAAATAGAAACAATAAAAGAAATCACAAAGGGAGACTACTCTGGAGATAGAAAACCTAAGAAAGAAATCAGGAGTCACAGACGCAAGCATTACCAACAGAATACAAGAGATAGAAGAGAGAATCTCAGGTGCAGAAGATACCATAGAAAATATTGACACAACTGTCAAGGAAAACGGAAAATGCAAAAAACTCTTAACACAAAACATCCAGGAAATCCAGGACACAATGAGAAGACCAAACCTAAGGATAATAGGTATAGAAGAGAGTGAAGATTCACAACTTAAAGGGCCAGTAAATATCTTCAACAAAATCATAGAAGAAAACTTCCCTAACCTAAGGAACGAGATGCCCATAATCATTCAAGAAGCCTACAGAACACCAAATAGACTAGACCAGAAAAGAAATACCTCCCGTCACATAATAATCAAAACACAAAATGCACAAAACAAAGAAAGAATTTTAAAAGCAGTAAGAGAAAAAGGCCAAGTAACATATAAAGGCAGACTTATCAGAATTACACCAGACTTCTCACCAGAGACCATGAAAGCCAGAAGATCCTGGTCAGATGTCATGCAGACCCTAAGAGAACACAAATGCCAGCCCAGGCTACTATACCCAGCAAAACTCTCTATTACCATAGATGGAGAAACCAAGATATTCCATGACAAAGCCAAATTTACACAATATCTTTCCACAAACCCAGCACTACAAAGAATAATAGCAGGAAAGACCCATTACAAGGAGAGCAATCATACCCTAGAAAGAGCAAGAAAGTAATCCACCTCCAACAAACCCAAAAGAAGATAGCCACACAAACAATGCCTCCCATTTTAGCAAAAATAACAGGAAGCAACAGTCTCCTCTCCTTAATATCTCTTAATGTCAATGGACTCAATTCCCCAATAAAAAGACATAGACTAACAGACTGGATACGCAAACAGGATCCGACATTTTGCTGCATACAGGAAACCCCTCAGTGACAAGGACAGACACTACCTTAGAGTAAAAGGCTGGAAAACAATTTTTCAAGCAAATGGTCCTAGGAAACAAGCTGGAGTAGCCATTCTAATATCGAATAAAATTGACTTTCAACTTAAAGATATAAAAAGGATAAGGAAGGTCATTTCATATTTGTCAAAGGAAAAGTCAACCAACATGAACTCTCAATTCTGAACATCTATGCACCAAATGCAAGAGCACCCACTTTCATAAAAGAAGCCTTACTAAAGCTCAAAGCACATATTGTACCTCACACAATAATTGTGGGAGACTTCAATACCCCACTCTCAGCACTGGACAGATCAGGGAAACGGAAACTAGACAGAAGTACAGTGAAACTAACAGAAGTTTTAAACCAAATGGACTTAACAGATATCTATAGAACATTTCACCCAAAAACAAAAGAATATACCTTTTTCTCTGCACCTCATGGTACCTTCTCCAAAATAGACCATATTATTGGTCACAAGACAGGCCTCAACAGATATAAAAAAAATCGAAATAATCCCATGCATCCTATCAGATCACCATGGTCTTAAGCTGGTCTTCAATAACAACAAAGACAATGAAAGCCCACACTCACATGGAAACTGAACAATACTCTACTCGTTGATAATGGGGTCAGGGAAGAAATAAAGAAAGAAATTAAAGACTTTTTAGAATTTAATGAAAATGAAGACACATCATACCAAAACCTATGGGACCACACTGAAGGCAGTGCTAAGAGGAAAGCTCATAGCTCTAAGTGCATACAAAAAGAAACTGGAGAGAGAACACACTAGCAGCTTGACAACACACCTGAAAGCTCTAGAACAAAAAGAAGCAAAAACACCCAAGAGGAGTAGACGGCAGGAAATAATTAAACTCAGGGCTGAAATCAACCAAATAGAAACAAAGAGAACTATACAAAGAATCAATAAAACCAGGAGCTGGTTCTTTGAGAAAATCAACAAAATAGATAAACCCTTAGCCAGACTAATCAGAGGGCAGAGAGACAGTATCCAAATCAATAAAATCCAAACTGAAAAGGGTGACATAACAACAGAAACCGAGGAAATTCAACAAATCATCAGATCCTACTACAAAAGCTATATTCAACAAAATTGGAAAATCTGGATGAAATGGACAATTTTCTAGACAAGTATCAGTTACCAATGTTAAATCAGGATCAGATAAACCATCTTAACAGTCCCATAACTGCGAAAGAAATAGAAGCAGTCATTAAAAGTCTCCCCACCAAAAAAGTCCAGGTCCAGATGGTTTTAGTGCAGAATTCTATCAAACCTTCAAGGAAGACCTAATACCAATTCTCTTCAAACTATTCCACAAAATAGAAACGGAAGGAACACTACCTAATTCATTCTATGAAGCCACAATTACACTTATACCTAAACCACATAAAGATCAACAAGAAAAGAGAACTTCAGACCAATCTCCCTTATGAATATTGACGCAAAAATACTGAATAAAATTCTCTCGAACCGAATCCAAGAACACATCAAAACTTATCCACCATGATCAAGTAGGCTTTATCCCAGGAATGCAGGGTTGGTTCAATATACGGAAATCCATCAACGTAATCCACTACATAAATAAACTCAAAGAAAAAACCACATGATCATATCTCTTGACGCTGAGAAGCATTTGACAAAATTCCAACACCCCTTCATGATAAAAAGTCTTGGAAAGATCAGGATTCAAGGTCCATACCTAAACATAGTAAAAGCAATATACAGCAAGCCAATAGCCAACATCAAACTAAATGGAGAGAAACTTGAAGCAATCCCATTAAAATCAGGGACTAGACAAGGCTGCCCACTCTCCCCCTACCTGTTCAATATAGTCCTGGAAGTCCTAGCCAGAGCAATTAGGCAACAGAAGGAGATCAAAGGGATACAAATTGGAAAGGAAGAAGTCAAAGTTTCACTATTTGCAGATGACATGTTAGTATACTTAAGTGACCCCAAACTTCCACCAGAGAGCTCCTAAACTTGATAAACAACTTTAGCAAAGTGGCTGGGTATAAAATTAACTCAAACAAATCAGTAGCATTCCTCTACACAAAGGATAAACTGGCTGAGAAAGAAATTATGGAAACGACACCATTCACAATAGTCACAAATAGTATAAAATATCTTGGTGTGAATCTAACCAAACAAGTGAAAGACTTGTATGACAAGAACTTCAATACCCTGAAGAAAGAAATCGAAGGAGATCTCAGAAGATGGAAAGATCTCCCATGCTCATGGATTGAAGGATTAATATAGTAAAAATGGCTATCTTGCCAAAAGCAATCTACAGATTTAATGCAATCCCTATCAAAATTCCCACTCAATTCTTTACAGAGATAGAAAGAGCAATCTTAAAATTTATTTAGAATAACAAAAAACCCAGGATAGCGAAAATACACTCAACAATAAAAGAACTTCTGGGGGAATCTCCATCCCGATTTCAAGCTGTACTACAAAGCAATAGTGATAAAAACGGCATGGTATTGGAACAGAGACAGTCAGGAGGATCAATGGAATAGAATAGAAGACCCAGAAATGAACCCCCAAACCTATGGTCACTTGATCTTCGACAAAGGAGCTCAAACTATCCAGTGGAAAAAAGACAGCATTTTCAACAAATGGTGCTGGTCCAACTGGAGGTCAACTTGTAGAAGAATGCAAATTGATCCATACTTATCTCCTTGTACAAAGCTCAATTCCAAGTGGATCAAGGACCTCCACATAAAACCAGCTACACTGAAACTAATAGAAGAGAAAATAGGGAAAAGCCTTGATCATATGGGCACAGGGAAAAGTTCCTGAACAGAACACCAATGGCGTATGCTCTAAGATCGAGGATTGACAAATGGGATCTCATAAAACTGCAAAGCTTCTGTAAAGCAAAGGATACGGTCAACAGGACAAAGCGGGAACCAACAGACTGGGAAAAGATCTTCACCAACCTTACATCTGATAGAGGGCTAATATCCAAGGTATACAAAGAACTGAAGAAACTAGATTCCAGACCCTCAAATAACCCTATTAAAAAATGGGTAGAGAGTTGAACAAAGAACTCTCAACTGAGGAAACTCGAATGATTGAGAAACATCTAAAGAAGTGCTCAGCATCCCTAGTCATCAGGGAAATGCAAATGAAAACAACACTGAGATTCCACCTCACACCAGTCAGATTGGCTAAGATCCAAAACACAGGTGACAGCAGATGTTGGCGAGGATGTGGAGAAAGAGGAACACTCCTCCGTTGTTGGTGGGATTGCAAGCTGGTACAACCACTATGGAAAGCAGTCTGGCGATACCTCAGAAAATTGAACATGGTGTTACCTGAGGACCCAGCTATACCCCTCCTGGGTATATACCCAGAAGATATTTCAACATGCAACAGGGCCACATGCTCCACTATGTTTATAGCGGCTTTATTTATAATAGCCAGAAGCTGGAAAGAACCAGATGTCCTTCAACAGAAGAATGGATACAGAAAATGTGGTACATTTACACAATGGAGTACTACTCAGCCATTAAAAATAATGAGCTCATGAAATTCTTAGACAAATGGATGGAGCTAGAAAATATCATCCTGAGTGAGATGACCCAATCACAAAAGAACACACATGGTATGCACTCACTGATAAGCGGATATTAGCCCCAAAACACACAATACCTAAGATGCAACGCATAAACCTCATGAAACTCAAGAAGAAGGAGGAAGACCAAAGTGAGGGTGCTTTTGTCCTTTTTAGAATGAGTATCAAAAGATTCAACCAGAGCTCCCAGGATCTAAACCTCCAGCCTGAGAACAGACAGGGGCAAGCTGTCCTCTGAGAGGCTCTAACCAGCAGCTGACTCAGACAGATACAGACATCCAGAGCCAAACAGTGGATGGAGCTTGAGGACTCTTAAAGAAGAATAGGTGGAAGGATTGTGGGCCCTAAGGAGATAGGAACTGCACAGGAAGATCAACAGAGTAAACGAACCTGAACCCTTGGAGCTCTCAGAGACTGAATCACCAACCGTGGAGCATACCTAGTCTACACAGATCTACCTCCATGGGCTGAACCTAGGCCTCCCTGCACATATGTTGTAAATGTGCTGCTTGGTTTTCATGCAGGTCTCAAACATCTGGAGTGGGGGCTATCCCAAAACATGCAGCCTGTATATGGAGTATGGTCTTCTAAAAAAAAACAGTTGTTCAGTTATTCATGGAATATTATTTTTTTATATCTCTAGTATTCAGTTTGCAACTACTTCATTGAGAATTTTTGTATGCATATTCATGAGGGATACTGGACTATAACTTATATATTTTTGTTGGGTTTACACTTGATCTCACTATTTCAATATTATTTGCTTTGTGAAGGAGCTTATTGTGGTTCTGAATTTTTTTAAACATAACTCAAAAAGTATTGCTTGTTTGAAGGCTCTATAGAATTCTTGTATAAGTATATCTGACCCTTGGTATTTTGCTTGTTTGTTTCTTTTCATTTTATTCTGTTTGAATGCTTTTTAAATTTTTTTGATTTGCTGAAAATAAAAATTAAAAAAAAATAAAATAAAGTATAAAAGATTTGTGGACATGCTATAAAATACAAATATTCTAATTTCATGTTGATCACATGTTAAATATTAGTTCAATATAATGAATTATATGCAATTTAAAAAAATTAAATCCCGTTTTTCAGTTTAGCTGTACATAAATGAATTTTGAATTGTCTGATTAACACCTAGTAATTGTGTATATTTATGGTATATACTGTGATACTTCAATATAGGACACATTGTGAAATTACTAGATTGGAATAATTGGTATAGTTACCATTTCCAGTATTCACCTTTCTTTGGTGCTAGGAAAATATAAAATCTTTTCTAGTCTCTATTCTTCAATTTTTAATAAAATTGTCCATCATCCTTTCTCATTGTGCAATAGAATATCAGAAGTGACTCTTTCTAAACAACTGCTTCTCTGTGTCTTGCACTATATTTGTGTCTCATATTTTCTGTTTTCATGCATAAAATATTAGGTATAGCGAGAAACAAAAATTAAATGAAAAATAGAAAAGAAAAGAAAAGAAAAGAGAAAAGAAGAACACATTACAAATGGATACAGTATGAGACTTAGCAATCAAGCAGACATTCAAGTCACTGTGGGAAAATATCATATTTGGATACAACTGTTCATCCATGTGAAAAAAAAGAAAGCACCAGATCCTTTTCTGGCATCCTAAAGAAAAATTATATTGGAAACTTCAGAGTCCAAACTATAAATGTTTAAGAAGAGGCAGAAAGATTCTTAATGATTTAGCAGGGTAATGAGAGATTTTTAAAGAGAGATACATAAAGAATACTGCATAAAGGCAGGGTTGTACACATCCATTTATAGAAAAGCTAAGACCTTGGTTCATCAGCTAAAATTGACTTTAAAGAGAAAAATGCATAAGGATTAGAACAACTGAAGGCAAGATGGCTCAGTGTATATAGCACATGCAGAGCAAGCCTGCGGGCTATGCTAATCCCCACTACCCACATAAAGGCAAGGGGAATATGGCAGCCCTGTTGTAATACCAGTTCTTAAGAGGTGTAGTATGGAGGTGTCCTGAGCAAGCTGGCTATCTAGGTTAGCTGAAACAGTGCACGATGGATTCATCAGGAAGCCCTTCCTCAGTAAACAACATGCAAAGCACCCAATAAAATATTCAGTGTCAGTTTCTGGCTTCCATACGTACCAGCAGCATTCATGTGCACATATACTGACATATGTGTGCCCGCATATGTGTGGTACTCAATATATATATATATATATATATATATATATATATATATATATATATATATATATAAATGACAAGAAAGGAAAACAATAAATTGTAGCATATTCAGATTATGACAACAAAGAAGAAGTAGTGTGCCATTGTTCAACCAGTGTGATTCAGAACTATGGATTTTTGGCTGCTCAAATGAATAATAGAAATGTGGTCACAATTATGTAGAATCCAAAGACAAAAAAAGAAATGATATATTGATTAGATATTCAATGCATACAATTTGTAAGCTTAGGAAATTAATATCATCCAATGAAGTCCATTGTGCACTGTAGGGTTGGGGGTGGGTTGTATACCAAGGGAAGACACCTGGGGAACTGCCAAGTACTAGACTTGGCTTATTTCCTAAACCAACGCTAGGAACCAGAGTTCATTTTGTCATTTGTCTTTAAGCAGCACATGGGCTTTCTCGATGTTCTCTATTTATTTGTTTTACATATTCTGTGCATCCATATGTGCTTAAAAATAGTGGATAATAATTCATAATGACTTGAATAGAGTGTTCAGCTCTGAGAAATATTACACTAGAAATTAATGTATTTGATATCAATAACATCATAGACATAGTATTAAATGCAAATAAAATCTAGGGAATGATTTCAAGATTTCAAGTCAAAAGATGAAAAACATTTAATTAAAAAGACTTCACAGATTAAGAAAAAAACACTGAGAGCCGAGTTGGCAAAAATCATGAATTAATCATTCACAGAAGAAAATGCAAATGATTTTTTTAAACAAATGGGAAAAAGTCAACCTTATTAAGTAAAAAATAAAATGAAAATGAAATTGATCATTTTCTATCAAATCATGAAGGAATTTTTAGTCACAGATGTTTCCAGGAAAAATACTTTGCTAGTGCAGTACTTTAGAAGTACACAATTACTATACCTAAGGCTCAGAAATCAAAGCCGAAGAAAATACAGAAACATTGTAAGATGAAATGGACAGGAATTTTACAGTGACCTTGTGTCTCTTAGAAATGACAGAAGCTACCCCATGAAGTCTCACCAACATGTTTGCCTAAACCTGACCTCAACACCAATAGATATGCTAATGCAAGCATAGGAAAGCTCACAAGGTCTTAACCCTACACAAACAACTGCAAGCTACCAAAGAATGCTGAGAACTAGAGAAACTGTCCTTCATAGGGAAAGGCCTACTAAATGCTTATCCAATTCCAAATGATCGTCCCTTAAAACATATATACAAAGAGCGTTATATATGATGACCAGGTTGTATTCATGTATTAATGAATATATATTTATATTTGTATATTTATGAATACTTATGTAAATACATATACAGATACACGTATGCATATATGTGTGTATATGTTTATATATACAAAGTGAAGCTATGAACTTAAAAGAGAGTAAGTGGGTGTTTATGAGAGTATTCGGAGGAAAAAAGGAGAATAGGAAAATGATATAATTATATTATAATCCTAGTAACAAAAAAATTTAGGAATTTTAAATGATCCTAACATTGACCTCATAATCAAAATTTTAAATTCCAGAAAAGTAACTAGCTATGTAGACACTGACTTGTTATGGATTTGCACCAATAATTTGTTTTAGAAAAGAAGGGTAACATGAATAAACTTTTTATTACGTATATTTAAGTGAAATATTAAGTCACCAATAAAATAATGTACTTTTATTGCTGCCTTATAAACTATAACAAGTAAATGGAAACAACCTAAGTTTCCATCAATCAATGAATGGTTTATGAAAATTTGGTACATGTATACAGTGGGATGCTCTTCAACACTAAAGAAAAATGAAATTATAAAATCTCTAGAAAAATGGTACTGAGAATGTGTAATTTTAAATGAAGTCACACAGTTTCAGAGGTCATGCATTTTCTCCTTCTTATTCAGGTCCTCGGCTACAATATGTGTATATAAACAAATGTGCTTGGTGGTGCATAATATGTAAGAAGCAGAACAAGGAGGCTGAGTATTTGGGTGACTGGGAAGGACTGGATGCAGATAAAGGATGCAGGAGCAAGAAAGATACTATAAAGCTAATTGGTTTTCATGTTTTAATTGTCATAGAACTTTTCAGTTATGGTGACAAACGAGTGCACAGATCTATATTTGATAGAAAAATGTAAATTAGAATGTGGAGTCCCACTAATGCAGGAGGGTATTCTAAGTGTTCACAGAAAGAGGTGGACGTTTTGTCTGCCTAAATTTTATGTGTGCAAGTGGGTTTTTTAGTTACAAGTTATTTATGTTAAGGTTTTAATATAAATAAGTATTCCCAAGTGTTTTGGATAACATAAAGTTGCTGACAACAGACTACAGATGCAGCAAGTTAGAAGGTTTGTTTGCAAGAAAACACACACACAAATACACACACACACACATACACACACCACACACACACACAGAGTGTCTCGGAAAGAACTAATACAATACTAGCAGAGATTTCTTCTTATTCTAGTCTCACTTCTATTTCCCAATTTTATACAAACCTGACTGTGTATATAAGTACAAAGGTAACATCTAGAAACCTGTATGCCACTACAGGTGACAGTTCCTATCTTATAATCCTGGATCGCAAAGGCAGAAGGTGGATACATAAATGCATTTTTGGAAAGGATTTTTGATGTTGCTAAGCTCAAATCATAATGGTCTACCTGGAACATCTATCTAGGAAGAAGCCTATTTTTGTAAATGGCACGTAAGAGATGTGCAAGAGAATAATGCTGATGGGTAAGCATAGCAATAATAACTGTGGCACATATAGAAAGCTACAATTCATGGAGAGCTCCCAAGCATATTATCTCTTTCAATAACACCAGTCCACTGGAGAAAAATGTCACAGACCAACACACATGCCGTTCGCTCCTCCACTCTCAGTCTAACATATGGTGTGGGGTAATACAAGAAAGCAGAAGATAAGAGCATTCCTTTGAGGAGCTCACAGTCTGTTTAGAGAGATTAAACCTGCAAATAAAGTGTATTATGTGAGGAGACTGAAAATATTAATATATTTGGGTTTCTAGATTTTTGTTTTACCCCACTAGCTTACAAGAGCTTGCTTTGGTTTCTCAGTAAGCCTCTAAGGCCACTTCCAAAACAAGAGCAACACTTGTAGAGCATTTTAATTCTATAGCCATACATTTCCTCTTGACTTCTGTCCTATTAGATAGGATGAAACACAATAGTTCTAGGCAGCTTCTTGGGGTAGAGAGGGAGAGAAACTTTAAAGCAAATGTGCTATAATGTGTCCACTAAAAAGGTGGCTGACAAAGGAGAAATCTCAAGCAGATGCAGTGCGAAAGCTTCTCATCTTCTATGACACTTGGGCAACTGTGGTAAATAACTTATGTCAACATGGCATCACATGTAGCTTTCAGACTATTTCTTTAAACAACTTACTCATCTAACTTGAATTTTAGAGTTGTTTCTACACATGGTGGAAGGCACTTGCTAAAATAATTTAAAAAAAAAAAAAAAAAAGAAAATCAAAACAAAAACCAACCACCAAACAACAAAACGAAAACAGTACTGAAAGATTACCTGTTTTTCCTTCACGGTGCCTCAAATTTTATAAGAAATTTGTAATTAGATCATTGTGAAGGTCAACAATCAAAGAGGAATCTCAATGATACTCATGTCATATTAACTATGTCTTTGTTCTATAGGTATTCTCAAGGATAGATCAAAACTAGTGAGGAGCTTCTAGCCAAAGGAACATACAGAGGCACCAAGTTGTCAATGCTCTGACTAGGTTACAAAACTATGCCTTTTGTTTAACTTGTAGTGTGTCTATCACCTTCCCACTTCTCTAGATAGATCAAGTAAACTACAATGTCACTGACCTATGAGACTCACAGGAAACAAAAGTGGCCACCTAGCCATCTGCCAGGGAGGAAGAGTCCTGTCAACAATTAGAGTGATCTTGGATGTTGTTCTTTATCTCATTGAGCCTTGAAATCACAATGTGAAAGTCTATACATCTATGACATTCTATAGGATACCAGAAACACCCAGACAAGCCATGGCCAGAATGACCTATAGAAATTGTGATCCTGTGACTTTTCACTCAGCCATGGTGATTAGCAAGTCATATGACATCACTGCTTCTTTCACTTTGTTCTTTTTCTCAAATGTTTTTCTTTTCCAGATCACTCTATTTCCGAAGGCAAGTCTTTCCAACCAAGTTATTTACACACTAAAAGTCCAGGAAAAAAACAAACAAAAACAAACAAAAAACAATACAGAGCTGGAAGAAAACTCTGAAGTAGAAGAAAATGTACTTTTGCTGTGGGCATTCACCAAGTCCATGATAAAGTAGAACAAGTGTTTGGTCTTAAAAAACACGTCAGTTATAACTGCTGGCCTACAAGACAGAGAAGCACCATGATCCAAGCTTTAGTATGGCCCCCATGTTCCGAAATTAGTCATGTGGTACACATGGAAATCCAAGTAACATATCACTTCCACTGTAAAGAATCAAAAAGTGTCAGATCTCAAATCATGCTTACTAAAGTTAAATATGTACATAAGCACCTTTTGAAGACATATCCATGTAACCATCATACAAAAGAATAGGCACTAAGAACTGAAACATCCTACATCTTTATTTCAGTGGAGACACTCAGAGATTTCAAAAAGAAAGAATTTAGCTTTTCTTCCACATCATCTCATCAATTCATACATTGACCACAATCTTTTTTATATATATACATATATGTATATGATATATATGTACTTGTATATTATATGTATATTATATATATGAATTGTGTGGTGTGTGTTTTGTACATGTGTGCATGCATGTTCATAAGTTTTGGGGCACAAACTGTGTGTTTACATGTAACTGAGTGTGTGTGTGTGTGTGTGTGTGTGTGTGTGTATGCATGCATGCACATGTGTGTACTTGTGTGCATGTGTGCGTGCATGTTCATACTCATATAAAGGCCAAAGAATAGTGAAAGCTGTCTTTCTCAATTACTTCCCACTTTATTTATTGAGTAAAATTCTCTTATTGAGCCTGAAGACCATCAATTCTGATTAGTCTGGCTAGACATTTTCCCTGGGGAACCCCTATCTCTGCCTCACAAGCACTGGGATTATGAGAAGTTTGCCATACCCACTCAGCTTTTATGTGGGTTTTAGAGGATAAAAACTCTTGGTTCTCACTCATGCATAGCAATCAATTTCGACACTCAGCCATCTCTCCAGACCCATAACTGCCATTCTGAACCATGACCCTCCTTGCTTCTAAATCTACTTTTTCATAACATATCATAATTGAAAATTACAAATCTGCATTTGTATTGTGTGGCTATTTACCCTAAGTTTGTGCAATTCCTCCTGGAGGAGAGGAGAGAGTTTTCTAAGACTCGGAAGCTAGAAAAACTAAAACAGCACAGGAAGCTTACAAAATTACCAGCACAGGAAGATCAGAAAAATCACAGGATTCATAAGGCCACTCTCCAATATTATAAAAGCAGTAAACAATTGCTAGAGAAAGACGACTCTTCTATGGAGCTGCCTGTAAGTCGTGTTGGGACTTTGAGCATGCAGCTTCTTTGAATCCATCACTCATGCTAAGATGGATCTTTTGGTAAAGCAGCTGCCTTTGAGTCACACATGATCTTATACATAATTCCAATAAATTCATTGATTCACCAATCTGAACTTGAGTGAAACCACTTATTTGATCTGTCATTGATGCCCTAGCTGGAGTAAATAGGTATTCGTTCACATCTCCCCAGAAATAAACCACACAATGGTGCATCCATCTTAAGTTATCCATCAAGTTGTTTCCTCAAGAAACTCTAAGTTGATTGAGGGCAGGGATCAGTACATTTTATCTTCAAACTGAGGGTCAGAGGATACAGCCTCATTCTAACGTACCATATTGTTTTACATCACCTGCCACTCAGTGTCTTCTATATGTCGTCTATACTGTTTTGTAACTTCTTAGCTCTTGGATGATTAGGCTGTATCTTATGATCTGAAACCTAGCATGGGTTCAGTAAGAATCTTGGACATCATTAGCATTAATAAGTAGTGTCGAATAGATCAGAAGGTCAGAACAGTGCTTCAGTTCACTATTTTGGGGGAAGGTGATTCTTTCCCACCTTGCAGATTTATACTTGTGACTGAACAAGTGTCTTCTAAGCCACTGTGATAAGATTTAAGGCTTCTGACTCACAGTGATTCAGTAATCTAATAATACTCTCATGCTGAAGACATTACTATGAATTTGTTTTAAAAATGTATTTTATGAAGGGAAAGGAAGGTTTCATTTCTCATCTTAGTTACGGGAATGTCTAAAGAATAGAGAATATTCTAGGAAAAGAAAGAAATCTTGATAAATTAAAGAATTCTTTTTCATATTGAATCACCATCTGGATGGTCTCTATGTTTTAAATTGGAATGAATGTGCCTGATAAGACATAAAATTTCTTTTATTCTAGGGATAAGGCTGATGTCCTTAATAAATGTCTACACTTACCTTGGTTCCAACAGCAGCATTCTTATAGAGATGTAGAGGAAATGGGGAAATGTTTTTGTGTGTATTTATAATATGGTGATCAAAGGAGAGGAATTTAACATGACTCTCAAGAGGCTGTTATTTTGGGGGCCCCTTGGGAACACACTCCAGGCCCTTATTATTATATAATAATCTTCAGAAATGAGTTCTTTTTTTCCTTTAGCTTAAATTAAATTTATTTTAATGAGCATATAGAAGCACAGAAATTATACACACTTATGTACCATGTGCTGCTCAGAGAGGCTTTTCAACAACAGTGGGCTGACCTTGTTATCTTGCTTCTCCAATAGTGCTTTCCACTCTTGTCTGTCATAAATCTCCTCTCAGGGAATGCTGAGATCTGTCTATGGGCACTAGGACACCAACTTCAGGAGGCGAAATGAAAAGATATTGAAGTGTCCAATTTGTATACAATTTACAGTGACTCTCATGTCTCATTAACAAACATTTCAGCGTGGAAACGTTCTCTACAGAACACTGCTAATGATTCTGACTTCACTAACTCATTCAATAGCATGATACAAAACTCAGGGTCAGGCATTCTATCATACGACAAACACATCCCACAGTACTTAACCCGGATACTAGAAATGATGGGACTCTGTGTTTGAAGAGATCATGCTTTTAGATTCCAAACCACAATTCAGAAATGTTTTTCTCTGTGTGGTTTGTTATGATTTGTAATATCTTTTGTCATTCTAAGTAAATGCTCATTTAAAAAAAACCCATTAGGTGGTACATCTGTACCAAGGAAGACCTTATTTCTAACTCCAGCACACAAACTTCTTTTGGAATAAGCTCTATGGCAACTGTCAAACCCTTCGGGGTCTTAAAGTCATCCCTCCTTGCATGAACATCAAACACAGCTGAGTCTTTTCCTTTAGCTTCTAAGTGTTTAGCCACATAATACCATCTTCTGGGGTTACCTCCATGGCAACTTGAATAACATCTCAATTCAGTGCACATTTCTCTCTGACAATTAAGGCAGAAATAAAAATAAAACAAAGTAATGTTTCCTGCTATTCAGAGATGAGGGCAAGCAAAGGAATTGTGGGAAATTTCTGGGTCCATTAGGATTAAGAAGAAAATGTAAACCATTCATTCGTCTCTCTGCTCTACAGTTCCTTTCACAGAATGTATTACAAACCCAATGAGATGGTTTTTAGTTCCTTCTAATAGAACAATGTGATGCTTGTCCTGTGAACCACACTTAGTCAACTCTATACTTTTGAGAACACCAGGAGGGCATGCAAATGGAAAGTGCCATCTCTTGTTACATCTGTGTTTCTGAAAACAATGTAAAGAAAACCATCCCCTGGAGCCTGTGCCATTCAAAATAGAAACAAGGAATAGAACTGAGCACATTTATTGGTATGGTCCTCTCGGCTGAATTGGCTTCAGCTAATGTGTCCATTCACTTACAACAATGGTTTTCATAATCATTTTTTTTCATTTTGAAAGTTTATTCTATCCTCCATTCCACTCTCTCCTGTGTGCTGTGGGCTTAGCTGAGGCATCGTGTGTCATGTGAAGGCCAGAAGACAACCTGCAAGATTTGCTCCTCTCCTCCCACCATGGAGTTTCCATGATTGAACTCAATGTATCAGGCTCAACAGCTCCTTCCCTGAGCCATCTTGCCAGATTCCCTCAATTTTATAAATAATAATTTTATTGAGAGAGAGTTTACATAACCTACAATCCAACCATTAATGACATACATACAATTTTTGTGTAGTCATAGGGTTGTACAAACCCTAATCCTCTTGAATTTTTAAGACATTTCCATCACTTTGGGAAGAAATTTCCCACATTAGTGAACGCTCCTCACTTTTTGTTCCCTCACGTTTGCTCTAGGCAACCACTGAAGTATTTTCTCTCACACAATTTTTCCTGGTCTAGATATTGCCAGGAATTTGAGCCATTTAATTGAATAAAATATGTGACTTTTGGCATTTTGTTTCTTTCACTTAACATACTTTCAAGATCATCCATGCCATAGCATGAATACTTTAATGGTTTTTATAACATCTACCTTATGGATAGCTGACATGTTATTCATGGCATCAGCTATGCAGTTACCTCCTCAGACACAAAATGATATCTCAGACAGGTGTGTATGTGTATACTCAACACAACAGACTCAGCACCAAGCACCTTGTTTACTTCCACATGTGGAGGTCAGAGGACAACCTTGGTTTTTTTTTCCTCAACTGGCATCTGCCTACCTAAAGGTAGGTCTTTCAGTGACATGGAAGTTTCCAAATAGGCTAACACTGGTTAGTGATCCATCTGTCTCTGCTTCCCAGTGCTGTGGTAAGCATGTACTACATCATGTTGTTGTTTTGCTGTTGCTTGGTTCATTTGTTTTCATGTCTCTTCTGAGAATTGAACTCAGGTCCTCATGCTTGTAAGTCAAATACTTTACCAACAGAGATATCTCCTCAGCTCGTCAAAGGAGTGCTGATTTGCAATTCAGAAACTTTTTATGTTTGGGTATTAATCCCCATTAAATGTGCACCTAGTTATTTATGAAATCATAAATAATGTAGAACAAAGGTGATGTAACATGAGACATCCAGTAAAAATGCTTCAAATACATGAAATTTCTAAAATTGCCATAGAAAAATGGTCTCTTTTACACCTCAAGAGTGAACTCATCCCACTTAGAAATGATATAGTTAAAAGAAAATAAAAATTCTGCTGAAGACTCCAGTATTCTTCAAGTGGTGTATATTTATTTGAGTTCACTGTATATAAAACTTTCTAAGTGTTGTTCAACAGAAGTAGTGCATAAAAAAATCAAGATTATACACAACACTAATCAGAGTCTATATTATATCATAAGCAAGGTCACCTTGACATAGATGTTTTTCTACTTTTAACTTGGGAGCAGGTAACCACATTCCATCAGAAAATAATTCATGGTGCAATCAAATGCAGAAGAACCAATAGACTTACCTTAATGATATAGACAGTAATTAATGAATGTGTAGAAGCCATAAAGGCTAATGATTCACCTAACTTCCATCGATTTATCTTCACATAAACTAGTTTGCTTTTTCAGAGTAGTAGTTTTGTGTCGGTACTAAATGGTAGTTGAATAAACTAGCCTTTTCTGGATAGGTTTTGTTTGTTGTTTGTTTGTTTGTTTGGAGGGGTTTTTTGTACATTTACTATGACACATTGCATAGATTTATGTTACCCATGAGTATTGAGAATGAACTATTATTCAAAGTGTTCATCTCTATATTTTGTCTTTAAACATTGCTTTTATTTTCTGTGGGAAGAGTTTTGGACTATGCAAGTAAGACAAGAATGGTTGGTTTGAAGAGAAAACCTCTCCTTACAGACAGTTATATTAAGAAGAAATGCCAGGTGCATCATGAACCTTCATGCAAGTTAAGTTTAAAATCACAATGA
>JAJTUV010001815.1:402500-544349 GCA_021653895.1 Mastomys natalensis | reverse complement strand
GGGGGGAAACAGGGGCCTTAAAAATTAACCATGGATATATGGACCCAAATGAAATAAAAACCCTTTAACATCAAATGGACAAGTACTATGGTAGATCATGGAAGTTTGGAATACTGGAAAACAGGCTTGATTCGGATCCCACTCTTGTTGCTATGTAAAGGGAACTCTATGCAAATCTAAGTTTTCTAGGAGTCAATTTTCTAATCTAGAAAATGGAGATTGATAGTTACCTGAAATTAGGAAAGTGTTTTAAAAGAGATAAAAGTCTACAACATGATCTGATTGCTTAATAAACATTATCCCCTTCCACACTTTCTTATAATTAATATTTCACATCAGAATTTTGTTTGTGATATTTTGGGTTATAAATAAAAACTGAAGATGTGCCCATGGGGACAATGTTAGAAACACTAGTCATACTCTGGGTTTGGTCTATGACCCTCAAATGTGTTTTACATAATAAATCCTATCTTTTGAGGAATGTGAAGAAATTCCTAAAGTGGGCATGGCCGGTCACTAGTCCCTAGACCTGCCCTAATAGACAGTGTCTGACATAGAATTTATGCCACCTAGGTGCTCACATTAGCAGAAGACATGATGAGATTGTCCAAGGAAAATGAAATTAGATTTTGCCTAAATATCATTGATTAAAGAACCTTCTGTCACAGCTTCCAACAACATATGAGAAAATCATTTAGATATATGAATAGTTTCCTATCTTTTTCTCCAGTTGAAACTATTTCTTAGGACATGAATATCCATCACTTTAAAGCTTAGGTTCTGAAGTTGATGTACAACATGGACTGGGGTATTTGAAACTGAGAATGCATAGTTACCTTTGGCAGGTGGAATCCATCAAACTTGGTGTCGACTGCCACTTCCCTGGCAACATTCAAGGGGATGATGTTGCCCATCCTCTGCACTTCATGGATGACAGCATTGGTGTAGGGCATGGACTCTCGGTCGGACAAGCTCACCCGCCTCTTGTGGCCAATTACTCTGTCAATCTCCGCCTGTACATTTTCTAATATAAAATAGGAGTGTCCATTAAGTTTTCATTTTAACTTCATGTTTCATCAAATTTTTTACTAAATAGGTGTTATGGCATGTAAATGAATTGTTAGTCATAATTTGGAAAAAACAAATGTTCCATGACATGAAAAGTATACCTATCCTTGTATGCTTAAATCTTCTAAAACTCTGAGGAAGAAAAAAGATGGAATGGGACACTTTCCCTCAATCAGTGGAGGGACAAAAAGCAATGTACAAACTATAGCAATAGGGATATTGGCGGCAGTGGGTAAAAGGATTTAGTGTAGCCTGGTAACATATAAGGTTAATGTCATTGGGGTATAACCATGTTAGCTCCTAGCTCTCTGTGTGAAAAACAGTTCTAAATCTTTTCTTTGAAAGGACAATAAAGTATGTTTAATATTCCTGGTGCCACTGGTGCTTATCTTAAGAAGGTAGTACCTAGGATGATTCTTCTAGATGGGGAGGACTTAAGATACTGTATTATTGGTTGAAAGAAGACAAAATATTTTGAAATAAAGGCAACAATAAGGGCAGTGCCAAGAGAGAACATATAATGTAGCAAAACTGCATAAAGCATGGGTCAGGCTAGAAGTCAGAGAGGTGATGTCATGTTTCAAGCTTTCGAGCCAGGGAGTCTGTACACTGTTCAGGAGGATATTTTGCGAATGCATAGCAAAAAAGAAGAAAAGGAAGAAATGGAAGGAAGAGGAGAAGGAGGAGGAGGAGGAGAAGAAGAGGAAGAGAAGGAGGAAGAGGAGGAGGAGGAGAAGGAGATGAAGATGAAGACAAAGACAAAGAAAAAAGATGAAGATGAAGATGATCAGGGAATGGTCATGTTGTAAAAACATGTGTACCCTGGGTCAACACTGTCCTAACAAAAATCTAGAGGATGTGTATGTTCATAAGTTCACATTGCATCATAGATGTTCCAACTTTTCCCACTCCACCTTTGTCATCTTCTGGTTTTATCTGAGACACAATTTCCAGAAGCATCATCATTTTACCTTAACCATGACAAACTACATGCTTACTTTGGATTTCTGGGTAGACGGTTATGTAGAGCAGAGCCCATCGCAGTGTAGTGGATGTTGTCTCTGTTCCAGCCAAAAAGAGGTCCAAGGTGCTAGAGATGAGGTTTTCTTCATTGAAACTTGTAGTCTTATCTGGGTACTAAAAACAACAATGTGTATTAATTTATTCAGAAGGTTTGTTTGTCTCTACTTAGAAGGTTCCCACCATGTGAGGTGAAATTAAAAGGCAATAACCATAGGGAAAAAAGATCCTATGTATTACTTTACTAGGAAACACAGATATCATAACTGAGCTCCTGAAATTGAAGTTTGAATGCCACATAGCAAGTAGTCAACAATGCAGTTATTTTTGAAAATACCTGAAATAATAATGTTAATTACAAACAAACCCATCATTATACTAACTTTTTATTTATCAAACCCCAATATTTTTACCTTCCTTCTGGAAACTTTAACTTGTTAATATAGTTTCTCATGTTACAAGCCTATATCTAAACACTGTATTACCAGCAACATCTTCTATGAGAAGACAATGTATTTGTGGATTACTGTGAGAGTAACAAGCAGGAAAAGAAGGAAGAAATTTACTTTCTGTCCACTGCAAGAAGAGGTGTTTAAATTCCTTGAGTCACAGATGACAATGTTGATTCAATGCTATACTTTAGCAGCAGGTTAATCAATTCAAAACAACATCCAGATTGAGTATATTACTGAGTTCTGTATAGAAGAATGGATGGTGGGTGTAAGGGGAAATGAGAAATGCAAAACTGTCATCTAAACCTTAAAGGATAAATCCTAGCATTCAGTTCAATGTTTCATTTGTTCCACAGTAGAGACTGAGGTATTCTGGATAACTAGTTTTGGGTATGACTTAAAATAAAATAGAATTCTCAAGGTTAATTGTTACTTTTGATTTTTGTACAGTTCTTTAGATGTGGTCAAGAGATAGGGAATGCAGAATATAAAGGTAATATGTTGACATTTTTCAAGGCTGTAAGTCAAGTATCATTCAACCCTTACCTTTCTTTCTTGAGTTGATGGCACTCCAGGTGTATAAAATATCACCTTATGTTTTTTCATCTCATTATAGATGAAATAAGACTAAATAAACAAAATTAAAACACCTACATCCTAATCTATAAAACATGTCCACATTATCTAATTCATCAAAAGAGATGTTTGTATATGTACTCAATATGAGATTTTGAAATTAGAAGACATAGTTTAGCTAAGTAGCCCTAAAAGGCAAAAAGGATCAGAGTCAGAGAGAAGTGGAGGACAATTGAAAACAAAGATCAGTCCAAGCATGGATGTTGAAGAAGCACCTGCAAGTTTAAGTGTAGTGGACAAGAGATCCTTGTACACACAGATGTGTTTGTAAATTTTATGAAGTTTACTCTTGGGTTATCCACATACTGTTATCTCTGCCCTCATATCTTGTTTCATTTTAATGCTTATCTAAGAATCTCCTGTCCCAAGTTTGTGTAAACAGCTCTTACCATTTATGTCTGCCTTGTTAATAAGTGCTGATCACCCAATGGCTGGTTGGAATAGAGAATAGATCAGGATGTCTGCCAACCAAAGGAAAGAGAGAGGGGAGAGAGGGAGGCTCAGTCATGAAGAACATGGAGGATTTGGAGCCATAAGGAAGGGGTCCAGAAACAGATCCTAGAAAACAACCTGAAGCACAAAGAGTCAGATTAATAATAATATGCAAGTATCATGGGATTGAATTGGGAGGGAGTCAGATTAGCATAGAGAATAAAGCTAGATCATTTAATTCTCAGTTATTCAGGTGCAGTTTTAAAAAATCTTGGTTTCTTATGCAGTTAATGCCAGACCAACAGAAAATAAAGAAATACAGTTGCCAGATTAATTTACTGTTACATTTATAGTGAAGAAAATTCATTTATGCAGATGAGCATTGGAGAAGTCAGGAATGCTGAACATGTATACTTATTGCTTCAAAGTATAGGAGTGCCAATTTTGTCTTCCTCTCAGAATCCTAGGAGTGTATGAAGTTTACAACCTGGTGATCCTTTGCTATCTGAAGGATCTTCTCAGATATTCTCAGAATCTCCCAGAATTTATTATTTAATCCTATACCCTTTTACCCTAAGTGCTGAGCATTGCTTTTCAGTCCACTAAATCCATCCCAATGAGAGTTGTCATTTATAATTTTCAACAGCCTAAATTATTTTTACATCATCTCAGGCCAGGCCAATCCCTTATCTGGCAGCCAATACATTAACTCAGTCATTCTCCCTAGGCTTAAATCTTTAAGATTGTCTTCAAGTCCACAATACCTATCTTTGTGGGAGAAAGATGCCAGATATACTATTTGTATGTACTATAGACTACTGTACAGATGTACTATGGACTATTGTAAATGTAAATATTTAAGCTTTGTTATACTCACTGGATTTAGTTGTCAAAAAAATTTTCCCCAAAGTTGTGCTTCCTTAAATATGGCTAAAATAAATGACCTGGCATCAGATTCTAGAAGTTTGAATCAGTCATGGACAACTAAGTGAAGGTGAACTGACATTCATTCTTACCTTACTTGGGTTGTTTTCCTGCAGGCTATAAAGCCTGCATGAAACCCAATAGCTGTTGTCCAAATGGGGAACATGAACCATCAGGAACCATTATATTACTGAACTATTTCTTAAGATCTAAAGAAAAAAAACATTCAGAGCAACAACTCTATAAGTTTGTATAAGCCAATATAAATTTAATTCCTGGTTTCTTAAACATGGAGGTTATTGAAACTTGGAAACATATGAGAGGCAATGTAAAAACAACCTCCAAAAAGATCAAATCCCTGTCAATTACTTTGCAATCTAGATTGCAATAATGATACATTAGATCCACCCCAGGATGATCATAAAGAAGATCTTCCAGACACATCTCAGCAAAGGGCTAGTGTTCTCACATTTAAGGAGACTGATTTAGATATTCTACTGCCCCTTTCAAACACTACAAATTTATATCCATGTACAACATATATTCCTTCTCATCATTCCAATTCAGAAACTCAGTCTATGCTACACTACTTCAAGAGACTACTTATGGAAGATGAGGAAAACAATGAACAGAACAATGGTTTACTAAATTCTATGACTTTAGACAGTTAGAAGTGTTCTAGAAGATGGAGGAGCCCTCAAAGTCGACTTTCCAGAGTGTCTTCTAAAGAGGATAGAGTGTACACACAGTGAGAATGCAGTGTAAATACAGGGAATGTTATCAAGTACTTTTGTTATTAAATGGCCAGTTCTTCTGTAAGAAGATAATACAGGCCACATCTTCCTTACCTTTTGCATTTCTGCTAGGAAAGCATCAATGAAGTCTCTTGGCTCATCTGGGTTCCAGTCTTTCTGGTGTTTCTTGATGATATGAGAAAAAACAATTTCAGTTCTTTCCAGTTTCTGAAAATTTTCTGATGTGGTCCAGGAAGATGTTTCATTATATGTGGAAAGCTATTGTAGAGCTGGTTGGGAAAATAAAACAACCATAGAGACCCATGGCATCAATTTCGGTGTTTTAAGTCAGTCTTGTCTTACAGTCTTTGTTTCTTATGTGAAGTAGCATAGGGGGTTTCCTCTGAGTCTCCAATCCCTCTTCTTTATCCTAATGGATTGCTTCCTGGTACATGCCACCACCTCTCCTACCTAGAGGACAGAAATTTCATACAGTGGTTGTCTTGATTTAAGCCAATGGCCAGTCTAAAATTTATAGGGCTTCCAGAGGAAACATGTGCCAGTTTAAACACATGACTACTGTCCTGACTCTACCCTCCACTACATTTCCATTATACTCACATCAAATCTTCAGTGACTTTCCACTGTAGGTTCTGCTGAGCTATTCCTTGAGTACCCATTCCATTTTCACTGCCAGTGTTATTTTCTGTGATCCAACATCCTTTGTGCTTGCATCATTTGAAGAAGGTACATTTTTTGGGCAGGATGTACTTTTAACAGCTATATCTCATTGTGCTCAGAAAGATCTCCTGTGGGATCCAAATAATCCCTGATCCTGTTTTCATGAAGTCTCTTTTAAGTGCTCGCTCCTTGGAATACTGTCTTCCTGATGATCCTCAAATTGATAGCTGCCTTTTCACCCTCTCTCTATTCCCAGGCCATGATTTATTTTCCTCAGAGAAATCATCAGAAACATTGTGTGTTTGGAGGTAGTGTTATACCACCTTGCCCTTTAATTATGAGATGATCTGCATATCAGTAAGACAGTATTTTTATTAAAATAATGTGGATATTGAACAGACATTTATTACTATCATGTGGGAAATTAAAAGTATGATAGAAATGGAACAGACATGGTATGGATGTTAGTTCTAATGCTTTCTGCTATAATAGCAGAATAATTCTGTAGCAGTAGTAGTAGTCGTAGTAATAGTAGTAGTAGTAGTAGTAGTACTAGTAGTAGTAGCAGCAGCAGTAATAGATTTTTCCAGTTATAGTAGTTCTTTAACTTTATCTTATTGACCTAATCTCCAGTGGGGTTCTTGGAGATAATGGAGGCCTAGGAAGTCTAGTCATACAATGATAGTAGACCATTGTATGTAATTGCTCTTTTACTCCTTCACTAGCATCTACATATAGTGATGTTTTGTTTCATCTTTCTAAGATTGTGCTGTGAATATTTACAGAGGTAAAATAGGTTCGGTTGTCCATAAAATGCCTGGTGTTCATGAGTATTCAAAACAAACAAACAAACAAACAAAAAAAACAAAAAGAAAAGGAAAGAAAAGAAAAGAAAAAGGTTACTATTCTCACTTTCTAGCCTCTGTTCTTTTCCTAGAATTTCTTTCCTTGATACACATACTCACAAAGTCAGCTGAGTCACACACTAAACTCCCTTGAGTTCTCAGACTCTGAATAAACTGGATGAAAACAAATGGAATTGCTTCACTAGGATTAATGTAAGAGGAAAACAGTGGATAACATTGATAACGATTAATAATACTAATAATGAATGTTTTCTTTTCTTGGATTAATATAGAACAATAGGTTACTTTTGTGTAGTTAGTTGCAATAAAGCTGTAAGAACAGACTTTTTGAAGATTTAGTGTGATACCAAAATGATATCTCCATGCATTATAAAATAGTCTATAAAATCAGAGCAAATGACATGATCTGAAATGTAACCAGTAAAGGCAAAAACAAAAATGTCCTGTGGGAAATCAATGTTACTCTAGCAGATTTTCATAAAAGCAAAATAAATAATTATGTGAATAAAATACAGTGATGATCAGACTGGGTAAAAAGCTGATATGGAGATTTTACAGTGTTTCAAACAGATACATTTAAAATATAAAGTTGCTGCCCACATAGCATAATTAAAAAAAAAAAACAAAACAATGCATATATCAACTCTAGTCAGAGAAAAGGGAGTCTTCTGTTTGCAGTAGATGGTGTTAACACAGAGAACAACTGGCTAAGATGTAAAGAATAATAAGATAATAAGGCTCTTGCTCCTGTGACCCGCACACCTGCAGGTTCTCTCTGCCCCTTTTCCTCTTCCCTTCCCCATCTCTCCATGTGGTCATGGCTGGCCCTCCATCTCTCTCTGCTCTCTCTCTCTCTCTCTCTCTCTCTCTCTCTCTCTCTCTTTCTCTCTCTTTCTGTTCTCTTCTCTCTCTGTCTCTCTCTCTCTCTGTCTCTCTCTCTCTGTCTCCTCTCTCTCTCTCTCTCTCTCTCATATATATATATATATATATATATATAGATAGATAGATAGATAAGATATAGATATATATAGATATATAGATATATAGATATATCTGCCTCTACTAATCTCCTGGCTCCCCTCCCCATGCCCTGAATAAACTCTATTCTCTGGTAAAAAAAAAAAAAAAATAAGATAATAAGAATGTCCAGGCAAGACACACATAGCATAATTTCTCCTCTCTAAGCTCAGGGATCATTGCATCAGAGGAAGTAGAAAAGATATGAGAGGCAGAGATAGCAGATAATTCCAAGGAAGCAGTGTCCCTCAGACATAAGAAGTCAACTGCATGTAGGAACTCACAGTAAATGTGATAGCATGCCCAAGCACTGTGTAGATGCAAGCCAGGCCAAATGCAATCATGGAGAGTGAAGATATGTAGACAAAAACTAGTATTGCCATATCAGGAGTCCTACTAGCAATTGATAGACAAACAAGCGATAACAACAAAAGAATGCCAGAATGGGTAATGTAGAAAGGAGGTAGAACCGGAAGGAGCTGGGAGAAGGGTGGATATGATAAAAGTGAATTGTAAGAAAGACTCAGAGAACTAATAAGAAATTTCAAAAACATGAAGACACAGAATTTGAATCAAAAGGATAGAAAATGAGGCAGAAATCCAAGGAGGAGAATTAATTTAATATTCACATGAAAACAAATTACTCCTTAGGGAAGAGGCTATTAAATAGAAATTAGGACCACTAAGAAGAAATATATTTATATGTGTCTAGTATTTTTTGTTGTAAATTATATAGAGTAAAAATTCACAGAAGTAAAAGAAGAAATAGTTAAGCCTCACTATTTGTAGGAAATCTGAGCACACTAAATACTCTGTCCAGAATCATAAAGCAAGAAAAAAATAATACCATAAGAATTAGAAATAAAGGGCTGGTAGGTAGATTAGTTGATAAAGTACTTGCTGCATAACCATAGGAACCTGAGTTCAGATTCCTGACACTCACAAAAACTGCCAAGTGTGGCAGTGTGTGCACCCATGCAGTGTATGCTGGAAAGGAAAAACAAGTGGATATAGGATCCTGCTGACTCGCTATTCTAGTGGATTTGATGAGCAGCAGGTTCATTGTAAAATCCTGCATGAAAAAGTACTGTGGGGAGTGCCTAAGGAATAAATTCAAAATACTCCTCTACACTCTGCCCTCAGATGAATATATGTGTAACTACACACACACAGACACAGACGCACACACACATACACACACACATGCACACAACAACTGTATACATACAAGAATATGTATACTCAAAAACAAATAGGCCTACACATTGCAAAACAATTGGATAAGATGAAAACTTTCATTATTTATATACATTGTGTTTGGCTATGAAATAATTCACATAGTGCTTGTAATCACATAAAACAGTTCCCAAAATAGATAGCAACACCATTAAGCAAAAGTCAATTTCAAAGTAACAATAAAGAGAAGGAATGTCACCAATTTAAATCTTCCAAAGATTTTTTTAGGTTATTGTGATGTTATTTTCTTTGTCAGCTTAAGTCAAGAAAAAATGTACATGTGTTTATGTGAGTATGAGTGTAAGTGCATTTCTAAATGTGCTTTGTAATTTCATACATATATGTGCACATGTTGTGTCTATGTGTTTGTAAACATAAATGCATGTGTGTGCATGTCTTTAGGTATATGCTCATGGGTTTAGGGGTATGTGTGTGTGTGTTTGTGTGTGTGTATGTGTGGACAGCATCTGTGTTACTTCATGGCTGTGTCTCAAATTTTACCTGGCTTTTGAAATGCTAACACATAAATACACACACACACATACATACACACTCACACACACACCACACCTTCCAATGTTCAATTTTTCTTTCTTTCCTCTGTGTCTTTTATGAAATATATTATCTTTCATACTTTATTTTCCAATCCTCATAGTTTTCTTTTTCTGCATTTCTTTATGGGCTTCAAAATTTTTGCTTTTACAAAATTTTAGAGATATACTCTTGTACATTTTATCTAAATGTAAACTAACTTCTTCATAAACTAACAGGAGAAATAGACATACCAACAGGTGGCCCAATATCTCAATTATTTTGATCAAGAGTAATGTTTCTAGAAACACTTTGACATAGATACTTTTTCTACCTCAAGCATCATGGATGATAGTATAATGCGGTAACATAATTATGAACTTCTATGCTTGGTCTTCAACTCTGGGGATTTTGACTAAGCGTCTCTGGTCACCTCTGGACACCATAATTATAAAGTTCTGCAGTTCTGAAGTAGTGATCTGTGTGGGACAAACCTTGAGAAACACTGTGAAAGGAGCCTGGAACTCTTTCCTGCTAAAATCAAACTGCTGATGCTTATTCTCTTAATTCATACTAGCAAGATCATTTCTATCTTGAGTACATTGTGCTATGTATGCCAAGTAATAATATTCCCATTCTTGTACAGCATTCCAGGTTGATTTTCACAACAGTCAAATTTACAGGTAAAATAATCTATTTCAATACAAGTAAAAGGTATGATTGAAAGTCTTCTTTATCAATTAGTAGCAGCCAAATATAAACCTAATCATAACAAGTAGTGGATAAAAAGGAATTAACTTATGTTAAACAATGTCAGCTGCAATAGTTTTAAGTATAAAAGGCATACCATTTGTATTTCCTTGTATTTCATTTAAATATTAATATGAATAAATCAAGCTCATCCTTGAACGTATAATTTCAGTAAATGAATATTTTTCAATGTTAACTAATTTTAGTATATGCATATCTTATTAACCTTTGAGTGTTTATTAGCAGATAGAGTGTGGTGTTCCACACTGAACCAAGTGTCACTGATGCTTCGTAGGCATAAAGGTGATAGGAAAGTGTGCAAATTTAAAATAAACATTTTACAAAGTACACACAGATGTGTTTGTAAATTTTATGAAGTTTACTCTTGGGTTATCCACATACTGTTATCTCTGCCTTGTATCTTGTTTCATTTTAATGCTTATCTAAGAATCTCCTGTCCCAAGTTTGTGTAAACAGCTCTTACCATTTATGTTCTGCCTTGTTAATAAGTGCTGATCACCCAATGGCTGGTTGGAATAGAGAATAGATCAGGATGTCTGCCAACCAAAGGAAAGAGAGAGGGGAGAGAGGGAGGTCAGGTCAATGAAGAACATGGAGGATTTGGAGCCATAAGAAGGGGTCCAGAAACAGATCCTAGAAACAACCTGAAGCACAAAGAGCAGATTAATAATAATATGCAAGTATCATGGGATTGAATTGGGAGGGAGTCAGATTAGCATAGAGAATAAAGCTAGATCATTTAATTCTCAGTTATTCAGGTGCAGTTTTAAAAAAATCTTGGTTTCTTATGCAGTTAATGCCAGACCACAGAAAATAAAGAAATACAGTGCCAGATTAATTTACTGTTACATTTATAGTGAAGAAAATTCATTTATGCAGATGAGCATTGGAGAAGTCAGGAATGCTGAACATGTATACTTATTGCTTCAAAGTATAGGAGTGCCTATTTTCTTCCTCTCAGAATCCTAGGAGTGTAAGAAGTTTACAACCTGGTGTCCTTTGCTATCTGAGGATCTTCTCAGATATTCTCAGAATCTCCCAGAATTTATTATTTAATCCTATACCCTTTTACCCTAAGTGCTGAGCATTGCTTTTCAGTCCACTAAATCCATCCCAATGAGAGTTGTCATTTATAATTTTGCAACAGCCTAAATTATTTTTACATATCTAGGCCAGGCCAATCCCTTATCTGGCAGCCAATACATTAACTCAGTCATTCTCCCTAGGCTTTAAATCTTTAAGATTGTCTTCAAGTCCACAATACCTATCTTGTGGGAGAAAGATGCCAGATATACTATTTGTATGTACTATAGACTACTGTACAGATGTACTATGGACTATTGTAAATGTAAATATTTAAGCTTTGTTATACTCACTGGATTTAGTTGTCAAAAAATTTTTCCCCAAAGTTGTGCTTGTCCTTAAATATGGCTAAAATAAATGACCTGGCATCAGATTCTAGAAGTTTGAATCAGTCATGGACAACTAAGTGAAGGTGAACTGACATTCATTCTTACCTTACTTGGGTTGTTTTCCTGCAGGCTATAAAGCCTGCATGAAACCCAATAGCTGTTGTCCAATATGGGGAACATGAACCATCAGGAACCATTATATTACTGAACTATTTCTTAAGATCTAAAGAAGAAAAAATTCAGAGCAACAACTCTATAAGTTTGTATAAGCCAATATAAATTTAATTCTGGTTTCTTAAACATGGAGGTTATTGAAACTTGGAAACATATGGAGGCAATGTAAAAACAACCTCCAAAAAGATCAAATCCCTGTCAATTACTTTGCAATCTAGATTGCAATAATGTATACATTAGATCCACCCAGGATGATCATAAAGAAGATCTTCCAGACACATCTCAGCAAAGGGCTAGTGTTCTCACATTTAAGGAGACTGATTTAGATATTCTACTGCCCCTTTCAAACACTACAAATTTATATCCATGTACAACATATATTCCTTCTCATCATTCCAATTCAGAAACTCAGTCTATGCTACACTACTTCAAGAGACTACTTATGGAAGATGAGGAAAAATGAACAGAACAATGGTTTACTAAATTCTATGACTTTAGACAGTTAGAAGTGTTCTAGAAGATGGAGGAGCCCTCAAAGTCGACTTTCCAGAGTGTCTTCTAAAGAGGATAGAGTGTACACACAGTGAGAATGCAGTGTAAATACAGGGAATGTTATCAAGTACTTTTGTTATTAAATGGCCAGTTCTTCTGTAAGAAGATAATACAGGCCACATCTTCCTTACCTTTTGCATTTCTGCTAGGAAAGCATCAATGAAGTCTCTTGGCTCATCTGGGTTCCAGTCTTTCTGGTGTTTCTTGATGATATGAGAAATAAACAATTTCAGTTCTTTCCAGTTTCTGAAAATTTTCTGATGTGGTCCAGGAAGATGTTTCATTATATGTGGAAAGCTATTGTAGAGCTGGTTGGGAAAATAAAACAACCATAGAGACCCATGGCATCAATTTCGGTGTTTTAAGTCAGTCTTGTCTTACAGTCTTTGTTTCTTATAGTGAAGTAGCATAGAGGGTTTCCTCTGAGTCTCCAATCCCTCTTCTTTATCCTAATGGATTGCTTCCTGGTACATGCCACCACCTCTCCTACCTAGAGGACAGCATTTCATGAGTGGTTGTCTTGATTTAAGCCAATGGCAGTCTAAAATTTATAGGGCTTCCAGAGGAAACATGTGCCAGTTTAAACACATGACTACTGTCCTGACTCTACCCTCCACTACATTTCCATTATACTCACATCAAATCTTCAGTGACTTTCCACTGTAGGTTCTGCTGAGCTATTCCTTGAGTACCCATTCCATTTTCACTGCCAGTGTTATTTTCTGTGATCCAACATCCTTTGTGCTTGCATCATTTGAAGAAGGTACATTTGTTGCAGGATGTACATTTATAGCTATATCTCATTGTGCTCAGAAAGATCTCCTGTGGGATCCAAATAATCCCTGATCCTGTTTTCATGAAGTCTCTTTTAAGTGCTCGCTCCTTGGAATACTGTCTTCCTGATGATCCTCAAATTGATAGCTGCCTTTTCACCCTCTCTCTATTCCCAGGCCATGATTTATTTTCCTCAGAGAAATCATCAGAAACATGTGTGTTTGGAGGTAGTGTTATACCACCTTGCCCCTTTAATATGAGATGATCTGCATATCAGTAAGACAGTATTTTTATTAAAATAATGTGGATATTGAACAGACATTTATTACTATCATGTGGGAAATTAAAAGTATGATAGAAATGGAACAGACATGGTATGGATGTTAGCTTCTAATGCTTTCTAGCTATAATAGCAGAATAATTCTGTAGCAGTAGTAGTAGTAGTAGTAGTAATAGTAGTAGTAGTACTAGTAGTAGTAGCAGCAGCAGTAATAGATGTTCCAGTTATAGTAGTTCTTTAACTTTATCTTATTGACCTAATCTCCAGTGGGGTTCTTGGAGATAATGGAGGCCAGGAAGTCTAGTCATACCAATGAAGTAGACCATTGTATGTAATTGCTCTTTTACTCCTTCACCAGCATTACTATAGTGATGTTTTGTTTCATCTTTCTAAGATTCTGCTGTGAATATTTACAGAGGTAAAATAGTTCGGTTGTCCATAAAATGCCTGGTGTTCATGAGTATTCAAAACAAACAAACAAACAAACAAAAAAAACAAAAAGAAAAGGAAAGAAAAGAAAAGAAAAAGGTTTACTATTCTCACTTTCTAGCCTCTGTTCTTTTCCTAGAATTTCTTTCCTTGATACACATACTCACAAAGTCAGCTGAGTCACACACTAAACTCCCTTGAGTTCTCAGACTCTGAATAAACTGGATGAAAACAAATGGAATTGCTTCACTAGGAGTTACTGTAAGAGGAAAAAGTGGATAACATTGATAACGATTAATAATACTAATAATGAATGTTTTCTTTTCTTGGATTAATATAGAACAATAGGTTACTTTTGTGTATTAGTTGCATAAAGCTGTAAGAACAGACTTTTTGAAGATTAGTGTGATACCAAAATGATATCTCCATGCATTATAAAATAGTCTATAAAATCAGAGCAAATGACATGATCTGAAATGTAACCAGTAAAGGCAAAAACAAAATGTCCTGTGGGAAATCAATGTTACTCTAGCAGATTTTCATAAAAGCAAAATAAATAATTATGTGAATAAAATACAGTGATGATCAGACTGGGTAAAAAGCTGATATGGAGATTTTACAGTGTTTCAAACAGATACATTTAAAATATAAAGTTGCTGCCCACATAGCAAATTAAAAAAAAAAACAAAACAATGCATATATCAACTCTAGTCAGAGAAAAGGGAGTCTTCTGTTTGCAGTAGATGGTGGTTAACACAGAGAACAACTGGCTAAGATGTAAAGAATAATAAGATAATAAGGCTCTTGCTCCTGTGACCCGCACACCTGCAGGTTCTCTCTGCCCCTTTTCCTCTTCCCTTCCCCATCTCTCCATGTGGTCATGGCTGGCCCTCCATCTCTCTCTGCTCTCTCTCTCTCTCTCTCTCTCTCTCTCTCTCTCTCTTTCTCTCTCTTTCTGTTCTCTCTTCTCTGTCTCTCTCTCTCTCTTCTCTCTCTCTCTGTCTCTCCTCTCTCTCCTTCTCTCTCTCTGTATATATATAATATATATATATATAATAGATGTAGATAGATATAGATATTCATAAATAATAGATATCATAGATATATCTGCCTCTACTAATCTCCTGGCTCCCCTCCCCATGCCCTGAATAAACTCTATTCTCTGGTAAAAAAAAAAAAATAAGATAATAAGAATGTCCAGGCAAGAAACACCATAGCATAATTTCTCCTCTCTAAGCTCAGGGATCATTGCATCAGAGGAAGTAGAAAAGATATGAGAGGCAGAGATAGCAGATAATTCCAAGGAAGCAGTGTCCTCAGACATAAGAAGTCAACTGCATGTAGGAACTCACAGTAAATGTGATAGCATGCCCAAGCACTGTGTAGATGCAAGCCAGGCCAAATGCAATCATGGAGAGTGAAGATATGTAAGACAAAAACTAGTATTGCCATATCAGGAGTCCTACTAGCAATTGATAGACAAACAAGCGATAACAACAAAAGAATGCCAGAATGGGTAGATGTAGAAAGGAGGTAGAACCGGAAGGAGCTGGGAGAAGGGGTGGATATGATAAAAGTGAATTGTAAGAAAGACTCAGAGAACTAATAAGAAATTTCAAAAACATAAGACACAGAATTTGAATCAAAAGGATAGAAAATGAGGCAGAAATCCAAGGAGGAGAATTATTTATATTCACATGAAACAAATTACTCCTTAGGGAAGAGGCTATTAATAGAAATTAGGACCACTAAGAAGAAATATATTTATATGTGTCTAGTATTTTTGTTGTAAATTATATAGAGTAAAAATTCACAGAAGTAAAAGAAGAAATAGTTAAGCCTCACTATTTGTAGGAAATCTGAGCACACTAAATACTCTGTCCAGAATCATAAAGCAAGAAAAAATATAATACCATAAGAATTAGAAATAAAGGGCTGGTAGGTAGATTAGTTGATAAAGTACTTGCTGCATAACCATAGGAACCTGAGTTCAGATTCCTGACACTCACAAAAACTGCCAAGTGTGGCAGTGTGTGCACCCATGCAGTGTATGCTGGAAAGGAAAAACAAGTGGATATAGGATCCTGCTGACTCGCTATTCTAGTGGATTTGATGAGCAGCAGGTTCATTGTAAAATCCTGCATGAAAAAGTACTGTGGGGAGTGCCTAAGGAATAAATTCAAAATACTCCTCTACACTCTGCCCTCAGATGAATATATGTGTAACTACACACACACAGACACAGACGACACACACATACACACACACATGCACACACACAACTGTATACATACAAGAATATGTATACTCAAAACAAATAGGCCTACACATGTGCAAAAAAGTTGATAAGATGAAAACTTTCATTATTTATATACATTGTGTTTGGCTATGAAATAATTCACATAGTGCTTGTATCACATAAAACAGTTCCCAAAATAGATAGCAACACCATTAAGCAAAAGTCAATTTCAAAGTAACAATAAAGAGAAGGAATGTCACCAATTTAAATCTTCCAAAGATTTTTTTTAGGTTATTGTGATGTTATTTTCTTTGTCAGCTTAAGTCAAGAAAAAATGTACATGTGTGTTCATGTGAGTATGAGTGTATGTGCATTTCTAAATGTGCTTTGTAATTTCATACATATATGTGCACATGTTGTGTCTATGTGTTTGTAAACATAAATGCATGTGTGTGCATGTCTTTAGGTATATGCTCATGGGTTTAGGGGTATGTGTGTGTGTGTTTGTGTGTGTGTATGTGTGTGACAGCATCTGTGTTACTTCATGGCTGTGTCTCAAATTTTACCTGGCTTTTGAAATGCTAACACATAAATACACACACACACATACATACACACTCACACACACACCACACCTTCCAATGTTCAATTTTCTTCTTTCCTCTGTGTCTTTTATGAAATATATTATCTTTCTACTTTATTTTCCAATCCTCATAGTTTTCTTTTTCTGCATTTCTTTATGGGCTTCAAAATTTTGCTTTTACAAAATTTTAGAGATATACTCTTGTAACATTTTATCTAAATGTAAACTAACTTCTTCATAAACTAACAGGAGAAATAGACATACCAACAGGTGGCCCAATATCTCAATTATTTTGATCAAGAGTATGTTCTAGAAACACTTTGACATAGATACTTTTTCTACCTCAAGCATCATGGGATGATAGTATAATGCGGTAACATAATTATGAACTTCTATGCTTGGTCTTCAACTCTGGGGATTTTGACTAAGCGTCTCTGGATCACCTCTGGACACCATAATTATAAAGTTCTGCAGTTCTGAAGTAGTGATCTGTGTGGGACAAACCTTGAGAAACACTGTGAAAGGAGCCTGGGAACTCTTTCCTGCTAAAATCAAACTGCTGATGCTTATTCTCTTAATTCATACTAGCAAGATCATTTCTATCTTGAGTACATTGTGCTATGTATGCCAAGTAATAATATTCCCATTCTTGTACAGCATTCCAGGTTGATTTTCACAACAGTCAAATTTACTAGGTAAAATAATCTATTTCAATACAAGTAAAAGGTATGATTGAAAGGTCTTCTTTATCAATTAGTAGCAGCCAAATATAAACCTAATCATAACAAGTAGTGGATAAAAAGGAATTAACTTATGTTAACAATGTCAGCTGCAATAGTTTTAAGTATAAAAGGCATACCATTTGTATTTGCCTTGTATTTCATTTAAATATTAATATGAATAAATCAAGCTCATCCTTGAACGTATATATTTCAGTAAATGAATATTTTTCAATGTTAACTAATTTTAGTATATGCATATCTTATTAACCTTTGAGTGTTTATTAGCAGATAGAGTGTGGTGTTCACACTGAACCAAGTGTCACTGATGCTTCGTAGGCATAAAGGTGATAGGAAAGTGTGCAAATTTAAAATAAACATTTTACAAAGTAAAAAAGAGAGAAACATTAATTAATATTCCCTATTACTGAGAATCCTAAAGTCAACAGAGTAATTTAAGGAATTTGTATTGAATTTACGTTCTAAAAAATTATGTCTGTTAGGAGACAGGGCCCAGGGGCCATGAGAGTAGGACAGCTGTCCTACCCCTTATCATCTACAGCACTTGAGAGAGTGGGTCCTGCACCTTGACTGGGCAGCCCAGTAAAGCTGACCCTGGTGGCAGCAGGCAGATGAGCTGGCCCCAAGCACGCAACCATGAGACAGATGGCCACACAATTTGTTTACCACGAGGGCAGTGTGGACAAAGGAGAAATGCCATCTACCATCCTTGCCCCTTGACATCTACGACAGGCAGGAAAAGCTGGCCCTGCCTCATTTCTGCTAAGTGGTGGCCTAGCAGGCCTGGACCTTGCTTGTGCAGCATAGTAGAGCTTGCCCTGGATATGGGGGTGGCTGGTGAGCTACATAAGCATTGGAGAGCTTTCCCTGCCTCTTGTCTGCTGTGTGGTGATGCCCATGAAATAGAGATACCATCCTGCCTTCTCTAGGACCTCATCACTTATGGCAGGCAGGAGAGTTGTCCCCAAAGTCATGAGAGCATGAGACTGGCCATGTTCCTTTCAGCTGCAGGACTCAGGAGAGAAGGCACTACACCTCAACTGAGCAGCAGGGTACAGCTTGCCCTGGTTGGAGTGGGGCACATCAGTCCTGAGAGCATGAAAAGAGAAGAGCTGGTGAAATAACCACCTCAGATATCTCTCATGCCCAAATCCAGAGATTTGAAATAGCTCACGCCAAAGTCTAACCTATAGATAAACTATGGAAGTGCATGAAGGGGCAGGTCCTACAGATCCAGACCTACAGTTTCTGCATAACACAGGGCAACAACAGGGTATCTGTCAGAAGTTGAAGTGATGTTTCAGTATTGATAGAGTAGCAGTAGCCAGAGACTTTGTACCAGAACAAAGAGCCATTGCAATGAACATTACCAAATAAAAATGTATGGACAAAAGAGTACACCATGGGACACACTATGATTCAACTATAGCTGCTGCAATAAGACTTCTTCTCCATTGTGGGGGAGGTTACAAGGGTGGAAGGCAGTTATGAGGTGAAGGGAGAAATAAGTGGAATTGGGGTGTATGATGTGAAATTAACAAAGAACCAATAAAAGTTTTAAAAAATTAAACAAAAAATATATATTAGATTTTTAAAAAAGCAAACATAAATGAAAACACCTTGACCAATAGCATTCTCCAGAACCTCAACCAAGTCAGGGAAGGTGTCCTTCTGCTTACCTGGCCTGCCATTGAAGCCTGCAAGTATATGACCTCATCCAGTAACTTCAGCAGCATCTGAAAGTGACTGTCCTCATACTCAAAGCGCTTCCCAAAGGTGACAGAGCAAATGATGTTTGAAACTGCATTGTTGATCTTAAAGTGAGGATTAAAAGGTTGTCCTGGAGGTGGGCAAAGGGGAAAATGTGTCCTTCAAATTTATTTGTCTCTATTTTCTATGAAGATTTTACTCTATGTGATACATAACATACATAACAGAGAAGCATATGAGAAGCTGTGTCCACAGAATCCTACATGAGGCTGAAGCTTATCAAGGACTCTGCCAGTGTCTAAGAAGCCGGATGGATGGACAGGTGTTAAATTCTGTGTGTTTAAGATATCGTTTGTGGTTTTGCTGCAGTATCCAGGACAGGGTTGTGTAAGACATTCACCATTTGATTCTAGTAGAGTGGAATGCCTGGAACAAATAACATAATGGTTCACTTAATTGTCAACTTGTCTGGACTTCGAATCACCACAAAAACATGCCTCTGTATCTGTGAGGGCTATTCCAGAGAAGTTTATATGAAGCAGAGAAAAGTCACCCAAATTGGGAAATGTACTCATAGTGTCCATATAAATCAAAATGAGAAAAAGAGCTACCATCAGCACCCTCTATGAACACTGACTGTATGTTTAGTGTGACCCACTATGTTATGCTCCTACCTCCAGAAATTCCCTGCCAAAATGGACTTTAAGGGTAATAAAGTATAATTCAACATAAACTTTTCATTTATAAATTTGCTTTTGTCAATATTATGTCCGAACAACAGAAAACTCATTAGAAACTAATAATATCTCTTTATGACATCCCAGATATGCCCTGTGAAGTGCCTACCTCCCTCCTCTTCTATGGCTTCCACAAGGTGATAGGCCTCCTCCTGCATGCGCTGCTCTAAGCTCTTCTTTCCTAATCCAAACTTCCTCAGTGTCATCAGGGCAAACCTCCTTTGCTCCTTCCATGTCTGGCCATTAGATACTATCAAACCTACAAAATGGAAATTCATTATAACAATAGTGAGATTCCGTTATATAAACATACAGCAATATTAGAGACATGAGAATTGATGTTTGCAAAATTCCCCAACAATGGACATAATGGTCAATATTACTGACATCTTAGAGCATCAAGAACTTCAATAAAGTTGCTCTATGTAATTTAAAACAGAAACTCCATGAGGTTGTCAAAACCACCAAGGTCCATTTTTTAAATGGAAGTCCTGGTTGGTTTTTATTGTTACCTGGGGAAAGGAAACTACAATTGAACAATTGTCTAAAACAGATTGGCCTTTAGTTATGTCTATGCAACTTTACTGAGTGATGATAACTCTGTGAGGATCCAACCTCCAGGCCAACATCCCTGGGTACATGGGACTGAGATATATAAGAAAACTCTCTGAACACAAGCCAGTGTGCTAGAGAGTAAGCACTGTTCTTCCATGGTTTTCATTTCAGAACCTGCTTCAGCTCCTGCCCTGACATATCTCAATAATGAGGTATAATTCAGAAGCATTTTATGAAAATTATCCATTCTTGATCATTGTGTTTTTTCAGAGCAATAGAAAGCAAACTAGAACAGCTAGTTGCCAAATAAGTATGAAAAATTCAGGGGTTCCTGTTTCCAAAGACACACTTTTGTCAAAAGTCACATAACCAAAAGTAATGATTTATGTTACATTAGATACCAGGAGTACATTAAAGTATATACTCTTCTTTTACAGGAGAAATTCTATATAAGGATAATGTTAAATTTTACATACATGATTTCAAAAAACAAGAAGGATGAGTATTTGAAACAAAGGAACAGATAAAGACAGGTAAGAAGATGTAGGTATCGCCTCAGACAATCCTTTGAAGACAGAACTGGTACCTATATGTTTCTCTCTCTCTCTCCTCCTCTCTCTCTCTCTCTCTCTCCTCTCTCTCTCTCTCCTACCATGCATGTGTGTGTTTCTGTGTGTGTATCAATTTGTTTGTTTACTTCTAGAATGCTTTTCAATATTCTTTAATATCAATGTGGCCTCTCCTATTCCAGTAAAATGACCATTCTTTTCATCGGTTAGAAGACCTTTCAACTTTACCCTCTGTGACACTTCAGTAATTTAGAGCTGTCTTTCTTCTCCTTTTCAGTGGTACGTTGGACCAATACTTATATATTTTCTTCCTTTTTATTTATATCAAATTATAATAGATGTAAACATTCAATAATACCATTCTTTTCTACTGAACTCAGAAATAAAAGCATCATTCAGCTATATTGCATAGCTACGCAAATACTTGCCCTGTGCCAATTTTGAACATCTCAATGAACTTCTTATAATTAGAGTGGTCATGCTAAAGCAGTTGACCATCTTGTAGGGTTTCCATTTTTACTATCAATTACATTTTATGTACATATCCACCGCAAAAAAGAAAAAAATTTACAGATTTGAAAGTACAAACCCAGATAGCTAATGAGTCCTACTTTATAACCTATATATTTTACTCCTGGTAATATACCCAAAGAATGCCATATTCTACTATCTTAATTCTTTTTTACTGATGTGATAAAACAACTAGACTTAAGAAACTTATATAAATAGAATAATTGAACTAGGAGCTCATATCTTTAGAGGGTAAGAGTCTATGATTGTAATGGCAGGGAACATGACATTAGGCAAGCAGTCACCATGCTAGAATAGTAGCTGAGAGCTGACATCTTGGAACACAAATCTGAAGTAGAGAAAGATAAGTGGGAATAATATAGACTTTTGAATGCTCAGTGACAGTCCCAGTGACCACCACTCCTCCAACAAGGCCTTATCTCTTAATCCTTCCCAAACTTTTTGACCAACTGAAGTCCAAGTATTTAAATATAGGAGCCTAGGCAGTCCATTCTTATTCAAATCTACCATAGTGTGGGCTTAGTTTGTTCTCCCTGGTAGAGCACTGGGTTTGAGATAGCCAAAGACCCAACAGGGACAGGGTCTGTAAGGTATGGCATGTATCTCCCCATGCCCTGGATTCCAGACTCCTCCCACACACAGCCTACATCCCCGTTAGCCTGCATCTTACAGACATGTTGGCTCACCGAATCTCCTCCCAGAGAGGTTTGCATCTCATTCCAGGTAGAGGGCGTGACTAATAGAGATTTCCATATTCATGAGTTACCTAAGTGGGGGTTGGGGGAGGAGCAGGGGCAGGGTGTCACTAATTAAGTTATTCCTTTTCCTAGCCTCTCTTCCCCCTCCCCTATTTAAGCCAGCTTTCCCCTGGCTTTTGTGGGGAAGGGGTGCGCACATCCAGACTCAACTAACACGCCATGAACATTAAACTTCTTAAGCCCATGGACTCCACATATCTTCTGGGGCCTGCCGCTGCCAAACCTTCCAGCCTCTGGAAACTTGGACCTTCTGGCACATGTGGGACCCGCCCGGTGGAAAGCCACCAGGATTATGGCCCCCTGCCCCCGCTCCCCACGGGTCTCCACTGCTGTGGTCCTGGGCTATTCCTGTACGGTTTTTTTTCCCCACACCATAGATATATATTAATTCCCGTGTTTATTGTTGCTGTACTTTTGGTAGCAAATAAATGGAACCAACCCAGATAACCATCAATGGATGAATGGAGAATGAAAATGTGGTAAATATACAAACTAGAATATTCTTCAGATGTAAAGTAAAATGAAATTGTAAGGAAAAAAAATGATGCATTTGGGAAGTATAATTAAGGAAGATGACCAAAACCCAGAATGAAAAAGACATGCACATGTTCTCTCACACGTGCATCTTACCTTATCTTACATGCATGATGCATGTGTGTATCTGGATAGGTATAAGTGTAGTATAATATACCACTTAGAAAAGAGGTGAAGAAATGGAAATATTGGTTTTTGAGGAGGCATCGAATGCAGGCAAAAGTATACAGTAGTCTTGAAAGACGTTATAAAAACTTGCTAGTTTACTTTTTTTTTTCTTAATCATTTCATTTGTTTATATTTGGAATGTTATCCTCCTTCCAGGTCTCTCCTCCACGAACCCCCCACCCCATTCCCCTCTGCTTTGCCTCTAAGAGGATTGTCCCCCACTCACTACCTACCATAGCTTGAAATACTGGAAATCTTCAACATGATGTTGAAAACTGCTTCCTCTTTCATCCATCTTCATTTTAGAGAATTGTAAACTCTTATTATCCTCAATAATATCTGTTGATACTCACTCTCTAGCTCTACCTTAAACTAAACACCTTAAACACAACTGCTTTATTTTATAAATTTAAAGCATGTCAAGCAGCACTCCCATGGTCGTGTTTATTACCTTTCTACTTACAATTCCTCATAGAAGCCAAAAATACATGGCTCTCCATCGGGAAATGTGGGCAGCTTCCTTTAAAATTACAACATATCACAATGAAGTTTCTTACAAATCCCTATACAATTGTGGATAGCAAAACACATTTAATATGCCATAGAAATTACCATACACATTACCGTGGTCAAGAAACTCACCATTATTACCGGTGATTTGTTCTCTAACTGGATTTGTAAAACGATTCACAAAATTTTGGTCCAGTTGCGTAAACATTTTTTTGATTAAAGGCAGTCCCGATACAACCACTGTTGATGATCTGCCCAATTCCAGACTAAATACATTCCCATATTTCTTCACAAACTGAAAAATATTTCAATAGTCAGAGTTGAGTGTGCCCACCTCTGAGGATCCAGGGATATCAGACCTGTGCACAGTTTGTTGACTTATATTGAAGTTCTATATGATTTTGTGAGGAGAGATGAAAAGTATTCTGTGGAGACCACACCTCCCCCATAAAAATAAGAAAATAAACATAGAAAAAGATGTAAACTTAAAGTGATTCCTTTTGATCTAAGTTCCTTAAGAAATAATAGACCAAATAAAATACACAAGAATAAAAGAACAAACAAAAACTCTACTACTCTAGAGCAGTGGAGCAGGTTTACAAAACAGGTACTACTTTCAGGGTGCCAACATTGTGAAGGGAAGAGGAGTGGAGTCTATTGACTGGAAGAAACAGAAGTTAAAGTAAGCTGGGCAAATTCAGAACAAGCTTTAGAGGCCTGTTCCTGTCCTCCTTTCTGGGCCCTTGGAATATTCCCAACCCTGCAATTTTGGATTAGTGTCAGGAAACAGACAAGATACCCTCACCCACTTCTTACCTCCTGAACCACCAAGTGATTTTGCTTAAAGTCCATTTGAAAGAAGTTGCCCACGAAGGGCAGAGCCCAGGGCCCTGGTGGGTAGTTTTTGGGATGCCGACTTCTGAGGATTTTAACCAGGAACAAGAAGGTGACAGCAGTCAGCAGCAGAGTCCTGAGATAGAGTGCTGCCCAGAAGGAGGACACCAGGGAGCTCAAAGATGCAATCATATTTGGGATCCTAGCACACTCCTCTTTAGAAAAGAAAACAGAGAAAAGTAGGCCCTCTATGATGGGGTTACAGTAGGTATTCCCATCCTTTCCTGTTCCTTGATGCTCCTCTCAGTACAAGCCCTGCTGTGGCTTGGTATACTCACTGTTGGGTGAAGGAGCCTGGTATTTATTTCTAGAAATAATCCATATAGAGCTTGAATAGACCAGGGTGGGGGAAATTGCTTACTTCCTTATAAAGAACTGTTTTGGATGGCAGGGAGACTCCTAGGTTTATGATTTTCATACTCATACAATGGTCTTTGACCGACTGGTTTCCAGTAAGCCTTTCACCCAGTGACCATAACCTGCCTGGTAAACAGACCTTTTGGCTGAGTTTCTCAGGGCATCCATCTCTTTACATAAGCTCTGTAAATTTTAGGATTCGGGAGTTTCTATAAGTTATTTGGTGGATGGTCTTTTATTGAGTAAATTACTTTATGACAGTTCTTCATATATAAATTATACGCATATGGCTCACTCTTACACTCACACTCTTCTCTTTCACTCCAGCTCCCATCAATGTTTCCTCTTCTTTTTATATTTTTGGGTTTTTTTTTATTGTTTTTTATTTTCTATGTTCATAGCATATCATTTTATTTATTAGCTACTGAGTTTAATTGGAGTTGCCTGTGTAAACATGTGTATGTAACTATTCAGACAGTACATGGTGGGATCACCAATGAGCTCACATCTGAAGGTAATGATGTTCACATTTCCCATCGTCCATCAGTAGGCAATATTTAAATATGGAGAGGTAAGGCCCCTTAGCCCTTCTCCTATCCATGACTGGATATTGTTAGATAGAGTCCTGTGTAGTCCCATTGCACCAGGCAAACTAGATATTATGAGTTTATAAATATTATGGCTGTGGCATGTACAGAAAATAGCACTTTGAAATTCTCACGCAATCTTCCAACTCTAGTTTTGTTTTCGGTCTATTTCATAATAGTGTCTGAGCCTTAGATGGAATAGTATAAAGATCCTATTTAGATTTGAACACTCAAATGACTCTTACTCTCAGGAACTAGAGCAGTTGACAGTGTCTGTATCCACTGTTACTCATTATAAATAAAATTTATCCGATTGAAACTGAGAGTAGCTTTTGTTTGTGGGTATAAATATAGATTTTAACAAGACAATTTGGTGCCATATCAATAAAGCTAAAGTACAGCAGTTAGTTCCTGCCTAAGACCTATGAACTACACAGCATTGAGTTTTTGTCAGGTTTAAAATACAAGGTGGCATGAGCAGGAGATGAACTTAATAGCACTGCCTTGCATTAAGGGAACACAGGTTAAACAGCATTATTTGCCACCAGGCACTGACACTGACAAATATGGCTGTCTATGGAAGTATTTTAGGGATAACACAGGATCTTACTAAGGTCCTAACACTGAATACTAATAGCTTCTCAGATGTGTTTTAATGAGATGTGTTGTTTCTAATTATTGACCTTTTTTCATTCTCTCTCTTCTTACTATTTTTCCCCATTCAAAGCTTGAACCCAGGGCCTTGAGCATGTTAGACAATTACATTGCCACTGAGATGCATTCACTGATCTGAGATATTCCCCTTTGAGCTTTCAGCTAATCTCACTAAGGTTGGCAAAAAACAAAAAAATAAAGAAAAAGGAGGAGAAGGAGGAGGAGAAGAGAATGAAGAAATAATTTTTTGAACAACTATAAGGTGGGAAACACTTATTTACTGCTGGCAAAAATAAAACTGGTGGAGTCACTATATAATTCTGTGTGGAGGTTCCACTAAAGGTTAGAAATAGGTCTGCCAGATTTTGGAACATATTCAAATGACCCTAAATCCTACTACAGAGATACTTACACATCTGTGTTCATTGCTGTTCTATTAATTATAGGCAGGGAATAAAAACAACATATATGTCCACCAACTGATGAATGGATAATGAAAATGGGTATATTTATACAAAGGCATATCATTCAGTTGTTCATAAAAACAAAACTATTAAATAGATAAGTAAGTGAATAGAGCTGAAAAATATCTTTCTGAGTGCTGTAACCCAAGCAAAGAAAGACAAACATTACATTTTCTCTCATTTGTTGATGCTAGCTTTGAATCTTTAGACACAGCCACAGAAGTCACAAAACTAGCCAAAGTCCATGGCTGCCAGAGACTAGGGTGGGTATGGGGTTTTAAAGGAGGGAGAAAAAAAAGAGAGAATACAGAGTAATAGACTGTAGAGTCCTCAGTCCTAAGTTAGAACCCTATTTCATAGTCAAGCCTTGCAAGGTTCAGGGACCATTGTGGAAAAGTGTAAGATCAAGATGCAATTGATGACTACAACAGAACAATGTTTTCTGTACACAGCACGACAGCTGTACTATAAACTTGCCGGTGTTGTAATGAAATGTGCCAAACCTGCACGAACCCAAGCCTGTCAAATTACAGCATACAGAAGGAAGGTGGACATAATACCCTACATGTAGCTCAGGAATTATTGGCAACTGATAGCTGCTGGTAGAGAGAAAGAGATGGTTTTCTTTAAGAATATGGCATGTTTTGGCTTAACCGTACTGCAGTTTATGGCTTCATACCCAGGTTTACATGAATATTACAAATTGGACTTGATATTTTTTAAAAATAATAAAATATGAGGACAAAAAGTTGAGTAGGTGTAAAAAGGGAATGTGGATAAGAGAGGAGGTTAGAAAGGAGTAAATCTGATGAAAACACCTTACATGAGTTTCTCAAAGACTTGAAGAAAATATTTTAACACATAATAAAGATATCAGTATATGAATGTAGATGAAAAAGCTTAGAGAAATATAGTAATAGTTTTTCTATAATATTTTGGGACATTGAAAATATTGATTTTTTTGTACCTTGAACCTTAATCTATTTTTTTTAATGTGACAAAGAACAACAGCAAAATAGTAAGAATTATAAAAGTATGCTCAGGAAATCCAGGCTAGCATTGAGCACACGCAGTGAACGTAACTTTACCTGCTCATTGGTTGAAAAGGTCAAGACTTGAGAACTAAGCATTGGAACACTGCAAGAAGTATTTGCAAAGCCAGTAAGTAAATAAAATGGGAGGCTTTCAAAAGTCTGGTTTGAGATAGCCTGAGAAATGTTTTTGTTTTGGTTTAGTTTGTTATTTTCTGTATCTCGTAGAAAGTGCAACTAATCAGGGCTTCGGTTAGGCAAGGACTGAACGAACTTTGAAACAGAAGTCAGCTATGACTGTTTGGTATTTTATAGTCAGCTAAAACCAAGTCAAGCTTGAGGGATTACACATGAGATGTTTTTCTTTGGTTACTATTCTCTTGTTTCTCTAGTATTTTTCTGGTATTCTGGAACAAAATGTTATGAAATCAGGTATTTGTTACTCCATAGGTCATGAAGCCAGTGTATTTTTCTCTTTCTTTCATTATTAAGTTGGAACTGAAACTCGGGATTTTCACAATCCTGGGAAATGATCCATTGTGATACCCTGAATCTGACTCTTCACCCTTGTTGGTTTTAGAGGCAGATTCTTGCTTAGTTGCATAGAATGCCCTCCATCTGCTTTTGTAGCTGATGCAAACCTTGGATTCACTTTTGTCCAGTCGCAGACTCCTGAGTAGCTGGGATTGAAAGTCTTCGTTTTCAGGACCAGGAACCTCCGTAAATACCTTGGCTATTTATTACTTTGTGCTTTCGGCCTTGAAGGAGAGCAGAGATGAGGAAACACGAAGTGGTCAGTCTTAGAGTGCCAGTGTTAGGCAATTATTTCTGAAATACTTTGGAGATGTGTAAAATTTTGACCCAAAGTCTAAAGTATAAATATGTCAGCTATGACTTTTAGGTATTTTATAGTCAGCTAAAACCAAGTCAAGCTTGAGGGGTTACACATGAGATGTTTTTCTTTGGTTACTATTCTCTTGATGTTTATTCCTTAATTATATTCCAAATTCCTGAGGGATTTTGGAACTGTAAGTCATGGCAGTTGTTTTCTGCAGTTTCTAGAATTTATGGATAAAATTGGTTGGTCTTATTTTGGGTACATTTTTTTTGACCAAATATTAAATTTTTCTAGAAGATTACCCTTTTGGTTTCATGAGCAGGGTATAAGACAAGCCAGTGTTGAGCTTGGTCTGTTGCTTTGTATGATAATGATAAGTTCTAACCTGAAGGTCTAGGCCTATGAGTTAATGCTCACATTTACAAGATTTTGATGTGTAAACATTGTTCCTAGATTTAAAACTATTAGTTAAATAAAATTGGCTACAGCCAATTATTGGAAGGGTTAAAGGTAGGTGGGTTTTGAGTTACCTGGATGGAAGTAGAGAGGAGTAAGAAGTGAGGAGAGACCTGGAGGAAAAAGAAGAAGAATGAGAGGAGAGAAGAGGCCACCATGTGGAGAGATGCACCATGATCACATGGCCAAAAGAAACAGTAAATATTTGGGGTACACCACTGGGAAGGTAGCCAGGCCAGCAGTTAGAAAAGTAGCTTAGGAATTACTCCCTCCTCCAAGTAATTGTGAAATCCAAACAAAATAACCACAGTCTGAGCCTCATTCATTCATAAACTAGACATGTTAAGCTTAAATTTGTTATGCTTTAGACCAAGATTGGTGTAAACAATTGCTAATACAGTTGTAATGATCCGTTACCTTCATGCATAAAACCTGAGATTGGCTTTGTAAATCTGCTTTCTTCAGAGATCCAGAAATCTGGGAGGCCAGGAAGTATCTGCCTTTGACAATTTTCCCCAGCATTTTTATCTCCCCCAAGAACAAAGCCAATAAATTAATTTAACCTTCATTCTTATTTCTAGTCAGGTGGATCTTTTTCCTGACATTTACTTTTTCTTCACAATCTTCTTTCTTATCACCTCCTTCCTCTCTGTGTATGTAGGGTCTGTAAATGCCAAGTCCATGGAGTTACACATCTCTTCTCTTCCAGTTTGGAATCATAGATGTTTAAGATAAACTCAGAGTGAACATGTCTTTAGTGTGTACATGTTAAGGTGCTCTCAAAGTGGTTGTGCAGATTTCTTACTACAAAACATACTAAAAATGTGCTAGTGAAATATCAAATATAGGACTGGAGGGTTAATTCAATGGTTCAGAGCAGTGGCTGTTCTCTCAAGGACCAGTTTACAATATGTGCCACAATTACATACCTGCGACTCTAGATATTTCTTTTTTATACAACTTGGGACTACCCTTAATGGAGTAAACACTACCACACTAACAACTAATCAATAAAATATCTCACAGATATGACCATAGGATAATCTGATGCAGGCAATTCCTCAATTTAGATTTCTTCTTCCCAGATATGTCCAAGTTTATCACAAGTTTACAGACAAAAGCTAAATCAGCACACTAGGCGTAGGAGAACATAATTTCACATAATCAAGGCCATACATGACAAATGGAAAATTGTAGCCCATTAGATATTTTCACAAGCAAAATTGCACACCATTCCAATGGATATGCCTATGATTTGCTCCATAATGCCACTGTATGGAAGGCTGGGGATCCCTGTGTGGTATGCCTTTAAAATGGAGTATAGCAAGCAATAATTAAGAAAAGCAATAGCAGAAGAATATCAACTCACATTCATTTACTTAGGGCAAAGAGTTGGAGTGGGAAAAGAGAAGAGAGACTACAGTGTGTGTGGCTAAGACTATATTGTATTTTTTGTCTCTATTGAAGCATCAAGAGTTAGTGTACAGGGCATGTGGTTTCTCCCAAGTCTAGTAGAGAGACAATGGAAGTTCTCTGAGAGGTGCTTTCATTCAGGAAGTGTGGTTTCCTGTTTCTTTGACAGATGACATTTCATGAAAGTGTTGGAGTGTTGGCAAGTTATAGGCAAGCACCTGTAACAACAAAAATTACAATCTATATGAATAACAAATAAAATAAAGAGGAAAGGAACATGGTAGGTCCTAGGTATGGTAGAGCAGAAAGTTATTGTAGATGAAAAGGGAAAGCATAGTCAGATTCACACACATATGGGAGAGTCCAGAGTGGACATGATCCTGAGCCTTGTAAGGAAATAGAGGAGGGAAAGGGAAAGTAGAGGGAGTAGCGAGAGGGGAACCAGGTGCAGCAGCCAGGAAGGCAAAGGTACAAAATGAGTGGGTAACCAAAATGGCCAGCTTATATAACGAAGCCCACTATGAAGAGTATGGGCCAAGACATGTAAGCCAGGAGAACCCTGAAATAGGTTGGGACTGAAGAATGTTAGGAGAACCTGGTAAGGAGGTCTACTTTGAAATGTTAAATAGGTACTTCAGACCATTGTCACGGGTTTGAAACTTAACTAACATCCCATCCTCTTTGTTGATAATAAAAAAAATAAGGGATATGTATTTTTCTTTAACTATATCCTTCTAATATCAAGATATCATTGATGGGAACCCCCAAGTAGGGAATTTTGGCCACGTCCAGGAAGAACAGGCTGTTTCTCTTGCTGTCCAGGCTCTTCAGGCCCATCTGGGGCTGAAGATATACAGGACGGAATTGGAGCAGTTTGAATTTTGATTGATTAGAAATCTGTCAGAACAGATATGTATTAAAGGGAGGAGGTAAAATTAAGGAGTTTGGGGGAAATCATTTTTCTTAGGTATACATTTGAAACTTTTAGGCCTGAGGTCCTGGTAGTTAGGGGAGGGGAGTTCCAAACCAGATATCCTACCCTCAGGAATAAACAGTAGATGGGGAAATACAAGGTGTTCATTGTACATTTTTTTTTTTTTTTAGTAACACTCAATGAATTTATAAATCCTGAGATAAAGACTATTTACACATTAATCTTAAAAGTTTTATTGATGAAATCACAGAGAAATCATAGAAATTAAAGATTTAAGAGTAAAACACTATAAAACCTTAGAAGAGACTTTGGGATTATTTGTTTGTGCAGTGGCAGAATTTGTTATAATCTGTGAGAATTCAGAGCTTGATTGTGCTATCTTTGGACATCAAACTTAGTAAGATAGTGAGAAAGAGAACAGTGTAGCCATAAGGGACAAAGAAGAATGAGCACAAACACTACCCTAGGGAGGGTTCCAATATTGCAGAAGCCAGAGGACATAGAGAAGCTGTAGGAATTATCCCATAGCTCCTGAGGGAAGCAAGGAAATTCACAACATACAAGCTCAGGATGCCAAAACAAAGAGTGCAGTTATCTTCTAAGCAGAAGGGGAAAGGAAAGGGTCATAGATCAAGAAGTATATATGGAAGCTGGGGCAGATTGTAGGCAGCTCCTGGAAAAGGGTTAGGAATTCTAGAAAGGTGCAGAAAGGGTAAGAGTCATGGTAACAAAATTTCTACCTGGAGCATACCCAAGTGGACTGAGAAACTTATCAGAGGAAGATGTCCGAAATCACAAAGGAGAGGCATCCCTTTCCACCTGATGGAAAGTAGATTAAGAGAAAACTTCTTGGTGCACCAATGTGACCTTCATAGAAAAATAGAAAAATCAGGGAGCTCCATAGTACTCCTGAAGGAGCTCCATAGAAGGAGAGCAACAAATGTTTAGAGCAGGTTAGAGGAGAAAACAACTGGAGAAGTATACTGGGAAAGGCTTTGGGAAAGGGTGGGTTCCAATAGAGAAAGACAACCAAATGTCTTAGAGAGTTGCCCAAATGGTGGGGACCCAAGGGACTTACTTAGCAGGAAGATGCCCTTGTTGGCTTATTTTTCCCTGAAGACTTTCTACTCAGGCCTATCTCATGCCTGAAGTTTTTTACAGTAATGGGGTCATAGCTGGGTCAGGTTTTACGGCCAAGGAAAGAAGTTCAGAGCATCTGGACCTGAATAGAGCAATCTTATTCCTTGTCTGTGAGAAAAATCTCTTTAATAAAAGTTGTCAGTTCATTGAGTAATACATGATATATGTTAAGTTTCAAACCTGGGACAAATGGTTGAGGTACCTATTAACATATCAAAGCAGACCTGGTTGCCAGGTTCTCCTAACATCCATCAATCCCAAACTATTACTGGGCCCTTGGCTTACGTAAACTTCCCTTACTCTAAATTTTCTAACTCAAGGTGCTGTATTGCTTGCTCTTCTCTCCATTATCCAACCATTGTGGTTACCTTTTGTACCATTGCCTTACTGGCTGTTGCACCAGGTTCTCTTCTCTACACTCTCCCTTTTCCTCCTCTATCTCTTCACATGGTTCAGGGTCATGTCCACTCTAGACTCTCCAGATGTCTCTAACTCTGGCTGTGCTCACCCTTTTATCAACAATGAACTTTCTCCTCTGCCATATCTCAGAGCAGTTATGTTACTTTCCTATTCATTTCTTATTTATTTGCTTGACTATCTATCTATCTATCTTCTATCTATCTATCTATCTATCTATCTATCTTCATCTGGTACTGAAATCATAGGAAGTGTCATAAATTAGTTCCCACCCCATGGAACTTGGTAACCAGGAGTTAAGTAAGTCAGAGACAAACTTATTTTAAGGAGACTAATTGTTTAAATTCTGTTTGCAATGAGATCTGTAGTAGCTAGCTGAAGGATATATCAACATCAATGAAAAAGACTTAAAATGTTTATTCTTGAAATGAAATAAGAGCCTTGTGTCTCTCTCTACTATTACCTTTCTTCCTTGGTCTCCTGGGTATCCATCAATACACAATAAGTGGTACCCGATGTGGGACCTAAAGGGCTCTTATCTACTCAATATGCCAAACAGTTTATGTTTGGACAAAGGGGTATGTAAATTTGGGGAGCACACCCATGAATATGGGGAATTTCAAAAGTGTTCAGAAGCATTATGTCTTTTCATTTAATGGTATGTTGAAGAGAAGACTAAAACGAATAATAACGACACAGATCAATGTTTAGACACTATCATTGTGTATAATCCATGGTTTCCAAAACCAGAAACTATAAAATGTAAGTTTTTCATCCTGACTCCACACTCCAGGAATAACAATATAACAATATTTTGAGTCCTGAGACTCAAAATATATTTACTAACACCTTGGCCAGAAACTTTGGTTGGTTTCCCAATTAAATGACAACTTAGTATCTCATTTATTCTACTTTAAATTCTGCCACATGGCTGGTTACCTCTGCTCAATTCCAATGCTTCTGACCTTCTCCATGTTCATGGGCAAGTTACCAATTTATTCAATCTCAGAATCATTTCTACCTACCAGATGTTCTACCTTCTATTTTACCCTTCCCTTTAGGTCATAGGGTTTTGTTGTTGTTGTTGTTGTTGTTTGGGTTTTTTTGACAAGGAATGTAATCATACAGTACACAATAGTTTCTTCCTAATATTCTCCTTTTTAGTCCAATAAAAGGCTCATTCTTTTAATTAATAAACTATATACAGTAATAACAAATTTGAAAACTCTCAGGTAAGATTAACAATATAATATCCAGTCTATATATATTTGGAATTATTATTTATCCTATCTTGGTGAGTTCAGAGTTCTGCACCTAAATCTGTTTCTATCATAACTTATATTACCAACCTAAAACATTATCTTAGATCCTAAACAACTTAAACTTATGTGTAGCTACAATCATGTAGTCTTTTACCCCATCAGAGATGTGAGAAGTAAAAAATTATTGCCTGAGTGTGTAGGAAGTGAAAAGCAAGCAGCTTCCAAAACTAGAGAAAGGACAGAGACAATTGGCTGTCTGGACAGTCCTCCAGGATTGTTTCTATAATGTTGGAGACATTCTATAACATCTATAATGTCTGACAAACATTTTGTAAAGCAGGAAATATGAAGCACTTGCCTACCTTGTATTGGCAAAGCTCAGTACTTAACTCAATAAAAACCCAGTAGTACTCAAGTCCCCTGCATTCTGCTCATCCATTTTATGCCACTTTTATGTTTTTATATAAACATTAGTGAGAAAAATAAAAATCATTCATTCTTGATATGAACTCTGATTCCTGTCTGTCTGTCTGTCTAGCACTACCTTCCATTCCTATGATGACCCTGGCTGTACTGGCTATGGCATTGCTTCATTTGAGTAAAGACTTCTTTGATTAAGGGCAGGCAGTTATGACAACTAAAGACATATGTGGAAAATTTAAACTTAAAATTTCCTTCACATTCCTTCACAAACTAAAATGTACTTCATTCGTCACAGTTGACTGAACCCTTGTTTGTGTTTCCAGGGTGGCAGGCATGTGTGTAGCCTATGGGATTACTTGTAGATGGCTGTGAGGACCCTGTATGAGTGGAGGTAAGTATCTTACCATGTAGAAGTGTCTTGAAATGCTTTCTACTTCTATGAACTAAGCTCAATTTCAATACACACCCAAACCAGAAATTTCCCTATAAAAATCCCTAATGAATTAAGCAAATATGAATTAGCTGTGCATCTATCTACCCTGTGTCTCTAGAGGAAGGCAAATCAACAGATAAGCAAATAGCATCCATGACATCCAAAAGACTTATAAAGCTATAACTTTAAATATGAATGACCTCAATATTCTAACCCACAGTCATGGGCTACCTGAATGAATTAAGAAATGAAATCCAACATTTTGTTGTCTCTAAGATACTTATATTCTTTTAAAATAAATAGGCACCACCTTAAAACGAAGGGGTGGCAAAAGTATTCCAAACAAATAGACTAGAGAGCAAATAGTTGTCAATCTAATACCAGACAAAACAGACTTTAAACAAAAACTAATTGAAAGAGAAAAGGAACTTCATCCCAATCAAGGCAAATTAAAAATTAATTTTAAAACCCACCATAATAAAAAAACATGTATTACTAAATTTTTTATACCCAATTTTACAAAATCATGTTACTGAAATTAAAGGCAAAGATTGACTGTAACATAACACTAGCAGGTGGTTTCAACAACACACCTTTTCTGAAACATAAAATATTGGCACAAAAAATAAGTAGAAACATCAAACAGCTAGAGACTGACATCACTAATCTGAAGAAATCCCTTGTTTTACTGTCTGAAATGATCTCTAAAACTGCAAAGGACTTTATTGGACTTGATTTACCCTTTTACAATAGAAATGGTTGTGTACAGCTCTAGACTGTGTACAGCCCTTAAAGAAGAATGTTGCTTTTACATAGACAAAACAGGGATGGTTAAAGAGAGCATAAACAAGGTCAGAGAAGGCCCTGAGAAAAGACAGAGAGAGAGGGAGAAAGATGAGAGCTGGTACAAGAGTTGGTTTTCAACCTCTCCATGGTTGTCAACCCTACTTCCTACAATTTTGGGACCATTAATTGGGTTACTTCTGCTTATTTCTTTTGGTCCCTCGGCCTTAAATAGACTGACTAACTTTGTGAAACAACAAATAGATAATTTGATAGCAAAAACTATGCAGATACATTATCATAAGTTAGCTATGGAGGACCACGAGACTCAAGATGAGGTTGTTACTCTATCCAGGGTGTTCCCAAAACCTATCTCCACCCAACCTAAAAAAGGGGACTCCCGCCCCTAGACCAAGCAGAGAAGGGCCACCCAGAACCCCCTCTGACTGGTGATCTAAATTCTTGCTTAGGCTGCGAGGCTAAGCACTGCAAGGGAATATAAAATTTAAAATATCTTTCTGGAATCCCTGAGGGACAAGCCTGACTGCATAGAGGTTGATGTCAAAAATATCCCCTCACCAGGAAAAAGACATCGGGATGGGTATGGCTCTCACATCTCACTGAACAACCACAGGAGGACCGGAGCCATTACAAGATCCCCTTTAATTACTGGAGGTCAGGCCTCTATCCCCACCTTTGCAAGATTTGAATTGCCATGGTCTTTCTATACTTGGAGAGAAGGGGAATTGTCAGGGGCCACCCTGCTTATACACTGAAGGCCTAAAATCAACAATAGGCCAGACATACATGCCTGCTAGCACCAAGTCTTGGGTCTCTGTGGAAAAACACTGAAACAGATGCCTAGAAGCTATTGTAAGCAAGCAGCTTTGGTGGAGGGCTGAGTAGTCATAGACCTTGTAGATAGATAACCTTGGTGGATAGTACCAACTTAGATAAAGACAAGTGAATCATAGGCGGAGTCATAGTGGTCTGTCTCCTGAACCTTCACCCAGCTGACACTCTGTTCTAGAAAATATCTGCACTCCCCCTAAACACCTACACTCCTGCATCATCCCCTTCCCCACATCCTACCTTTTTGTGTATATAACCTGTGTGTGAAAGAAAAAACAATACGATCTGATCAACTAGAAAAAAAAAAAAGTAGAAAAACAATTAAATTAATGACATATTTTATCAAATGAACCTAACAGGTATCTGTAGAATGTCTCACCTAAACACCAAGGAATATATATTTTACTCAGTACTCCATTCAAGATTTTCTAAAATAAAAAAGGAACACACCCTGGTGAAATGACATAAGGTAGAAGAGACAAATTGTTTTGTACTGACTTTTTTGAGTTCTTTGATGATTTATTTAATACATTGTTTAGTGTCAAGCATGACTTTAATTGCTACCTAGAATATAATGACATGGAGAAATAGTTAAAACAAAGAGGTTGACCTTAGCAACCTAACCCCAAAGTCTACACATTACAATTGTAACATATACCTTTAAAAGCAAACAGCTGACTGCCACTCATGCTACTGTAAAATCTCAGTTGCTTGTTCATTACACCTGTGGGTATAGGGTATAAAACGAGGTTGTAAACTCTATTCAATACTATGGTCTTTCAGGAGCTATACTGGCTTTGGACCACTGGTCTCTCTTCCCCTCATGGGTGTCTGAGCGTTTATTCCAGAAGGAATTCTACAACAGGAGGACACAAAAAACTTAATAAATTAATAAAAGTGAAGTTATTTTATATAGTTTAGCATATCAATGTTTATTGTTGATCTATTTATTATAGCAAGGAACTGAAAACAGCCTAGATGTTCACCAACATATGAATGGAGAACAAAACTATGGTACTAGTTTTGTGCATAATATACATGAGTATTATATACAAAGTGCTATATATTAAATATATAATAGTATAATTATATATAATAAAACATTTATATATTTAATGATAAAATGTTATTGAAATAAAATAAAAATTATATAATAAAAACAAGTATTATTCCACTATATGGAAAAATAATGTACCACATTTTCTTTATCCATTCCTCAGTTGAGGGACATCTAGATTGTTTCAGTTTCTGGCTATTACAAATAAAACTGCTATGAACATAGTTGAGGAAGTGTCTTTGTGAGATGTTGGAGCATCTTTTGGTTTATGCCCAGGAGTGGTATAGCTGGGTCTTCAGGTAGTGCTATTACCAGTTTTAGGAGGACATGCCAAATTGATTTTCAAAGTGGTTGTACAATTTTGCACTCCCACCAGCAATGGATGTGTGTTCCTCTTGTTCCACCCCCCTGGCCAGCATGTGCTATTTCTTGAGTTTTTTTTTTTTATCTTAGCCAGTTTTTTACACTTTCTTTTTTTTTAATATTTTAAATAATTTTCATAGTCCAGTCTCTATCCCCTCCTTTTCTGCCCTCCAACAGTTCCTCATCCCATTCTTCCTCCCCAGTCTCCAAGAGGATGTCCTTATACCCCCATACCCCCATACACCCCCACACCTTGACAAGCCTCCTCACTCCCTGGGATCTCAAGACAGGAGACTAGCATGGCTGCTTTCCAAGAGGCCCAACAAGCAACTGACTGAGACTGAGGCAGATACTAGCTAGCACCCAACGAATGGTCTGAAGTCAGGGACCCCTGTGGTTGAATTGGGAAAGGCTGGAAGAGGTTGAGGAGCAGGAGGTTGACCCCATGGGAAGACCAGCAATCTCAACGAACCTGGATCCATGAGATTTCTTGGACACTGATATATCAACCAGGTAGCATCCAGGAGCTGGTCTGAGGCCCCTGACACATACAGCAGAGGACTGCCTGGCTTGGCCTCAGTAGGAGAAGATGCACCTAACCCTTGAGAGACTTGAGGCACCAGGGGGGAAAATACCTTAGCCATTTTGATGAGTGTAAAATGGAATCTCAGAGTTGTTTTGATATGTATTTCCCCAGTGACTAAAGACTTTGACCATTTCATTAAGTGCTTCTTGGCTATTCCTCTGTTGAGAATTCTTTTAGTTCTGTAATCCATTTTTTAATTGGATTATTTGGATTGCTGTTATCAAACTTTTTTTTCTTATTCACTTTACATCCAGCTCAATGCCCCACTATCGGTCACCTCTCCCACAATCCTTCCCCTTTCCCATCTCCACTTCTCTGAGTGAGTGAGACCCCCTTGGCTGATCCTCCACCTCTACAATGGTACATGAAGTTTCTGCAAGGTTAGATATGTCCTCTCCCACTGAGGTCAAACAAGGCAGCCCAGCTAGAGAACATATCCCACATACAAGTAACAGCTTTTAGGATAGGACCCAGTTGTTTGGGGACCCACATGAGGACCAAACTGCACACCTGCTACACATGTGCAGGGAGGACTATGTCCAGACCATGTATGTTCTTTGGTTGGAGGTTCAGTCTCTGAGAAAAGGTCGAGGTTTGTTGATTCTGTAGGTATTCCTGTGTAGTTCCTATCCCTGCAGGGTCCCCAATCCTTTCTCCCATCCTTCCATAAGAGTCCCCAAGCTCCACCCACTGCTTGGCTGTGGGTATCTGCATCTGTCTGAGTCAGCTGCTGGGTGGAACTTCTCAGAGGACAGCCATGTTAGATTCCTGTCTACAAGTGTAATAGAGTAGCATTACACTTGGTGTCTAATAGGGATTGGTGCTTGCTTGCATATGGGATGGGTCTCAAGTTGGGCCAGTTATTGGTTGGCAATTTCCTCAGTTTCTGCTCCATCTCCTGTCCCTGCATTTCTTGTAGACAGGATAAATTTTGGGTTGAAAGTTTTGTGAGTGGGTTGGTGTCCTTATCACTCCACTGATGCTCCCCCTGGCTACAAAAGATGGCCTTTTCAGATTTCATGTCCCTAATGCTGTGAGTCACAGCTAAAGATAACTCCATTGATTCTTGGACACCTCCCATACCCCAGGTCTCTGTCTCTTCCTAGAGAAGCTCTCTACCTCTGCAATTACAGATTTCCACTCATTCTCATGGCCATCTGGCCAACCCTCCTGTCCCTGACCACGCTTGATTCTGAACCTACACCTCCATACACACCCAACTCCTCTTCACATCCACTCTTCCACCCAGAAGCATCCCTCCACCTGTCTTTTATGACTATTTTATTCCCTCTTCTAAGTGAGATTCAAGCACCTGTGCTGTGTCTTCCTTCTTATTTAGCTTCTTCGTGTCTGTGGAGTGTAGCTTGGCTATCCTGTTTTGTTTTTGCTTTTGTTTTTGAGGCAATTGTATAAGATATTGTCTTCCTGATTTTTTTTTCTTAGTTTGCTTGTCATCTGTATATAGAAAAGCTACTAATTGTAGCTTGTTGAATTTGTATCTTTCTACTTTGATGAAACTGTTTATCACTATAGAATTCTCTGTATGGATATTTTTAGGGTTTTTATGTATAACATCATATTATATACAAGAAAAGATACTCTGACTCCTTCTTTTCTTTTTATAACCCTCTGATATCCTTTAGTTGTCTTATTATTCTAGACAAATATTAATATTGAATATGTATGGAGAAAATGGAAAACCTTGTGTTACCAATTTTAGTGAAAATGTTTTGAGTTTCTTTCTATTTACATTGATGTTGGATGTAGGCACTGGGTGAATTGCCTTTCTTATGTTGAGACTTTTATATTCTGAGTCTCTCCAGGACTTATATCGTGAAGGGGTTTTATATTTCATCCAATATCTTCTCTGCAAATGATGAGATGATCATGTGGTTTTTGTCTTTTAGTCTTGTTTTTTTGGCAAATTATGGTTGTCATTTTATACGTGTAGAACCATCCCTGCATCTCTAGAATGAAGCCTATTTGTTTTTAATGGGATTTTTTGATGTGTTCTGAGACTCAGTTTCCAAGTATTTTAGTATTGAGAATGTTTACATCTATTCCTTGTTTGGTCTTGTATGATTCAGGCATAAGGATAATTGTAGCCTCATTAAAAGAACTAAGAGATATTTTGCTTTTATTTTGTGGAGTAATTTGAGGAGCATTGCTAAGAATTTTTCTTTGAAGATCTGGTATAATTTTGTGCTGAATCCTTCTGTCTCTGTTATTTTGTTTGTTTAGTTAGTTTGTTTGGTTTGTGTGTTTTCTTTGTTATTTAATTGTTTGCTTGTTTGTTTTGTTTTGTTGGGAAACTTTGACTCATTTTGTTTTACTAGAGGTTTTGGACTAGTTTAAATTGTTTACACAATATTGAATTATCTTTCATATATCATAAAATTCACCCATTTCTTTTAGGTATTTTGGTATGGTGAAATACAAATTTTTTAAATATGTCGCTATGGTTCTCTAAATTTCTTTAGTTTGTGTTGTTATTCTGCATTTCATGTTGAATTTTCTTAATTTGATCTTCTCTCTCTATCTTTTAGTTCTCTTAGAATGAAGTTTATCAGTCTCAAAGATCTAACTCTTCATTTCTTTTAACATTTTATTTTATTTTGCTTCTTTTTAATTAATTTCAGCCTTGAGTTTTGGATATTTATTGCCATCAACACCTTGAGAGCATTATTTCTTCTTTTTGTTCTAGAGCTTACATATGAGCTGTTAAGTTACTAATATGAGATCTCTCTGATATTTTTGTGTTATGTGTTTAGTGCTAAGAACTTGCCTCTTAGCACTGTCTTCACTCTGTGACATAGGTTTGGATATTTTCTGTTTTCATCAACATTCAATTCTAAATGTTTTTAATTTCCTTCTTGATTTCTGCCTTAAATAATTTTTCATTTAATAGTGAGTTGTTCAATTTTAATGAATTTGTATAATTTCTGTTGTGTCTGTTGTTGATATTCATTGTGTTTTCCTTATTGAATCTATTTGTTAAATTCTATTTTGGTCTTAAATTGTTCTACTTTTTTCATTTAAATGTATTTTCACAGACTTTATAAAAATATTTAATCATATCCTTGAACATATTAATAATAACTATTCTAAAGTCTTTGTCTTATGCATCAGCTATCTTGCATTTCTCAGGTCTGGATATAGTTTGGTTACTGCGATCTGGTGGAGGCATATTGATTTGGCTATTACTATTTGTTGTTTTGACTTTTTGTTGTCATCTGTAGTTATGATAACTGAAGTTATGATATGGAGATATAGCTATATGATTCTTTGTGTTGATACATGGTCTTGTACTCTCTGCATCTAAGGAAAGTGTGGTAGCTGATGGTTCCCTGATAGAGAGAACTTCTGTAGGTCATTGGGTAGCAGAGATGAATAGAGATGAAATAGGATAAAAGACTGAGTGGAGTTTCAGGAAAAAGCTAAGGATTTGTCTACACCAAGAGACTAGGCCTCAAGAGAGTAGAAGATGTGGTGGAAGATGGGTTCCTATGTATAGGTTGTGCTGAGACAAAGAATATTTCTATAGAGACAGGAATGAAAGTTCTACAAGGAACCTGGATCTATATCAAGCATTGGAATCTCTAGTGAATGGAATTGAAATGGGAGTGAGGATCTTTTAATCAGGCTGCTCCAGGACTCAGAATTAGACAGAGGAGAACACAATGGAGTACAGAAGGAGAGCAACCATCAATTTCCCAGCCTGGTGTAACCATTGAGATCATCAGGTATATAGAGTTTCTAGGTATTAGAGGCTGATAAAAGGAAATGGGATAGGATAGAAGGGAGAGATGAAAGGGTCTACAGGCAGGAACAAATCTAAGTTTGAACCAAGCAACAAAGGGATGCCAGCATTACCAGGGAATGGAGATATGTTGGGAAGAAGAGTACCAGCAAACAGGGTTGGGGCTTTGATGTGGCATAGGAGAGACTGTCTTAGAGGATAGGAAGGATGGTGAAAATTGACTCCCTGAGTCCCAGGTCAGTATGGCTACTGCGAATTCAAGGTAGAAAATGTTTCTAGGTATCAGAGTCTGACACAATGTTTAAGAGAGAGTTTGTTATTGAATACAATATGTCATGAATTTGTTCATCTGTTTAAGTGAACTTGGGTCCTACTTGTGTTCTGTGGTTGCAATAAACTATCTGGACAAAGAAAACTAAGGAAGAAATGGGTTGTTTGGATCACAATTTCAGGGTACAGTCAATTATTTCTCGAAAGTCAAGATAGCAGGAACATGAAACAATTTGTTACATTATATCCACAGAGAAGAAAGAATTAAGACATACATGCTAATGTACTGCTTGTGTTCTTTACACTTATGTGATTCAGAGTCTTCTTCCTAGGAAATGCTGCCACCCAGAGGATCAGATCTTCCCTCTTCAGTTAATATAATCAAGATCATCTCTAAAAGATACCCATTGGTCAAATTAATATACATACACTCTATCACTAATATTCTCTTCTCAATGATTGCTATGTCATTTGAAATTGTGTTCACTTAGCAATTAGAATAACTTATCACAGATGAATTTGTCTATAACCTCATCACAAAGTTGCACAGTGGAAAATGTGTAACTTCTCAATAAAGCTGGGTCCTATTAATTTATGAAGAGATTAAGTTGTCAAAAGGAATATCTATGTTTATATACATGTTAACACATACAACATGTTATATATGTAGGCTAATATATGAATAGGTGGATGGATAGATAAATAGATGTACAATTTTAGTATGAACACATATAGACTTATATGTAAATACACATATTGTTTTCCACACATATCCCAGCTTAAGGCTGATAAGAGCTTTGGAAAAAGAATGGAGACAATGGAAATCAGCCTAGAGGATGAGCTTATTGGTTGGATTAACAACAGATTTCATGTATTTTACTGCAGAGGCTGTCCAAATAATAGTAAAAATGTAAGGACCATAAAGATATGGCTCTATAAAGGGGCTTAATGAAACCCATGGATAGTCTTGTTACCATGTGTGTAGGCTGTTTTAACTTGGAGATAATTCAGTGTAAGTGGCAAGACCATAAATAGGTTTATTGTAGTTGATAACGACGTTCTCTTCCTCTGTCACAGACATTTATTGTACATTCATTAAGGGAGAGGCTGTCTAACCCTTATTCACTTGGCTGCAGATACAACAGGGAAGATAACAACATCCTGGCTCTTACCAAACTTATCTCCAGGTAGGAGGTACCTCATAATAAACTAATAAAGAAGACAGTAAAATCAGATAGCCCTGAGTATATTGAGAAAAATCAGGCAAGCTTTAAGAAACAAGTGTTACTGGTGACCTCTAGAGGTTTAATGACCATAAAAGTTTTTCTGATTAGGAAGTGCAATTCATATTTGAATGGTAAGGATCCAGAAATGCTAGCTACAGTTAAGGGGAGAAGAGGATTTCCTCACAAAAGAATTAAGTAGCATAATAATAAGGCATATTCTCACCTGAAGCAGAGCAGGTGTGCTATCCTGTTCTATGTCACTGGAAAACAGTGCAGGAGATGAGTAGTTTCGAAGAGAAAATTCTTACTTTGGAAAACTGCTTCAGATGAGTTGGTAAACTGTTAACTGTTGTGGATAGCCCTGGCCTTGTATTTTGATGCTAATTCCCCTTTCCAGGGAAGGGCTGCAGAGAATGAGTGAATCAGTACACAGATGAATTCTAGTGAACCTTCTGCCAACCTTAATTTGTAAAATAAAAGCTAGAGCCAGTGATTGGGCAGAGAAGGGGAGGTGGAGAAATAAAGGCTGGTGGAAAGTTAGAGAGGGAGAGAAAAGATGATGGAGGACGAAGACAGAGGAGAAGAAAACGGAGGAGCAGGAGGTGGAAGGACAAATGCATGACTTGGAAAACCCGCAAGTTATAAGGGTCTCATAGCTGGGGAATAGAGTAGTGTAGTGGTGAATCTGCCCAATCTAGGTGTACAGCTTATATTCATAATTATTGAGTTGTATTTTCTTTAACTGGTCTTATTTGGGTTGGAGATTTACCTCAACAAAGTATAGGGACTGTCCAGGTGTTTAGCAGTCTCTATGTGTAAAACAACCCTTTCAGCATATTGAGAGTCAGTTACTATATTAAGGGACTCTTGAAAACCTGACACCATGATTATGGCATATAATTCAGATTTTTGAACTGATTTATAGGGACTCTCAGCCACCTTACTTATGTCTTCTTATTTATTTCATGCCTTTCTTGATTTACTAGAATCAGTGTAAAACGTATGGGCCCCAGATATTGGAGTTCCTTTTATTATATGAGGGAGAATCCAATCAGTTCTTTTTATGAACTGAAGTCGCTTGCTTTTAGGGTATCTGTTGTTAATCTCTCCCAAGAAGTTACTGCATGCTCTTTGCCAAGAACACTTATTGGGTACTAATTTCTCATGACTTGTTAATACATGCCATCCTTTATGAGGGCAAGTATACAAAATTATATTACAGTTTGATTAAGTGATCAAACTAACCTAAAGAATAGGCACATATAGTAAGTATAAAGTTGAAATGTAGGGAATATTTGCTTTTAAGAAAGATTTATAAATAGATTTGTCCAAATCACATGAGGATTATCACCCGAGGTTTGCAACTTAAATAGGGAAAATTGTCACTGGCTCTAGAGTAAAGAGTACAATGTACAAGTGGAAGCTACTCTGGAGTACAGAGCCAAATGATAAGTGGTATAAATAAAAAAACTGTTCTAGGCAGAGGGCCAAACAGAAAGATAGTGTAAATCAGGTGTATTCAGATGATATAAAAGTTATATTGTCTCACAGGAGACTCAGGTTCTGTCTAACATGGGAACCATGGGAATTCTGGGTTCATTTCCTGCTTGGCACAATAGGGAAAGCCTAAAAATAGGCACATACAGTACTTTAGTTAAGATAGGGAAAATTATCACTGACTCTAGATTAGAGTGTACAGTGTAAAAATAGAGACTGTTCTGGCAGAAGGCCTAACAGAAAGATAGTGTAAATCAGGTGTATTCAGATGATATAAAGTTATATTGCCTCACAGGAGACTCAGGTTCTGTCTAACATGGGCCCCACGGGAATTCTGGGTTCATTTCCTGCTTGGTAAAATAGGGCAGGAAGATGGTGTGATTTTCAGTTTTGTGGTTATATTTTTCCTCTGAGAAAGAGGTAAAGATAAAGGTTTTTCTGGTTACTAGCTCAAGGATATGCTGTTTAGGGAAAAAGTTTGTGTCTGTGTGTTAAGATATTTCTACCTCCCAGAATTATATGGATTAGACATGACAGAAGCAGGCTGCCAGAAGACTAGATTCCAGAATTCAAACAAAAAATTATCTTGTTAATAAAATTTATTTTGAGAATTGTATATTGCAGAATACACAGCCTTGGTATATCTACTTATCAAGCAAGTTGAGCAGACCTGCTCAAACCTCTGATGTCCTGGAATTTCAGCTGGATGAGGTGAAGACACAGACATCAGAGGCTTATCAATTTACCCTCCCCCCCGCCCCTCTTCTAATATCTCAATGCCCAAATTCAACTTGAAGAAGTTAATGAAGAGTCGGCGCCCTTATTCCCTGGGCTTGGGGACTGAGGTGGTTAGTATTAGGCTGTTCTTCTAGGGAAAAGTAATGGTTTTATTGAAACAGGGAAGAATAGTTATAATTGATTATGTAGCCATAATCTATTTGGTAGAAATCTGTATAATTGTTATTAAGCTCAAGTTATAGTTCTTAAATTGTTTAAATTTAAGAATTTATTTTGATTTCAAATTTAAGGTTTTCATTGATATGAGTTTCTTATTGATATAAGAATGAGATTAATATTGTTATTTTCATAGGCATTGTGCCTATGTAACACATTTAGGAATACAAGGCTTGGACCCAGTCCTTCTTTAATTTTTTAAAAATGATTTGAGATGGTTAGCTTTTGAGTTAAGGGCCTATAGCAATTGCATGGCTCTGAGATTATTATTAGGGTGTTTTCTAGAAATAGCTGAGAGGAGTTAATGGACAACAGCCCAGATTGCTTTACACAGATAGTTGGTTTTCAAAAACATCAGAAGTCCATAGAATTGACATTACAAACATTCCTGTATAAATGTTCATTTTGATTAGAGACCTGTCTGCTCCTGACAGCTTCCCTGTCTTGGATTCTAAGAAGAAATTGAGCATATTTAGAGTTACTCTAGTTGTGGTGAGACAGCCACTAGGCAAGAACAGCCTCTTTTCATCTATAGACAAATTACTGTCTAGAAAAGGACACATTTATGGAATAGTCGACTAATAATAATATCTGCCAAGAAAGAGCCCTTAATATTTCTGCATTACTAGGTCTGTCAGATGTTCCTGGGCCAGAAGGCTGAAGATCAATCAGATGCTCCAACATTTTGAAGTATAGGGACTGTCCAGGTGTTCAGCTGTCTCTATATATTGGCTAAGTTTTAGAAGCTATGCTTTGTGCTTACCATAATTTCAGTTAATCCAGTCATTCTGGATTACTGACAGGGTTGAAGACTTACAGTCTCATAGCCAACCCAGGCTATTTACATAGAGAGAACAGATTTGAGAGGATGATTTTCAGCTGACATTCAAAGTCAGGAAAAAAGCCAGGTTCAGAACTAAGTCTTTTAGTTAGGAGAGATGACAGAGGTTCTATTTAGTTATCAAAAATGATGGACTGGGTGTTAGGTCTATCTTGTACTTTAACAATTACAATGTGGTAATATAGTTGTGTTCAATTTATATCTGGGAGAAAAGAGTCTTTTCCTTGACAGAAAGGGGGAAGTGTTGTGGATAGCCCCTACCTTGTATTTTGATGCTAATTCCCCTTTCTGGGAAGGGCTGCAGAGGAGGAGTGAATCAGTACACAGATGACTTCTATTGAACCTTCTGCCTACCTTAATTTATATAACCCATGAATAGTCCCTGTGACCAGATGTGTAGGGTATTTTAACTTGGCCATAGTTCATGTGTAAGTGGTAAGACTATAAATAGTTTTATTGCAGCTAATAAGGATGTTTTCTATCTCACAAACAATTATTGAACCTTTATTAAGAGTGAGGCTGTCTGATCTTTATTTGTATGGCTGCGGATACAACTGGGAAGAGAACGATGTCCTGGATCTTATGAAATCTATGTTCTGGTTGGAGAAAGCTCATAATAAACAAATTAAGAAGACACTAAAATCAGATAGCCCTGAGTATATTGAGAAAAATTCGGCAAGTTTCTACAAACAAGTGGTACTGGTGACCTCTAGAGGTTTGATGGCCATACAGGTCCACTGATCAGAAAGTGCAATTCATATTTGAATGGTAAGAATTCAGAAGTGCTAGCTACAGTTAAGGAAAGAAGAGGATTTCCTCACAAAAGAACTAAGTAGTATAATAATGTGGCATATTCTCACCTAAAATAGGAATGCTAGCCTCTTCTATGTCACTGGATTACATTGCAGGAGATGAATTTCTAAGTAGAAAATACTTACTGCATATGACTGTTTCAGATGAACTGCTTAACTGTCAATCATTTCTTCTCATTCCTAGTCTGTGACTACAGCAAAAATAATATAGTGAACACACATTACATACAAAACTACAAGAAAATAGTTTTCCTGATGCTCAGAAGAGCTGGGCAGATTTCTCACAACAAAACCACTCCTTAGAACATCTGTGTCTAGGCACTGCTTTTATGGAGACAAACAATTGACACAGGGAACATTTGTGACCCAAGTGAAATATTTCTTTAAGGCTCATATCCACATTCCAAATTCTTAGTACAAATCGGTTTCAGTGTATCTCCAAGGGTTTCCCTAGTCTGAACATTTCCCTAGACAGTAGTGGTCATTTTTGAGGAGAAAAGACATAGTTAAAATTGTCTGCCTGAGTTCCTGTCCAGTGTAGCTACTGGATATCAAAGGTAGAATATATTTCTAGGTATCAGAGTCTGACACAAAGTTTAGGTCATGTGTTTGGTCCTCTGCTAGGAGACTTAGGCAATGTCTTAGTTTTGTGTCCTCTGATTGTGATAAAATATCTGGACAAAAGCCAATTAAGGAAGAACTGGCTTATTTGGCTCACAATTTCAAGGTACAGTCAATCATTTTAGGAAAGTCAAAGTAGCAAGAACTTGAAGCAACTTATTACATTACATCCACAGAGAAGAGTGAATTACAACATGCATGCTAGTGCTCTGCTAGTTACTGCTCTACTTGTGTTCTTCACACTTATGTAATTCAGAGTCTCCATCCTAGGGAATGGTGCCACCCAGAGGATCAGATGTTTCCTCTGCAATTAACATAATCAAGATCCTCTCTTAAAGACATCCCTTAGGCCAAGCTAATTTATAAACCCTTCATTGAGATTCTCTTCCAAGGTTATCAAGAACTGTGTGCAGTTGACCATTAGAACAACCCATCACTGATGGCTTGATTATAACCTCATCAAGAAGTTTCACAGTGGAAAATATGTACCTTCTCAATAAAACTGGGGAGCTGTTAATATATGAATGAAGAAAGAAACTAAAGGGTCAAACATTATGTACATATATCTATATTTATATCAAAATTCATGCTAACACATAGAGCATGTTCTATATGTAGACTAAAATATAAAAATTGTACATATATATATATATGTATATATATACAAGTATACTATAAAAACACACATGTATACTTATATGAACATACATTGTTAAGAAAACACATCCCAGCTTACAGATGATACAAACTGTAGAAAAGGAATATAACAACCCAGCTAGTGGGTGGGCAGATTAGAAAAATTGGCAGCAGGCTTTGGTGCATTTTTTTGTTGTTGTTGTTTTGTTTTTGTTTTTTCAAGACAGGGTTTCTCTGTGTAGTCCTGGTTGTCCTGGAACTCACTCTGTAGACCAGGCTGGCCTCGAACTCAGAAATCCACCTGCCTCTGCCTCCCAAGTGCTGGGATTAAAGGCGTGTGCCACCATTGCCCGACATGCTTTGGTGCATTTTACCTCAGCATTTTTTCACATAAAGTTAGGATGTTAATGACCATAACAAGTTAGATCAATAAATGGATTGTTGAAGCAACTATTACTGTACCTTAGTCCCCGTGACAAGGTGTATAGGCTATTTTAAGTTGGCCATAGTTCAGTGTAAGTCACAAGACCATAAATAGGTTTATTGTAGCTGATAAGGATGTTTTCTTCTGCTTTCACAGACATTTATTGAGCCTTTATTAAGGTGAGGCTGTCTTACTCTTATTTGCTTGCATATAGATACAACTGCGAAGAGAACAGTCTCCTGGCCTTTATCAAATTTATGTCTACGTTGGAGGAAGCTCATAATCAATGGAGACATGAAAATCAGATAACCCTGAGTATATTGAGAAAAATCAGTCAAGATTCAACAAACAAGTGCCAGTGCTGACCTCTAGATGTTTTGTGGCCATACAGGTCTTTCTGACCAGGAACTACAATTCACACTTGAATATTATAGATCCAGAAATGCTAACTGCAGTCAAAGGAAGGAGATGGATTTCCTGCAAAAGGAGTAGGTGGTATAAAAACCTGGGCTATTCATCTGGGTAAGAGTAGGTGTGCTAGCCTGCTCTGTGTCACTCAACAAAGTGCAGGAGATGAGCGATTTTGAAGCAGAAAACACTTATCTTGGGTCACAGCATCAGAAGATTTGGTTAACTGTTAACCATTACTTGTCATTTTTGCTCTGTGACTAAAGTAAGAATTATATCACAGTGGACCCTATTATAGTGGAAAGCAGTCTCCTTTACTTGTTGTGAAGCAGAATATAATTCACTTTTATTACAAAACCCTTTTCCTAATATTCAATAAGTTACCAACACACAGTGTATTAGAGTAGAGCAGGGCAGATCTCTCACTACAAAATCGCTCCCTAGAGGCTCTGTGGTACAGATTGGTCTGGTCTTGCTATGCATTCAAATTCTAAATACTGGCCTCCAAGATCTGGCTGTCCCTGAAGAGGAGATCCTCAAGTATACCAAGTGATCCTACATGAAATCTGCCCCTCAGTTTAAAATTAATTGGTACATAAAAGCTAGAACCTGTGATTGGGGGTAAGAAAAGCAAGGCAGGACTTCAGCATCATGTGATGGATCTCTGCAGAGACCAGAAAAAGGAGATACTAGGGAGGAGGCTGCCATGAGGCAAGATGGATGTGGCAAGAGTAAACATTGAGTAACAAGGGACATATGCCTGGGATGCAGATTTTAATAGCTCAAAACCTGCCCAATATAGGCTTGTAAATAAAATACCAGCATTGTATGTCTTTTATGCAGTCTATCTAGAATATGTAATTCTTTTCTGCTTGCAAGTACTGCTTTGTCGGGAACAAAATCAACACAGTGAACATTTTAAGAGTCAAGTAAATAAACCATTTTACGTCTCATCCTCAAAGGCTCATGGTCCACACAGAAAATTCTGCTGTACAGAATGGATTCTGTGTGTCTGCAAGATTTTCCATACACTGAACATTTCAGCATCACCTACAAATTCAAATCTAAGGTCTTCTCTCACAGTCAAAGCAAACTCAGTTATGAGTCCTTACAAAATAAAAAATAATTGCATATTTCAAAGATATAATGGGATAAATTAAGAATTCTTATTGCAAATGAAAACAAGAGAAAAATGTCAAGGCAGCACTCAAATTCAGCCAGACATGAATTAGTCCTTATCTCCAAGTCTCATTTCTTACAGAATGTGGAAAGACAATTGTCTTCTGTGATATCTTCTGTGGGTTTGGGGTGCCCAACATTTTTGGCTTTCCCAACTGCAGGTCACTTGGCCACTGTCTCAGTTTGGCTGTCCTTAGTGCCTACAGATTTTCTTGTCAGGGCTTCCACATTCCTAGTATCTCCAATGTTTTTAGTTTCTTGTGTAAAGTTGGCTTCACAAATGCAGCTCCCTGTGTTTCTCTGTTAGTGCCAGCTTCCTGGCCATGACACTGCCCCATACTCAGTGGTCCTCCACTCTCTGAATATTCAGCAGGAGTCACCATGGCCTGAAAGTTCTTACATATGCCTGCTTGCAAGAGCAGCACATGGGAAGAGAGTCAGTGTAATGGGAACTCGAAGTCAGGCTCACTCAAAGTGTGCTACAACAGTTTTTGAGGGTTTGTACAGATGAACACAAGGAAGTGAATCTCTGAAATCATACTCCTTGGCACCCACTGTACAATCAAGGTAACTCAGCACTGTATGCTTCCCAATGTCTATTTTTCCACACAAAATTATTTCAAACATCTATCTTTTCATCCTTGGTCTTGTAGAGAATAGATTTTGCTGAATCTTTGCATGATCTCAAGGTATTGTTCCTATGTCTCAGGGAAAAGTGTATAGCTTCCTTTTAATGGCATTAAACTCTCTAGCTAACACAGCCTCCCTGACCCCACCTAAGTTTATGTGTATTTTTTATCTTTAGCTATCCTGTAAAACTGGCTAAATGTATCTAGAGCCCCTCATGCCAAAGTATGAGTTATGTGCTGCTTTGACATTCTCCTCCATCTGATCTTTCAGTCCACCACTTGTGAACTCAGCATCATGTGACTCCCAGAGCTCGGGAAACATGAAAACATATTCTCTGCATATTCCCTGTTGGCCTCTAGTTCAATATCTAGTAGTTTCCTTTCCTACCTGAAACTTTATGCGCCCATCTTTATTACCCACATTTCATCAGCCATTTGGTTTCCTGAGGTCCTTAAAGAATCACCCACTAAGCAGCGTGTATTGCATTCCGAGGTTTGAAACCGTTCAGTTCTAAAGGATTCAGAATCACATGGTTGGCACAATCACTGCAACAGCCTCACTTCTTGGTACCAATTTTCTTTCCTAATTAGTTTTGTATTGCTGTGATTCAATAGCAGTAATAACATAAAAGGCAGGAGATATATGCTGGTTTGTGATTTCGGAGGTTTTGGTGTGCAGTCATTTGGTTCCATTGCCCAGAAGACTGCGTTGATCATAGTGTGGTAACAGAAAGGGGTCCTGGAGATTTCTGAATTTGTTTTCACTAGAAAGCAGAGAGATAAAGCATACAGGGGGAAATATAACTTTCAAAGGTTTTATTCCCAGTAGCCTACCTCCTTCAACGAGGTTGGACCTTTCAAAGAATCTGCTACCTCCAAATAGTGACATCAGTTGGAGAATTCGTCATGACAGTGTTTGTATTTAAAATTCATTTAAAAATTCTTATTTACATCTCTAGGAAAAATTCATGCAAGCAGATCAATTTGGTGTGAGAGCATGTATATTTAAGTATTAATAAACATGTCCTGATCACCAGGCTATAGTCTCTAGCATCATGTACAAGCATGCCTGCTTTTTCTACGACCAGCTCAGACCTTGAGGTTATTTGCTGAATGAATAGAAGAAAAAAAATGATTGGATTTCCTTTGATTCTTGTTAGTCTTTTAATTTGTTTTAAACAAACCACAGTATCATATATCCTTTAAAAGCTACCTGAAATTGCTAATTTATTACTTATTAAAAATCTCTTCTATCTATATTTCTCCTTTTGAATAGCTCATTTTTTTCTCATTGATTTGTACTATTTGACAGTTTGAATGAGAATAACCTCCAAAGACTCATCTATTTGATGCTTGGTGAAACTTTTGAAGAAGAATTAGAAGGTGTAGCCTCAGCTGGTCCATTGTTGTATAACCTTTATATCCAGCACTCACAAGGCAGAGGCAGGTGGATCTCTATGAGTTCAAGGCTATCCTGAGTGAGTTCCAGGACAGCAAAGGCTATTCCGAGAAACTCTGTCTCAAAAAAAGAACAAAAACAAATGATATAGCCTTATAGAAGAAAATGTGTCACTGGGTGGGCTTGAAGTTTCAAAAATCCATGCTGTTTCCAGTTAGCTCCTTCTCTGTGTCTCCTGTGTCTGTGGATCAGGAGATACGGTCTCAACTACTGTTCCAGTGCCGACCTTGCCTACCTGCTGCCATGATGGTCATCAACTTATTCTCTGAACTTCAAGAGAAATAAATGATTTCTTCTATGAATTGACTTGATTATGGTGCGTAAGCCCTATAATAGAAACTTGACTAAGACATACATGTTAGCATATATCAAGGGAGCTAGGTGTTTATCAATTATTTCATATTGTTAATATTTCATAAATAATTGTTCTGGTAATTTTGCATGCAGTATTGATATTGCAACGACATGTTTATTTTTTTTTTTAAAAAAATATTGTCAAAATTTCTCAATCCTATTTCAGCAGGGCTTTAGAAACTTGGTGCCAGGCTCAGGCACAATATCCCTATTTCACAAGTTCAATGTAATACTCCATATTTAAAATGAATTCCCTAGATTAACTTTCACATTGCTTTTAACCCTCTGAGACATTTACTGCAAGAAGTAGGTGGAGATATAACTTCACCTACTTCTGTGGAAGGCTCAGAGCAGTGAAAAAAGACACTTTGTTTTATGACTTTGCAAAGTCCAGTGTCAGCCCAAAATAGAGGGAGCAGTGATTGGAGAGAACAATCTTTACAGCCCTGGACTCGCAGAGCTTCCTCCATTTCCTCATTGCCTGAGAAATCAGGAAGGTGAAATCTCATATGTCACCTAGTTTTAGCTTCCTCTCCTTCCCTTACTAATACCTTGGGTGAGTTCATCTCCATGTCTTACATCCTGTTTATTATAAATCTTATCTGACACATGACCCTCCTAGAGGACTAGCAAGCATGTGCAGGGCTCTAGCACTTCCTGTGCCCTTGTATCTGGACTGGAGCCACACCTCTAAAAAGGACATTAGTTGTTATTTCTCACAAAAGCAAAATTTCTCTCTCTGTTTTCTACCTGTTTATCACACACACATCTATCATCTATAAGTATCATTTTATCTGTCTATTATCAGGTAGGTAAAACCTACATATCATTCTATCAATCAATATGTCTGCCTTTCATCTATCTATCTATCTATCTATCTATCTATCTATCATCTATCTATCTATCTATCTATCTATCTATGTATCTATCTATGTATCTATCTATGTATCTATGTATCTATCTATCTATCTATCTATCTATCTATCTATCTATCTATCTATCTATCTATTATCTATCTATCTATCTATCTATCTATCTATCTATCTATCTATCTATTTATCTATCTATCAGTCATCTATCCAGTTGTCTATCAATTACTAACCTATCACTAAATTATGTGGAATTTCCATTGGTTTTAATATTACTATTGATATTTTTGAAATTGCAGAAATGAAGTTATTGTGTTCATAATTTTAAAGTTAGTTGTCTCATTCCACACCTTTGATTTGTTTTAGATATTTCCCCATGATTCTTTTATTTGATTTTAAGACAGTCTTGCTATGTAGCACAGACAGGCCAGGAACTTACTGTATAGACTAGGCTAACTTCAAACTTGTGGATATTCTCTTGTCTTAGCCTCTTAACTGTTGGGATTACTGTTGTATGGTCCAGGTTAAGTTTCCTAACCATTCTTTAATCATGATTTTCATTATCATTCTAGGCATCCTATAGCCTAAGCAGTAGGAAGTTCTCAGGGTTAACCTGGTGAGTTAAGTATCCAGTCTGCTCTCCTCTCAGCTATTCTTTTTCAGGGGTGAGAACACCAGTCTTCTGATTCTCAGGCTGAAACTTCTGAGGGCGTGTTAATTCCTAAACTTACATGTGAATTAGCACATATGGCTGAATCTACCCTCAAAATAGATCAATTTTCCATCCCCTTCTCACCATCTCCACTGCTAAGGCCCTCAGCTCTTCTATCCTCTGCTTGTCCTGTGGACATTCACACCCGTTATTCCTTGAGTACCTCGCTATAAACAAAATCTGACCATATCAGAGAGCCTCTCAAACAGCTATCTATTGGTTTCTCCTAAAGGCTTCACCATGTCCAGGATGGCCTCTATAATTTGGGCTTTGTAATCCTTCAGACCTTGCCCACTACTTCCTGTTAATTCTCCTGTAGTCACTCTCCCTCAGTGAGGCAGCAGGCATATGCCCATCTCATAATTCCTTCCCCACTTGCAACATTAGCAGCTATGTGGCTTTGTACACTTGTCCTTAGGGGATTTGCTCAGAAACAACCTCCACAGGGTTTCCATAGTCACTTGCACAAACCTCATCCCTTCCTTTCAGCGGTTTCACTCCACCCGGGTCACATCTGGCTCCTCTTTACTCTTTACTAGAAACTGAGCTCTGCTAGAACAACCTTCAGTCTGCTTGGGTTTCGGTGATAATTGCTAGTGATTAGACACAGTAAACACTTAAGAGTCGTTTTTTTGCTGACCAGGCTCATAGATTTTCTTTTCTTTTCTTTTTTAAAATCACACTCATAAGTAAATACACAAAAACTGAAAGAGTAAGTCAAAGATTTTAAAAGATTAGACTTCATAAGGTAAAAATAGAATAGTCTACACTAACAGAACTGTTCATTATAGTCTTAATAGCCTCAACACAATTTCTAACTATGAAAATTTAACCTTTAAAATTATAATTTTGCTATAGGAGACATGTGGTTTTTATTTACTGCTGGCAGTCATTGGAACATTTTAAAGTAAATTTTAGAAATGAATTTGGTATAAAGAAGGTGACATGGGCTAATTGAGGTACGGGGGTCAAACATTTTTCTAAGTTATCTAACCTTCCAGTGAAGACAGGATTTGGACACAGTGCTATCTAGCTATTTTTATTTCACAATTGTGTTTCCTCTGGTGATAATCTCCCTTGGGGATCATTTTCCTTATGTGTAAAGCAGATGACACGGGGTTAGGCTACATGATGTGATGAATATCATCTTGGGCAACAGCTTCTGTGTGAACTATCTGTGTAGCTGCAAACTAAAAGAACACATTGGAATTCGACTTGGACAATATCAAGGCACAGAGAAAACTCTAAAATTATTGTTATTGTTTCTAAAAGTGCATTCAGACAACACAGAACAGCACCCAAGGGCAGTATTTTGGAAAATTCAGGGAAATTTGGTTGAAATCTTGAGCTGAGCGTGAGCACATATGAGATAGGACAGCTTCTCATTGCCCTCTTGTGGCCATAATGTGAAACTACAAAAACATCCTTTAGATGCTGGAAATGAACCTTTCCTGTTTTCTTCCAAACACTATGCTCCAGATGTAAAGGGTGGACAAGACTCTGCCCATACCAGTGCATTTATTGGAAAACAAGTTATCTGAAGTGACTTCAGGATAAGGTACGGATTCTTTAGCTAGCGCAGCATTCACAGCTACTTCCGATTTGGGACCAACACTCGCTTGCTTCCTTTACTATGCTCCAAATAAAGCCACCTGTTTCCTGCTCACTGAGGTTCTGATTGTATGGACTTGTGGTATCAATTCGTTATGCAACCGCATCTATTACAGGATATCTCTATCTGGAAAGCCCAGCTAAAACATTTGTAGCCACTGGCAAACTACTATTTGAGAGTAAGACAGTGTTTGGTTTAGGCTTTTGTATCTCCCAGATCCTAGGATCTCAAGAAAGGGAGCATACTGCGATTTAAAATATTCTTTTTGGAGGAGAGTGGTGGCGATTGAATCCAAGGCCTTGTGCATGATCAGCAAGTACTATGTCATTTCTATCACTGAGGTACATCCCCAGCCTATGTATATGCGTACTTGTACACATACACATATACATATATGTATATGCATACTTGTACACATATACATATATGCATAATATATATATAGTATATAGTATATAATATATATATAATATATATGTGTGTGTGTGTGTGTACATACATGTATGTGTAAAGAAAGGGTCTCATGCAAGGTTTCGTCTATTGTTGAAATTTCTATGTAGCCAAAACTGATATTGAATTTTCAAAAATTGAGTTTCCACCTTCCCAGTGTTGGGATTATCTGCAAGTGTCAGAACTGATAGTTTAAAATGTTATTAGTTTCAATTTATCCCAAGAACTATATGCAACTAAAAACAGCTAGCTCAGGCTCCTGCTTCCAACTTGAAGTATTTATGTGGCCCATTGATGGTTTTCCAGCTACATTTTTCCTTGTTCAGTCAGCTACCCAGTAGGAGTTAGAATGGAATTTCCAAACCTAAACTTACTAGGCTCGGGATGTCTGTCTCCTGCCAGAGTTACTTCAAACAGCTGGATTCGGTACACCTACAGTACAGGTTTATTTAGATGACTGTACTATGATACTCAAAATCCATGTATGGTGCAGACTGCACACACAATACTTATTATGCACAATCTATTGTAGACTTTACATTGTCGTATGTTCTTTTTTTTTTTTTTTTTTTTTTTAGTCTGTTTTTTTTACAGTCCAGACTTTATCTCCCTCCTGGTCTGCCCTCTGACTGTTCCACATCCCATATCTCCTCCCTCCATCTCCAAGAAGATGTCTCCACCCCACACCCCACACCCCACCAGACCTCCCTACTCCTGGGGGCTCCAATCTCTCGAGGGTTAGGTGCATCTTCTCTGAGTCCAGACCCAGCAGTCCTGTGCTGTATGTGTGTTGGAGGCCTCATATCACCTGGTGTATGCTGCCTGGTTTGTGGCCCAGTGTCTGAGAGATCTCAGAGGTCCAGTTTATTTGAGATTGCTGGTCTTCTTATGGGGTAGCCTTCCTCCTCCTTCTCAGTTTTTTCCAACTTTTCCCTAATTCAGCCACAGGGTCAGCAGCTTCTGTCCATTGCTTGGGTGTAAATATCTGAATCTGACACTTTCAGCTGCTTGTTGAGTCACTCAGAGGGCAGTCATGATAGGCCCCTTTTTGTGAGCATACCATAGCATCAGTAATAGTGTCAGGCCCTGGAGCCTCCCCTTTAGCTGGATCCCAATTTGGACCTGTCTCTGGACCTCCTTTTCTTCAGGCTCTTCTCCATTTTTGTCCCTGCAGTTCTTTCAGACAGAAACAATTATAGGTCAGAGTTTTGGACTGTGGAATAGCAACCCTATCCCTCATTTAATGTCCTGTCTTTCTCCTGGAGGTGGTCTCTACAACTTCCCTCTCGCCACTCTAGGGCATTTTATCTAATGTACCTCCCTTTGAGTCCTGAGAGTCTCTCACCACCCAGGTCTCTGGTACATTCTGGAGGGGACTCTCAACCTCCTACATCCCGAGGTTGCCTGTTTCCATTCTTTCTGAAGGGCCTCAAGACTTCAGTCCTGTTCTCCCCACCCAATACCTCATCACATTTCCCTCTTTCCCTCCCTGTCCCCTTTCTCACCCAGGTCTCTTCTTCCCACCCCGTGATTGATTTTTTTTCCTTCCCAAGTGAGATTCAGGCATCCTTACTTTGGCTCTTCAGCTTGTTAACCTTCCTGAGTTCTATGGATTGTATCCTGGGTATTCTGTATTTATTGGCTAATATCCACTTCTTAGTGAGTACATATCATGCATGTCCTTTTGGGTCTGAGTTACCTCACTCAGGATGATATTTTCTAGTTCCATCCATTTGCCTGCAAAACTCATGATGTCCTCATTCTTAATAGATGAGTAATATTCCATTGCATAAATGATGCACATTTTCTGTATCCATTCTTCTGTTGTGGGACATCTGTTTTGGGTTGTTTCCAGCTTCTGGCTATCACAAACAAGTCCACTGGGAACACAGTGGAACATGTGCACCTATGGCATGGTGGGGCATCTTTTGGGTATATTCCCAAGAGTGGTACTGATGGATCTTCAGGTAGATCTATTTCCAATTTTCTGAGGAATCTCCAGATATATTTCCAGAGTGGTTGTACCAGTTTGCAATCCCACCAGCCATGGAAGAGTGTTCCTCCTTCTCTACATCCTCACCAACATGTGCTATCACCTGAGTTTTTGATCTTAACCATTCTGATGGGTGTAAGGTAGAATCTCAGGGTTGTTTTGATTTGTATTTCCTTGATCACTAAGGACTTTGAACATTTCTTTAGGTACTTCTGAGCCATTCAAGATTCCTGTTGTGAATTCTGTTTAGTTCTATACCCCATTTTTTGATTGCATTGTTTGGGTTGGTGTTGGTTAGCTTCTTCATATATTTTGGATATTAACTCTCTATTGGATGTGGTGTTAGTGAAGATTTTTCCCAGTCTGTAGGTTATCAATTTGTCCTATTGACTATGTCCTTTGTGTTACAGAAGCTTTCCAGTTTCATGAGGTCTCATTTATCAATTCATGATTTTAGAGAGTGAGCCATAGGAGTTCTGTTTAGGAAATTTTCCCCTGTGCCAATGGATTCAAGGTTCTTTCCCGCTTTCCCTTCTATTAGATGCAGTGTATCTGGTTTTATGTTGAAGTCCTTGACCCATTTGGACTTGAGCTTTGTGTAAGATGACAAATATGGATATATTTTCATTTTTCTACATATAGTCTTCCAATTAGACCAGTATCATTTATTGAAGATGTTTTCTGTATTTTTGACTTGTTTGTCGAAGATCAAGTGTCTATAAGTGTGGTTTTATTTATGGGTCTTCAATTCTATTCCACTGATCAATGTGTCTATCTCTGTACCAATACCATGCAGTTTTTATCACTATTGCTCTGTAGTATAGCTTGAGGTCAGGGAAGATGATTCCCAGTCATTGTTAAGAATTGTTTTCACTATTCTGGGTTTTTTGCTTTTCCAGATGAATTTGAGAATTTCTCTTTCCATATGTCCTTGAATAATTATGTTGAGATTTTGAAGGAGATTGTGTTGAATCTGTAGATTGTCTTTGGTAGGATGGCAATTTTTACTGTGTTAATTCTACCAATCCATGAGCATGGGAGACCTTTCCCTTTCCTGAGATCTTCTTTGATTTCTTTCTTGAGAGACTTGAAGTTATCATCATACAGATCTTTCACCTATTTTGTTAGAGTTACCCCAAGATATTTTATATTATTTGTGACTATTGTGAAGGGTGTTTTCAATGAAAGGTAAGCTATTTTATGTATTTTTGAAATTTGTTGGTCACACTTTTCTACCTTTAGCTTGTTTGGGTGCCTCACTTCAAAGATTGTTGTAGCATTATTATTATTACTATTATTATTACTAGCAACAACAATAATAAATAATAATAATAATAATAATGCTTAGGGTATGATGTGTACATATTTAGAAGTATGGGTGAGTTTGTGAAAGTTATGCTATCACTTTCCACCTAATATTTTGAAGTAGAATCTGCCACTGATCTATTTGGCCTGACTAGCTCCCAGTAAGGTCCAGGAACTTGCCTGTCTCTGTCCCCACAATGCTGGGTTACAGCTGCATGCCACTACATCTGGCTCTTATGTGGATGCTGGAGATTCAAACTCATGTCCTTGTGTTTATGTAGTGTACACTTTACCAACTGAGCCACATCCCCGACCCTAAAATACTATTATTATCAAAAGCTTTTCAATACCCCAGTGGAGAGTCTTGTACACCATAGGTATAAATACAAATCTGCCTTGGAAACTACTGATTTAAAGAAACAAAATTCTCCAGGCTTCAGAGACTGACCCAATCTAAGTTTCTATCCTGCCTCTGAATCCTGTTTTTGACAGACTTGGTCTAAGGACTCTGGGATGAATTGTGGGTCCATGGAGGAACACTCACTTTCCCATTTCTGTGCACTTGCCCATGTATGAGATAACCTTGATCGCCTTTGCCCAAGATGTACTCTTGAATGAGTCCCCAGCAATATTTTTTTAATATTTATTCTCACTCCCATTCCTAGGTGCTTGCACCTCAGCATGCATATGAAGAGTGTAAGACAAGTATTGGAAGTTCTTTATTTCTACCATGGATTGAATCAAATTCAGATCTTTAGGTTTGCAATGAAAGCTCTGTTACCCTCAGAGTCATTTCAGTGGGCTGATGCCAGTGTATTTCTGGCAAAACCACATGACCTACTCTGAGGACAAAAGCAAATACAATTCTAATGGGGAAGATCCAGAGTTCCAGCCTGCTCTTACTACTCAACATAGTATCAGCCCCTGGGCATCTCCAGGTCCTTAGTCTTTTTTATTTTACATAGTTACTTAAATATTTATTTATTTATTTATTCACTTGACATCCAATTTGAAGCCCCCACTCTCCTCTCAGTCTCCCCTCCCACATCCCCTCCCACATCCCCTCCCACATTCTCTCCTCCCCTTCCCCTTTGAGAAGGAAGAGGGCCCACCCTGGCACACCAAGTCACTGCAGGACTAGGCACATCTCTCCCACTGTAGCCAGATAAGGCAGCCTAGTTAGGGAAATAGGATCCCCAGAAGGTAACAGAGTCAGGGACCTGCCACACTCTAATTGTTGAGGGACCCTCATGAAGAACAAGCTGCACATCTACTACATATGAGTTGGGGTAGGGGTTAGTTCTAGCTCATGCTTTCTTTCTGGTTGTTGATTCAATCTCCAGGAGCCCACCAAGAGTCCAGGTTAGTTGATTCTGTTGGTCTTCCTGTGAAGTTCCTTTTTTTCAGGTCTGTCAATCTTCCTAACTCTTCCACAAGACTCCCCAAGGAGTTCCATCTGTTTGGCTGTGGGTTCCTGCATCTGTTTAAGTCAGCTGCTGAGTGAAGCCTTTTAAAGGACAGTTATGCTAGGCTCCTGTCTTCATGTATAATGGGGGTATCATTAATAGTGTCATGGGATTGGTTCCTGCTCATGGGATGGGGTCTGAAGTTGGGGCGGTCATTGGTTGGCTATTCCTTCAGTCTCTACTCTATTTTTGTAACTTGGATACAAAAGGACATACATGATATGTATTCACTTACAAGTGGATATTAGTCATAAAGAACAGGATACCCATGCAACATTCCACAGATCCAAATAGCAAGGAGGGCTCAAGAGAGTATGCTTGCATCTCACTTGGGGAAATAAAATGGAGGAAAATGAGGGGGATTAGGTGTAGACAGAGCTGGGAAGAAAGCGCTGGAGAAATAAACAGAAACTGGCCATAGGGTTTGAAGAGCATCTTTTGGATGTGCCAGAGACTTAGGGAGGCTCCAAGGATCTAGCTGAGACTCTTTGTAGTGGGGGATACAGAGCCTAGAGTGGTCACCTCCTGTATCCAGGCAGGATTCTCAGAGAAGGGATAAGGACACCAACTCACCCACAAAGCACTTCCACCAAATTGTTCTGCCTAAAAGTACTGCAAGCACAAAGATGGAACAGTTCCTTAGTGCTGACTCGGTCCACATCTTCTAACTTACATTCATTAAATTAGTATTATATTAGCTTGGCTCTCTGAGAAGCACTTTGGATTGTGTCCTCTCCTATGCCACCCAAACTGTGAATCTGACTACCCTGTTATGCTCACAGTGGAGAGAGAAGCCATGTCTGTTTTTTTCTCACCACTGACTATGCAAAATAAGGCCCAGGAATTATTGTGCTGCTTTAACTAACCAATACCACTCTCTAGGATCATTCTGGGACTCTGACAGATTGACTGACACAGAAATATAATGAACTTCTGTGGGGCTGTCTTTGTGCCTATGAGGATCACAAAGGCAGGTTTTTCTCAGTGGAGCTTCCCATGAGCCAATCAACTGAGCAACCCCAAGGGAAGAATGCTTAACATTGCCATAATGAACCCTGAGTCACAGGGGCCAACTGGTTGCTAATTCTCTATGCATATGGTGCTCTTTCTTGTTAAACTTCCCTAGAGCTCGTAGGCTTATTTAACTTTCTTTAATAACCAGCAGATGGCTTCTGTCTGGGCAATCATCAATTGGTGCTTAGCAATGGCAGATTCAAGAGGAGGCATGGGACTTGTTAGGGGTGGGGATCCAGATGCTGACATGCAGAATGCCAGGTGAAGTTATCAGGCATCATCTAATTGGTGCTGAAGGCATTGAGGACCACTGAGAGGGGATGACTCCTTCCTGGAAGAGGGAGACTAGTGCTCACCAACTTATGCAAATTAGCAAAGGCAAAGGTTGTGGGACTCAGGTACTGCTGTAGAATAGAAACTGGTTGTTTTCTGAGCCCTCAGCGTTACATATGATGTCCTAGGCCTATGAGGGTTTTCTTAATGTAGAACAAATATTAACTAGGAATCTTCATTTATTCATCTATTTAAATACCCAAAAGATTGCTATGACCTTGAAGCCATCAGGTTATATCCAGGGTACACAACACTTAGGATCTAACAGTGAACAATAAATGGTCTGCTCTTTAAAAAAAAAATAATGTGTAATCATGAATTTTTATTTCATTTTAAAATTTGTATCATTATGTTTGATTGACAAATCATAATTAAATAGAGTTATAGGGAATAGGATGATGTTTTGATATATGTAGATAATGTGGCATTACATGTATACAAGTTATGTATCTATGAAGTATAATCAGCAGATAAATAGCTCACTTAATGACAACCATGAATAAAGTAGATGTTGAGCATTAGGAAGACAGGAAAACTCCAGTTTATGCAGCTGACAGATGAAGAAAATAAACATGAGCAGAGCCAGGGTAAATCTCCATGTACTTTTTGTTTAAAGACTGCAAGATGTAACAGACAAAAGAGTGTGCTGTCAGAGTGTGGGTAAATTTTTCATATGAATGCTCAGCTAGCCCCTCTCCAAAGGAGTTTCAGTGTCTAGTGTTGAGTGTGGGAAGCAGCAAGCATGTGTCCAAGAGATATTTCTTGATCCCTTTCCTTATACTAGATGCTGCTCTTCAGGCTGGGTCTCAAATTACAGAGAGCAAAAGAACAGGTTGTTCTAGTGCTGCAGGGAATAATAGATGAGAGGGGTGAAAATTGCATACATGATGTCCTTTCAAGAGCAGTGATAAGAAAGAAAACTGAGTACTGTAAGGGGATAAAGACAGGTGTGTATGTGTGTGTGTGTGTGTGTGTGTGTGTGTGTGTATGTGTGTGTAGACTTGCATATGTTGAGTCAGGAAGCAGGTCATGTGAAGATCTTAGAGAAATAACTAAGTGGAGAGACTATTACAGAGTTGATTATATATGAAAACACTTCTGGAGTGACAGATTAGAATTGCAGGTATCAGTTTTATCAAATGATTTCTAATAAATGTACATACATATATATGTTGTATTATTCACATGCATATACTATAATGGGTATACTGTGTATGTCTAGTATGCATATATACTAGTGTATATATAGACATATATATGTATATATAGACATATATAGACATACTTGCACATGTGTATGCATATGTATAGTATATGTGAGTATAAATTCAAACATAGACATAAAAACAAAAGACACAGAATGCAATGCTATGTGCTGAATAATAGATTCAAGGGAGCAGCAGCCTGAAAAGCCATACTTCTTTATGGTCAACATTATAGTGGTTCAGTTGGGAACGAATCATCAGTGGTCCAGGTTAGAGTTGTCAACAATTACCAAATTTAAGGGGACATTAAAAGAAGAGTAGGATAGTTTTAATCCCTCAAGAATCTCTCTCCACTGAATGATTACAGAGGACAGGAAACAACAACCACACAGTTGGACATTGGCAACACTTTACTGAGAAATAAACAATAAACATCAACACTGAGTCACATCTTAAGCCTCTCGCCTTGCCTAGGCAATGACATAACAGTATCTATGGTGTAGACTAGGCCAGAGCATTGAAACTTAATCATGTTTAGGAAATAACATATTAAGTTAATGTAAATAATGTCTGAATAAATGAAGCAGAGAGGAGGGTTGTCCACATTCTTTAACATTTTTGATGCTTTGAAAGTAAAAAAAAAAATACTAGGAACATATTCTAGTTTTAAATGAACTATAGAAATGATCCCTGAAAGTATCCTATCTTATATCCTAGTTTAAAGAAAATTAAAAAGCTATCACATGGAAAGTGCTATAAAAAAACATCAAATCTAAAGACTTTACCAAAAAATCATATGGGAACCTACTATTGAAGAATATTCCTATTGTGCATCTACATGTGTATACAAAATCAGTCAAAACAGATTTAAAAAAAAAAACAACAACAGAAGAAGCCTGGCCCAGAAATGTGTTACTTCTTTTGGATTTGTTGGCTATAAGGTTCTGCAGACACTTAAACATTACAGTTTGCTGCCAGGGCTCATGGTTTCCCTCTAGAACTTAATGACAAAGCGTTATTGCCAAAGACACCACATGTGTGCGTTGTAGAACACAGAGAAATCAAGCTGATACTGATCTGGAAGCTTCATTCATACTGGCTAGCTTTCATAACGCTAGAAGGTGCTATGCTATCTACTGGAGGAGAAAAATATTCATAAGTTACACTCAGCTGTGAACCCAGCAATCTACACTGACTGCCTAGAAGTCATAACAGTAGGGGCCTGAACATCATGAGAACAATCAGCCACGTTTAATTGGATTCAAGGCACACTCTCCAAGATGCATTAACTGCATCATTATTACGCAGAGAACCTATGGTTAGGCCAGCCCTAAGGGAGAACATATCACTTTATTTATACTAAATGGACAGAATATTAAAGAAATATTAATATAGCAAGCAATTAGGTAATAGCTTATTATAATACCCATAGACCAACATCCCTCTCAGCCCTCATCTGAGAAGGTTTTATTTGTAGTAGGTGATGATCAATACAAAGACTCACAACTGGCCAACGTACAGAGAATAAAAGTTTCTCTGATGTTCAGCCTTAAAGAAAACATATACACTGGACCTTCTACTCAAAAGCTCAGAAATCATGGAAGAGGAGGGCAAAGACAGAGGGTAAGAGCCTGAGACATGTATGACTACAAAGATAGTGTCTTCTGCATAGTGCAGGGCAATTACACATATGAACTCACAGCAGTTGTGAAAGCATGCACAAGACATGAGCAAGCCCAAGCCAGACCAAATTCTAACATAGAGGGGAGCATGGGGTGTGAAGTTTCACCCCTAGCTGAGGAGTCAGTGGCATTTGTTAGCTGCCGGGAAAATATGGGTCAGTTTTATCTAAGAGAATAGCCCCTAGTAAGTCAAGCTTGCTCCAATGCAAGGCCACACATGCAAGACTATTTGGACAGTACAAATTAACCTTGATGGGGACAAAAAAAGACACAAAGTTGGGAGGAAAGAAAAGGGAAGAGAAAGTCTCTCTGGCTAGAGGCTAGAGATGATCAAAACTCCTTGTACAATTTTTTTCAAAGAACTGAACTGAAATGTGTTTTCTGCAGCAGTTAGTAGTAAAAAGGCACTCAGCATGATTTTGTGCAACTTTATTCACATAGTAGTTAGAAAAATATGCACATGTATGAGTGCAGAGTTATTACATGTATACATATTATTTATCTGTACACATGAAAGGAGAGGGGGAAAGACAGACAAAGGATGAGACCAATGGCAAATTGGTAAAGATGTTGCTAGCTGAGTATAAGAAAGAATGATCTGTGTATTTTGTCAATTCTTACAGTTGTACTGCAAGTTGGAAGTTCTCTTCAAACAAGAGTAAGAAAAGAAATTCTGAAGAGTCATTGCTTGGGGCTGTTTGAAACAATGAGAAAGTTTGTAACAAATGTTACATCTAAATTCAAAATGATCTTGTGCTGCTAAATGAGACACAAAGATAAGCTTATTTATATGCATATAGAATTTAGGCATATTAAAGAACTGGCTTTTGAGTGTCCAGATATCTTGCTATTAGTTTGTGTTTCTACACAAACTAGTCTTAATAGCTGAAGCAATTCTCAAACCACAAGAGACCGTTCATTAGTGGCATATAGTGTATTGACTTTCTAAATCCAAATGAATGCCAATCTGACCAGCTGTCTCAAAGGCTGGAAACTTAGATTACCACCCAAATTACAGCTATTTTAGCCTGTTTTTGAAAAACAATAAGGAAGTAAAACACAATTCTCAAAAATTATGTAACATTCCGGAATTACCTTTCTTCAAGTAAGTCTATGTTGACTTCTCTGGAACCTGGAAATGGGTACAAAAGATGAAGAACTGGTTGAGATAGCCTTGGTGATATATGAAGTGTGGTCATGAGAACGCTGTACCTTCTGCCTGATTCCTGGAACTCTGGAATCACTGAAGACCGAAGTGGTACATATGGAAAGACCACAAGAAGGAGCGTAAGACTCATGAGGAGAAATATTTGGTCTCCCTTATGGCCTACTCCAGGGCTATTTGTCTAAAACTGTAAAACCACACCAGCCCATAATGTCTATTCACCTGGGTTCATCCAGAATTTTGGGTCCATAGCAACTGCAAAAAAGTGGTTCTTTTATCATAAACTACTGTTCTGGGATGTATAACTGTCTCATGAAAGGCAAAAAGATGGAGGTATCAAGAGGAAGGTGGGGAGCTGCTAGGGCTTGCAGAAGGGGAATGAGAGCAAAGAGAAATTTAGTTTACATGACAGAACACAATCCTTCTTAATCTGTCATCAACAGCCATCATATCCCTAGTCTCTTGTCTGAATAATGATTATTCCACTTTTTTGTTCTACCTGGAATCAGATTCTCTCAGGAGTCACCACATCGTCTACAGTAGTTTCACATAGTTATGTTATCTGGTCCTTATTTCCTTTCACATCCTGTGCATCACAGAATCAATGAAGCATCTGGCCTACCTACGTCTCTTTGCACTCTAGATCTCTCCATTTTACAGTGTCAAAGTTGTGATGCACAGTCCTCTCTAACCTACAGTCAAGCTAGTGGTGTGCTTGTCATGCTTGTTAATTGACATCATGTTTCCTTTCTTTGTTCTCTACTCCTTTATTCTTAATAGTACAAACATTGTAAGTTCCCCATACAACATTAGTTATTTAGTCTCCTTCTCTTCAGCCACCTCCTCTTTACTTTGGCATGCATTCCCATACAAACACTTCTTTGTGAGCTACTGACAAAGATGGTTATTTCTACCCAGTCTATCTAATGTTTTGCCTCAACTCAATATGCTCAATATTTAATCACTGCTCATTTTTTACCAGTGTTGATTATATGAACCTTATTCTGATAGTTTCCTTTCCTCCTATCCACTGGGTTTTGTGGCTAAACACATTGTTCCCTTTTGCAGTTAAACACATTGTTTAGCCACAAGACCCAGTGGACAGGAGGGTCTTGTGGCTAAACACATTGTTCCTTTTTGCATATATCTCTCTGCACTTAGGCACCTCATAATTTGCATCATTAATAACTCTAAAATTGTTGAAAGATTTTAACAAATTTGTAAGCATGCCTAATATTATTGAACATGAAAAACATTCAATTCTTTATTTCTCTGTTATTCCCCCAACTTAAGAAAATTCTCCAAATTATTATACTTTATAGTCCTACTTTCTCCTTCAATATACGCAGGCTGAAGTCAGGAATGTTTTAATTCAGATGTCTCCCAAAACAAACCTGGAGAGAAGGAGTCTCCAGATAAGGATTTGCAGGGGAAATAGCTCATTTAGAAATTGTAGAGAACAATGCTCTGGAGATGCAAAAAGATAGAAGGGAAAAAAGCCAATAAACTAGTAAAGCCAACCATTACTATGGATGACTGGAACTCAGAACTTCAAACAATCTAAAACAAATGCTGTGTTATTTCCTGACCCAAGAGGATAGCACCAAGGAGAATAAGTTTTAAGAGGCAATGTATCTTAGTAATTTGATTCTTTTGTTTTTGCATGGTTCGGAGGGGATATATTATAGGATAGCCACAGTTTAAAAATACATACAGATGTAAATTTGTGGTAAGAAATACTCTGAGTATACCAAGAGGCCAAGGTTGACAGCTCTGGCTATCACTGAAACATCTTATCAGCCTTTCACTACAGCATAATCAGACAATTCTTGGAGTATGGTTGTTCGGTTCCCACTGGAATTCTCTTACTCACCTTGAGGACAATTCCAACTTTTCTGTCAGTGGGGACTATCTACTATGGTTTTGTCTGTCCCAAGAAGAGGCCAGGCAAATAATGGGACCTCTACATCACCCACTTCTCATTCCCTGCAGTGTCCTGATTTTCTCCTTCAGTTCCTTTTCTAGGATCCTTCTGAAGAAAGTGACCATCAACGTCATTGACATCAGCCAAGCTAGAAGAGTACAATGGACATAGAGAAAGATGAGCTGTACTCCAGGCAGACTTTCCTGACACACTTGCTCATATGTATTTCCTTTTATGCGTTAAAAAGCATCAATAATTTTGCTGCTGAATCATGGTTTTCTGTATCAATGATGTTTATTAACTGAGTTTAAAAAACTGTTAGGTTTTGTCAGTCACCATTGGAATCAGATTCCTACCATCCTACACCCTGCTCTAACAAAGAACTACCTGCCCATGAAAGCATTTGACTTGAAATTTAGGACTTCCAGATTCTGTGCTCTGAGGTACCAATGCAGATACTAGACATAAATGAGTAGTTGACCACAAATTTGAGGGTTAACTCAGGACTTGAAGGAGGTACTTGAGCTATCAGTCCCGGGAGCTACTAATATCAGCTGAGAAAATGACTAGTCTATTTTGGTCCTGCAGGAAAGAAAGCTTGCCCTGGAGAAGAACTGGCCATCTATTAGTTGTTCATTTTCTTTACTGCTCTTATGCAAATATTTACCTTCCAGCTCCTAGTCAAGGAGAAGCTGAGTATGAAATTCAGAATGGACCTCATGTTTTCTCCCATCAGCCATTGCATCTGCGTTGTCCCCAGATGGTGATGCTCAATAAATAATGAGAAAGGAGAACAGGAGGAATTGACATGTGCTCTTAAGCTATTGGGGCCTGCTCACATGGATAAGCAACAAAGAAAAGATGAAAAATGTCCTCTAAGGAAATTGGACACAGACCCGAGACAACTGTTATCTTGATGTGGTCTCTTCACAAATCACTTATGTGCTCAGTGACACATCTTTTCATTTAAATGGTGCAGAAAATGACCATTCTTTTCATATAATTACATATAAATTCACATAGATAGAAAAAAAAAAACTAGATGAAATCACCATCCCTGGCTGTCTTGGTCTTCTTATAGCTGAGAAAAGCAGTATCTTGGGAGTGGTCTGTCCCTACTCTGACCATTGTCATGTAATGTGCCTCACTGAATGCACCACGTGTTGATGTACATGTTCCTTAGCAACACCTCACCTTCTTCTTCTTCTTCTTTTTTTTTTTTTGTTTTTTTTTTGTTTGTTTGTTTGTTTTTTTTGCTTTTTCGAGACAGGGTTTCTCTGTGTAATCCTTGCTGTCCTGGAACTCACTCTGTAGATCAGGCTAGCCACCTGCCTCTGCCTCCCAAGTGCTGGGATTAAAGGCGTGCGCCACCACCGCCCAGCAACACCTCACCTTCAGTGAACTTCACTAGGAACTGTGTCCAATTTCCTTAGAGGACATTCCTTAGAGGGCATTATATGAGTCAGAGGAAATGGGGAAATAAATATTATCTAAGTCATAAATAACATCATTAAAATTAAATCTTTAATTTCCATCTTTCTCATCCCGTCATAGATGATCCCTTGCTTCTGGGTTCTCAAGTAGTTCATCTGGACAAAGCAAAAAACTGAATAAGAGTTAGAAGGAATCCCTAAGAGAGCCAAAGTGGCTGAAGACAAAGGCTCTCCCAACTGGCAGGTTTATAGTTGTCTCATCTTTCTCTATCTGAATGGTCCTCCTGGAAGTCAGCAGGACAGAGCTGGCCGCATCTACAAGTTCTGTGCCACCACTGCCCTAGCCTATTTTGTAGACAAGACACATTGTAGGTCAATGGTTTTGTGACTGGGTTGGTTTCCAGGTTTCTTTTTTAGCCAACAGTATCTTTCCTCACCAAAGAGGCTAGAACATAGGGATAAACGGTCTGGGTAGGGACTTCAAATCAACTTATCCGTTTTTAATGAGTTTTGTGTGTGTGTGTGTGTGTGTGTGTGTGTGTGTGTGATCCTTGGCCATGGAGCTCCACTGTCAGTTTGTAGGGAGCAAACCTTCATCTTGGCAAAAGCCTGGATTGTTTGGGGATTCCCATGAGAACATCCTTGGCCAATAATTTAATTGAATATAACCCAGTCCCACTATCAGAAGCCTCACCTGGTGAAAAGAGATGGCCTGTTGAGACTTCATAGCCCCTATCAATAAGAGTCATAATTATGGTAAACATTATTATCCTTAGATCTTTAGCAAAATACTTGCTGTGGTCTCCCTTTCCTCTCTGATAAGAGATCGAAAAGAATTTCTCAACCTTCCCTCCCAACATTTTCTCCAGCACTAGCAGGCATTCACTGTGAATATATCATCTGATCAGGTCATAAAAACAGGCAACAAACACCATCACACTCCTTCTCTAAAGCATAAAACCAAGGGGAAGAAACAAGAACAAACAAACAAACAAAAAACCCCAAACAAAAACACCCACCTGAAAAAGACAAATTCAGATATCAGCATCTAAACTTATAATCATCCCAAACCCAAATGCCTAGATACTATGGAAATATTTATCCCCACTAGAACCTGGCTATCCTATTACATCAGGCCCTAAATATTCCAACATAGCTGAAGCATAAGCAAAAGACCTTAAAACCAACTATATGAAAATGAATGAGGTCCTTAAAGAAAAACATTAATAAATCCTTTAACAAAATCCAGGAAATAAACAAACAATTGGAGAAAATGAATAAATCCCTTAAAGAAATTTAAGCAAATACAAACAGTTGAAAGAAATGAATAAAGCTATTTAAGTCATAAAGATGGAAATAGAATCAATAATAGAAACACAAAAATTGGGGACTGTGGAATTGAAAAATATTAGGAATTTGAACAGAAACTACAGAAGAAAGCTTCACCAACAGAATATAAAAGATAGAAGAGTCTCAGATGTTGAAGATATACTAGAAGAAATGGATACATCAGTCAAAGAAAATGTTAAATGGAAAAACATTTCTGATACAAAACATACAGGAGATCTGGGATATTAAGAATAGACAAAATTTAAAAGTAGTAGGAGTAAAGGAAGGAAAAGAAGCCCAGCTCAAAAGCCAAAAAATATGTTCAATAAAATCATAGAAGAAAAAAATTTCCTAATTTAAAGAAGGAGATGCCTATCAAGATACATGAAGCACACAGAACACCAAATAGACTGTTCCAGAAAACAAAGTCCCTTTGCCACATAATAACTGAAACAGAACAGAGAATAAATATTGAGAACTGCCAGGGGAAAATGACCAAGTAACATATAAGGCAGACCTGTTACAGTTACATCTGACTTCTCAATAGAGACTCTAAAAAGTCAGAAGAGTTTGGACTGTTTGTTTTGCAGACTCTAAGGTACCACAGATTCCAACCCAGCAAAACTTTTAGTCACCATAGATGGAGAAAAAAAGGTATTCTGTGATACACTCAAATTTAACTAATACCTATCTAAAAATCCAGCTCTACAGAAACTGCTAGAAGGAAAATTCCAACATAACTACTCTGGTGAAAATGAAAACATAGGAAATAAATAACCTCACACCAGTAAAATCAAAGAAAGTGAAACACACACATACATACAGACACACACATACACACCACCACACTACTACCACCACCACCATAGCCACCACCACCAACAAAATGACAGGAATCAATAATCATTGGTCATTGATATCTCTTGCTATCAATGCTCTCAATTATCCAATAAAAAGACACACATTAACTGACTGAAAACAGGATCCATCCTTCTACTTCATTCAAAGCCATACCTCAACATTAAGAATAGACATTACCTTGGGGTAAAGGATTGGAAAAAATATTCTAAGCAAATGGACCTAAAAAATAAGCTGCTGAAGCCAATTCAATATTTAACAAAATAGACTTCAAACTAAAATTAATCAAAAGAGATAGGGAAGGACACTGCATATTTATGAAAGGAAAAATTCACCAATATGACATTTCAATTTTTTACATTTATTACCCCAACACTAGAGCAGCCAAGTTTGTCATCAATATTTTTTTTAGTTGAACACTACATGCCATTTGACTGTACTGTGTTTAAACAAACCATGTAACCTCATCTAACTGAGAATATTGCATTCCAATTCTTTGTAGCCATTCTGTTTCTCAACCTAACTATTTTTTCTCATCAACAGGTAAATAGCTCCAGTGAGTGAGATGTGGTGAGATTCACATCTTATTCTACATTTCATAGTTTTAAAAATCATTTAGGTGGATGTAGCTAACTTGGTGAAATTCACGATCAATGTATTCTACCTACCAAGTTCAGGACCAGCCAGTAATACATGAAACCCTGTCAAAAAGAAAAAGAAAAGAAAGAAGATGAAGAGGTGAATGAGGAAGAAGAGGTGAATGAGGAAGAAGAGGAGGAGGAGGAGGAGGAGGAGGAGGAGGAGGAGGAGGAGGAGGAGGAAACCCTCAGCTTACCTCACTCCACAGGCCTGAGCATTCTTTTCTAGAGATACATATGCAAAGTTTGATCTATTCCAGGCAGCCTAAACATGTTTATTGTCCCCATTTAACTAAATTATCACCACAGCCCCATACTGCAGATATTTCTTACTTTATTGTTCCTGTTTTGCAGATGTAGAACCTCAAGATCAAGGAGATGTGTGATTGTTAATGACAGAAACTAGAAACAGATCAGTTTAACTCTGAAGCTGATTTTTTTCTGCTCTATTACATTGCTTTTGCCAAATGCCATATGGAATTTAACACATTAGCTGGAAATGTAACAAAACTGCTAGGTGTTTTCTAATAGGCTTCACTCGAAACAATGCAGATGGGACCGATTAAAAGTCCAAATGGGCTGAAGGTCTTTAACAGAAACATCTTTACAAAAAGATGATTGCCAATAGAAGAAGATGAAGACTCTCTCTCACTGTCTTTGCTGGTCAATCAGTTTGTATAAATTCAGATTGGAGAGAAGGTAAGTAAAACATGCCATTCCTTCCATCTCGTGAAGCCAAGCATTTTTTATTGCTTTTCCTTTGTGTTGTTTTGTTTTTACAATTCTGTGGGTAGTAGTTCATTTATCATGTCTTTGTAGCCTTTATGCTTCAAGCAATGTCAATTTAGGAAAGCTGAGATCTTTTCAGGAACCCCCTTTGTATTCTTCTATGACCTTGGGTCCTATCTCTGAACCAGTTAGCCTTTGAGAGATGCAGTTTATGGTTCAGATTGAGAAATCCAGATTCAAAGGTCTACAGGAGTTCTACAAATAAGCTGAAATAGACATGAAAGAAAGCCCTGGCTTGAGGTATCACAAAGCCAGGAGTGGCTGCACCAGTCATGTAATCATAGTTTTTTCAAACTTGTCGAAGAAGGCTTACACAGATATACATCTGATTTCCTCTTTGGAAAACAGCTGTTTATATCAAGTAAGCTTAGCAAAGTCCAACGACTGAAAGAAGATGGGGTTTAAAAAGTCAGCCTATTTGTTAAGAAGAAAATAACCCATAAGCTGAATTAAAATGCCCCAAGCAGCAGAGAAAGGGACTCTGTGATATAGGACACCCAGGTGGGCTGGGGACACAGCTTCTGCTACACCTGCTTTGTTATCTGCCTCCTGCAGATGACTCTTGCTTTGTGTCCTAGTCTCCTAGTGTGTATCCAGGATCATTTCTGAGCCATCTGAGATCTAAGTTTGAGTGGGATGGAAAACATACCCAGTAAGGTGCCTGCCTCCTGTGTCTTTGTCTTACATACAGCTCCTTTCACCTTCCCATCATATGAGAAGAGGTCTGCACTGGGTGTAGATAGGGTGCAATTATAGTATTTTAAGCAGAGAATAGTAACCTTTTGAATAAAAATAGACAGTATTTCTATATATCTATGATTTAATCATTTTTGTCTTGAGATATAATGTACAAAATATTCAAAATACAAAAATTAATATACAAAATGTGCAAAAAAATCAATATAAAAATTACACAAAATATTCAATATGCAAAGAGCAAAGGTGCTTAGTGGTCCACCAACACAGTCAGATCTGTCCTGAGCTCTCAAGAAGTCTATGGTTATGTTTTCTTGGTTTCTTGTACAAGATCTTTTTTCTCTTTTTTTTTTTTTTTCCTGGACAAAATAGGATATGAACTGAAAGGCATGCAGGATCTTTATATACTGATGATAGTGTTAAAGATGACAGTGATGAACTACAAATCACTTACAACTCTCATTAGAAAGTTTGTGGTGACTGACCACTTTTATTCCTCAAAAAAAAAAAAAAAAAAAAAAAAAAAACAGTAAAAAACTTGTTCAATAAAGATTCTAAAGCTACCAAACTTAAGGAGTTATCTGAATCAAAACAAATGAAACTGTTTAGAATTCTTATGACATTTTACTTTCTATATTTGCCTTATTCCTTCCCTTTCTTGTTACAGGTCTCGATTTCTTGTCTCCCATGTGTTTGGTAACCTCTACTTCACTGATTTTATCGCTTCTTGGTCTATTTTCCCTTACCACAAGCAAGGGAATCCTTACTTGAATCCTCCTAGCAGAAAACAGCTTCTGCAGAGCTTGTAGTGACCAGAGTTCCAGGGAGGAGAGGTGGGGAAGATTACAGCTTGAATCAGGGAGCAGGTTGTTAGCTTTGATTCTAGAGCACTCCCTCATAGGGAATCCCAGCAGAGGCACTGGCCTCCTAGTGCACTATCATCATGATGTGATGTCACATGGGTCACATGGCTCCATCAATAGTGACATCAGATGGGTGTGAATGGCCTGACTAGGGAGACTGCAGCTTGAGGATTACTAAGACAAGTGATAGCAAAAGAAGTGACTCCATGGTTTGTGTGCAGTCAGTCTTGGTATGTTGAAAACTGGACTGTTACTATCAAAGAAGAAAGTGATGGTGTCAATGCCATGTGTATTAGGAACAGTAGGTAGTGAACAAGTACCATATGATTTCCAACTCTGCTGTAAAAGTTTAGCAGTCCCATGAGTCTCATAGGATTAGACTCTGGCTGGAATGCTCCTGGTAATAGTTTTATGGTAGCTCTCACTGGAGAGGGACACTCTTATAGGATCTTGTCCCCCAAAATCCCAGTGAGTTAAAACAAAGAAAACAAACAAACAAACCACTTCCAGACAATGTTTGCCTAATCAGGAATGTTAGGTCAAATGTGTCCATTTGTGAATTTCTCCAGCCCCAGCTGACTTTCTGGCTTTGAGCTACATGTAGTGCCTCAAATAAATCTTTTCTTGCTGGCACCTGGTTGTTCACTGACTCAGTTTCCTGACTTTCTGAGGCCAAGGTGGTAGGAAGCATCTCACTGCTTAGAATCTTGAACCTGGGTCTTACATTCTTAGCGAAGCTGGGAGAATGCTGAATCTGGAGTGTGCTATCAGTGAGGATTCCATAATGGCAGGGTAGGGGCTTGGGTGGCATATACGTCTTTATTGGTTGGCACAAGAAATAGCAGCTGAGGTCTGTAAGTTACTGCTTGCTTCGGGACATCTGCGTGGTGTGATCACCCATCTCACACCAAGCTGGAAAGAGATGCAATGCAAACAGAAGCTGTGCCGTGAGGCCTGCTGGTTTTGGTTATCTTGCTTTGTTAATGGGATCTTTAATTCTCTAAGTGATCCAGTGTTCTTTTCATAGACTTCCCCCATGTCCACTTGAGGGCGCTTGGAACTCATGTTTCCGAGCCTCGCAAGAGACTTATTCACGGACGCTCAGAAGCCATCCAAAGGGGCATGCTCCAGATGGTGGCACCAACCTGCCAGCCTGCCTATCTATGAGCGTCTAAATGTGCTGACTCGCTGAAAGGAAAGCCATAACTCCCACTTAGGAATCCCACAGCACGTGTTTGAGCCCATTTTAAAAAAGGCATTCACCAAACTGGAGGGGGGGGGGTCGGTGGGAAATAATTGGAGGAGGGGACACCTGCTCAGGGATCTGGCACCGGTTGGTCAGAAGGAACATAGATTTGGGGGAGTGCGAGATGGCCCTGCCTTTCCGAAGGGAAGGGCTTTTGTTTGGAAGAGGAAATAGCTTCATTTTATGGCTCCTGCGGCTGAACTGGAGCCTATAAACAGTATTTTCTTCTCAATAGTGAAGAACAAGACAAGAGAGCCAGCCACCGTGGCTGAAGTAGCAAGCTAGGCTAAGACTGCTTCCAGCTCACTCTATGACCCGCTAATGACAGCACCTTAGGGCTTGAAAAGCCCGTTATCCTCTGTTTCCTAAACTCAGTCTTTGTATGAAACAGTGTCAACAGTGTTTCCTGAGGATGACTATGGAGATCCAATAATTTAAATGAATCGTTGGGCATAGTGCCTAGTAATTTTATTTATCTCTATTTTCGAGAGCACAACTAAAAAAGAAAACCATATAACTGACCCAGAAGACCTATGGTGGCTTCCCTTTATGCACCCAAGATTCTGTAATTGGTAAGTGCTCCTACTCCTGCTTTTCAAAAGGGACAAAAGCTGTGCTCAGAGAACCTAAGAGATTTGCCAAAGTCTCTAGACTCTGAGGTAGGCAGGCTGAAAGCCCCAGCCTGGTTTGTGTCTTCCTGTGGCCCCACGCCAGGACACGCCACTGTCTGTCTGTGTCAATGCTAGGTCTGCACCCAGAAGCCCCTAGGTCTGGTGAGCTTTTGGCGGGTTTATTCATCATACACAATGGTGCAGGGGCACATATGTTGCGCTGGCAAGGCCGGGCATATTTTCCAATGTCGAGGGAAGCAGTGGATGAATGAATAATACAGGCAGAGAGATCAACAGAAGGGGCAAAAGGAGGCCAGAGCCATATCAGCTCCCCTGCCCCCAGCAGGGCAGCAGAAGGCGCAGCTGGCGAGCTGCAGACTGGTGCTCCAGTCCAATCATCTTGCCGCTGGATTTTTGCACAGCTTTCCTTCCCCATTCTTTCTCGGTTTTGACACTTGTGATTATTACCAATTCTGGTGGCGCTGACGCACGGAGTGCAATGGTTACCATGGCATGCTTAATAGCGAGAGCAGATGTTTGGCAGGGAAGCACCATGCATTCTAAATACACAAGGCGAAAGTCGGTGGAGGGCGTAATTGATTTGCTGACTGCAGTGGGAAGCTAGCCCATGCTTGCTCAGGGCCAGGGCACCCTACCACATCCTTGCTTTAACACCGCACAGTCTCATCATCAGCTGACCTTCGGTAGGCCCCTGGCTTTCCATGCTATCAATTCCCACCTGCCCGCTTGTCTTCTGCAGTACTTAACACCTGCAGCCTCCCAAACAAGCTGCGTCTGGTCTGTCTCCCGTCTGGACCTGGCACAGCTGTTCCTACAACTCAAGACTAGGTTCCTTTGTCTGCTGAGCAACACCCATGCAGCCCCCAATTCTCAACTTGATCCACCGTGCCTTGGTTATATCTGAGTTGCTGAAACTCAGCTTAGTTTCTTCATAGAACTTACTGCCCTGTTGTAGCTTGCTTGATGTCTCTCTTAGCAGAATGGTAGTTTCTTGAGGTTAGGAACTCTAATCTGCAAGAAAAAAAAATCTTGACTTTAATTGAAAGGGGAAATAACACCAAATTAAACTTTTGTTCATTACCATCAGGATCCCATTTCTTGCAAAACCCTGTATGACCAGTAGCAAACACCAAGTGGCCACGCCCTCCCTCTACAAGGGCTAGTTATCAGTACGCACAGAACCATTTACTGTTTCCCAGCTTCTTCGAGCAATCTTCAATCCTACTCTCATTCATCTCTCCATTTTCCAGTCTCATCTGCCAGTCAAGATATTTCTCACCTATTGTGCAGTTTCTCTGGCATACCCTCCAAACATGTGTGATCATGTTCTTTTTCTTGCTACTGCTTCCCCAACACCCCATGTTAATTGCTTTCTCATTGCTATGACAAAATGCCCTGACAAAAGCAACTTAAAGGAGAACTGGCTCATTTTTGCTTGCAGTCCAAGAAAATACAGTCCATCATGACAGAGAGGCAAGGTAGTAGGCAGAGAAGCATGATGGCAGAAGCAAGATAGCTAGTCTCATTGCATTCGGGCATAGGATACAAAGTGAGCATGAAAGTCAGGCCAGTCTTAAGTCACAGGCCAATGATCCACTTCTGTGACAATGCTCTTCAACCTTCTTATTTAACAGTACCATCAGCCAAGAGCCAAATATTTGAAACATGAGCCTATAGGGAACATTTCACATTCAAATCAGAAGATCCATCCCTGAAACCTCTTCAGTCCAACTTCAAAGGCCCCTATAGTCCCAGCACAATTCCAGCACTGTTCAAGAGTCCAAAGATTCTTCAGAGTCTCAAGGCAGTCTCTTAACTGTAACCTCCTATACAATTTAGTAAAAAATTGCATACTTCCAACATACACTAGTGGAGTATAGATACCCACTCCATAAGGAAGGGATGGAACATAGTAATGAAATGTAGAGCCGAAGCAAGACCAAAGCCTAGTAGGGAAAACATTAAATTCTGCAGTTCTATATCTAGCATGTGGGACCATCTTGGAGGTATGCAGAGATATCCCTTCTATGATGAAAGATAAATTGTTGCACCAGGCCTCTTCTGTCAACATAAAGGAAGCACAAAGGCCTATTTGGATTTTAGAGATTCATATGGTTGTTTCTCTATCCTAAAGACAAAGTGGCTTGAAAAACTTCTGGGTATTGAGTGAGGCCCAGAACAGACAAAGGCTCTTTAATAGGCTTGGGATCCTATATAGTCATAGGATCCAGAAGAGCCAGTGGTACCTGTTGGTGGTAGATAGGGATGCTGTTTGAAGAGTTTGTCATCCACCACTCCCCCACACACACACACATGCAATGAGCCTTGTGGTTCAAAGGAAGGCCCTTAGGAATTTAGGAGCATGGCTCTACTGTCATCTGCAGACAACCATTCCCCCTTTGTGAGACAGGTCTTGATTTGAGTTGCAGTCTTCTGTGGAAACAAGTTCAACATGAGATCCTCAAGTTACCTTGTAACCTGAGGTACCATCATGAGATGGGGATTATCTGACCCTCCAAGCTATAATGTTGAGAGTGCACAGCAGAAATCCATCATTAAACAGAAGAAGGTCAAACAAGGAACCTGGGCTTTTTTGGATACATTGTACCAGTTCCATCAGGTAAAATGCAGGGCTTGTCCTTACTCGGATAATATTCTGGTTATTGCTTTGTCATTCTTTCAGGTAATGCTTTTTCCAAAACCATCCATGGACTTATGAAATGCCTTATCTACCATAATGATGTTCCATTTCTGACTGAGGGTTTCATGTCTGATTGAGGGACTTACATCACAGCCAAAGAAGTGTGGCAATGAGCTCATGTTTAAGGAATCTGCTGGCCTTACCATGTCCCCACCACCACTACCCTGAAGTAGCAGGCTTGATAAAGCAGTGGAATGACCTTCTAAAGACATACTTACAGGGCCAGTTAGGTGGTAATATCTCAAAAGGCTTAGTTGGGAGTTGTCTAAAACGTTTTATGGGACTCCCAGTCAACATCCAATACATGGTATTGTTGAGTTTGTTTGTTTGTTTGTTTTCTTTTTCTGTGACCAGGATTTCAGGGAGGAAAAATGAAAATAGTACTGCTCGCCATTATTCTAGACTCATTAGAAAAACATTGCTTCCGATTCCCACAACCTTATGCTTTCTTGTCCTGAAGTTTTATTTTCAGAAGAGGAAATACTTCTGCCAGGAGGTTACAACAGACATTTTATTGAACTGGAAGCTCAAACTTCCTCTGGCTGTGTTTGGATCTTTATAACTTTGATTCAACAGGCTAAGGAGGTATTAACAGTATCCGGAGGGGTAATTAATGCATATTATTTGGGGAAAATTACACTGCTTCTGCATAATGGAGGTGAGAAAGAGAAGTGCTTCAAGTATGCAGGAGATTATTTAGAGTAAATCACAATGTTAAATGTCCTGTGATCAAGATCAATGGGAAACTACAACAACCTAATCCAGAAGGAATGATACGTTGTTGAAATCCTTCAGCAATGAAGGCTCGAGTCACTGTTCTGAGTGAAGAACCAGCACAGACTGAAGGGCTTGCTGAGAGTAAAGGAAATACGAACTAGATATTAGACAAAGGCAATTATCAATACCAGGCAAGACCACATAGCTAGTTGCAGAAATGAGATCTGTAAGTACCATGAGTGTTTCCATCTTATTTTGTTAAGAACATATTTGTGAATTTGTACACATAAATTAGGCAGATGTTTGTGTGTTCTTTCCTTTATTTTTTTATCATGTAGCACTGTTAATCAGATAATGTAGGTAGTGTACTGTAAGTCTAGCCTATCAGATTTAAGTTATGGGACACTGAAAGACTAAACATCTGTTGAAGGACTTTTCCACCTATCTGAGGGGAATGTTGGGTTTGCAGTTTTTCATAAAGTAGCTATGTCGTGTTGGTCTAAATTATGAAATTGTTATAATTTTCATTTGGAAATGACTCATGAGACAAGGAGATAAGATGGGCACAAGCTGATAAGAACAGGAGTTGTGATAGTTAATCTTGGTTGTCAAGTGTTACTGGATCTAGACTCAACTAAGAGGCAGGCTGATTGGCAAACCTAGGAGGCATTTTCTTAATCATGATATTTGAAGTGGGAAGATGTACTCTAAAAATGGGTGGTGCCTCCTGTTGGCAGCCCAGATAAAAAGAAAAAAATTCTTTCTTTCTTCTTGGCTTATTTGCCTTCATATCTTACTGGAGAGTTTACCTGCCTGTTTCTAAGTTCATCTACCTTCCTGCTGCCACCATTGCTGCTGCCACTGCTGTGGTATTCCTTTTCTGGTATCAGAACCCAGCTTCTTCAGGTTTCCAATGTGTATGGAAGACCAATGGGTCTCTGTAAATCCTCTAGGTCTCAGTGTCAGACTGCTACTACTAAGGTATCCAGTCCCACTGCAATTAGCAACTATTGGGTTCTCAACATCTACAATGATAAGACAGCCACTTTTATATTACCCCTTATAATATTCCTCCTTTTAAATATATATTGGTCCTTATCCTCTAGAGAATCCTAATGCATACCCACACTCTCACTACACATCACTTTCATGACATTTGGAACACATTTCTTTAAGGATATCTAATCTCCTTATAGAAGATGCAGGAAAGTCTTCTGTTGTGAGCCCAGAGTTTGGCTATTAGACTAAGCTCACACCTGGACTCTGCCAGTGACTGCTTATTTTCACTTTGGTCATTTTAAATGACTGTTCCTAGCTTCATCTTTTATTTACTTGTTTAAAAGTATTTTTAATCATGTGTGTTTGTGCGTGCTATGTGTGGGTATGTGGAAGTGAGAGGAGGGTATTGGATCCCTTGAAGCTGGAGTTACAGCTGGTTGTGAGGTGTCATTGGTACTGGGAACTGAACTTAGGTCCTCTGCAGGAATGCTTTTAACAGCTAAGTCATCTCTCTAGCCCTTCACATTTTAATGAAATGGGGAAGATTACACTCCAAAAGGAGACTCTGGATTAAATGAGATTGTGATCTTGGTTGCAGGGTCAGTTAGATCAAGAAGTGCTTAGAACATTTATAAAGCATTCCTCTGTGTGCCTGTGAGCATATCTCCTAAGACAATGAGCAAATGGGTCAGTCCAAGACTGAGTGACACAATTCCCTAAGCTATGATACCCAGGAAACAAAAGGGAAAGATGATAGAATCTTATGATACAGCCACTATTCCACTCTGCTTCCTGGCTGTCCTGATGTGACCTGCTTTGCTTTGTCACTCTCTTCCACCATAATGAATTGAAATGTCTGAGACCAAAAGACAAAATGATTATTTTCTTAATTAACTTTTTTAGATATTTGTCACACCAACAAAAAACCAACTAATACAAATGCTGAGGATAGACATAGAAAGATTTCAATAAATAGTTGTTATTAACAAATGATTGTTTATGTAATTGCCTGATCTCACCAGTGACACTGATCTCTTTGGGGTTGGAAGTTGTAATATCTCTGCATTGCCCATAGCATGGTCTAAGTTCATGGTTCCTGTCACATACAACTGGGTGAGTGGCAGAAATTTACTCTACCTATTGAAATTAGAAATGTGAGATGAAACATTAAATATTAAGGCCTTTGAAATAATAAATATTAGAACCAATTTAAGCAAATTTAAAAGGTGGCAATATAAGAAGTAATACAGAGATACATCTTGACTGGTTTCTACTTCACTTTGAAGTTGCTGAGGCTAAAAACAGTTTGCAGTTGATGATTGCCATAGAGATACAAGTGAGTTTAAATATACTCCATCAAGGCATTCTGGACTCAGAAAATGAAGAGTAGTCTCTCTGTCTTTCTCTTCATTTTCATGTGTGTATGTGTGTGTGTTGTGTGTGTGTGTGTGTGTGTGTGTGTGTTTTGTGTGTGTGTGTGTTTAGTGGAAGGTATCAGATTTTCCAAGAAGGGAGAAGAGGAGGAGGAGGAGGAGGAGGAGGAGGAGGAGGAGGAGGAGGAGGAGGAGGAGGAGGAGGAGAAAAAGAAAGAAGAAGAAGAAGAAGAAGAAGAAGAAGAAGAAGAAGAAGAAGAAGAAGAAGAAGAAGAAGAAGAAGAAGAAGAAGAGAGAATGAGAGGGAAGGAGGGAGGGAGATATTTTGGTGATACTTTACAATAGTCACAACTAAGAGTTAACAAGTTTTCACTTTGATGATTGCAAACAAGGTAACAAATGGCTACAGTGGAATAAGAATATAAGTATCAAATGGATGTGTGAGACCTTGTGAGCAGAGGACCTATGTTATTGCCTCTCTATACTATAGAACTTCTGTGGCTTTCTACAAGAATGCCATTTCTTACAGTTCTGTGGTCCATAGAGGTGGATTCAAGATTATTTTTACTTTATGACAGTGCTCATATCAGATCCTTTATCTTATCATTAGAAGAATACTAGCCTTACACTCCACAATTTACATTTATGTAAATTTGTTTAGTAGCAGCTTGACGCTTATTAGTTTTCTTTTGAGATTGAACCAGCCTTGATGCCCTGGCACTATCTCACTTGGTATTACACATTGTAGGATTTGACTTGATAATATTTTGTAAAGAATTTTGAGTGTTTAGTCATAAGAGTTATTAGCATGCAAATGTCTTTGTAATGTGTTGCTTTTGGTATTTATGAAAACTATGCATGGTCTGTGATCCTTCCTTTTCTATATATTAGAAATATCTCTGTAGAACTTTATTTTTCTTAAATGTTCATTAGAATTTTCTACTAGACTGCATCACTGTGAAGGGTTTTCGTGTTCTAGGGAGGCCCAGATGACCCAGACCAAATGTTTCCTCCTGAGAAGAAGAGGAAGAATGGGCACCAGTGGTCCTTGACAACCTCCTTGGCAGCAATGTGTTTAGAGTTCCCCTAATCTTGAAAACACTTCTGTTGTTCTCCCTGCCATTGAAGGCCAGCATTTCCCCAATTGGAGTCTCAGTCTTTGGAGATAGTGTGGTAGGAGGCTTGGATTTTAGCCACTGGTTTTGAAATTCTGAAGTCTCACTGGTTCCTTCCATATCTAGGCATGGGAACGTTAGCTCACTATGTTGTAAAGCTGGAGTGAGGATTTACTTACAAGTTGTCTGACAGTAGTCAGAACTAATTTTAGAACTTCTAATGAACACAATAATCATGTGTGTGTATACGGGTGTGACACAATTTTAAAAACTTATCTACATGATTGTATAGTGACTGAGTCAGGAAACATTGTTATTTCCATTACCTTGAACATTTATAACTTCCTTTTGTGGGTATACTCAAATCTTCTCTACTCTCTTTCTTCAAATGTACAATAGCCATATAACTCAGGCACATTTGCTGAAGAACCTGAGAGCTTACCTTGCTTATCCCCTGTATCCCAGTACTCTGGTATCGCAGGCTTTTAATGATTTCTACTTCCTTCCTCAGAAAATGGAGCCATTTTACTCTGTCTATGAGGCTCACCTCATTAGAAAGGCTGTTTGCCTACCTCTGAATCTAAGAAGCAGTTCCCTAAAGGAAGTCCTAGACACAGATGAAGCTCTCCATCCATTCACATTCTGTCCCCTTTTCTCCTCCTTTCCCTTCCCTTCCTCTCTTCAATCTCCAAGACCAATGCTTTCACCTTGAAAAGCTTAATTACACATTACAGAGTGGAAATGATTTGTAGATGGGAACACTCTGTTCTAGTGTTTCAACCCTAGCTTTTTGCCAGGTTCGAAGAGGACTCTCTTTGTTCGTGAGCCTCCTGAGCTTTCTGATGTGAGTGAAGTAAAGGCAGCTATTTAAATTCTAACTCCAGTCTGGAAGGATAGTTCTTTTTGATTGAGAATAAAAAAACATGAGTCAGCTGCTTAGGAAAATGCATCGCTGATGATATTAGTACATCAGAGCAATTTCATCAGCCTAAGAAGCACATTTTCAGGAGGCAAGACTGGCAGGGCACAGAGGACAGAATATTAATAAAGCTGTCAAAGGTGATAGTGCTGCTTCAGTTCTGGGCAGCAGAGGGAGCTCTCAGCTCCGAATCCTTAAATTCAAATTTGGCAGGAAGGCAACCAACACAGTGTCTGGAAGAACACCAGTGGCCTTATCTTGGCAAAGTGAATTTGGTTTACTTCATTCGGAAGAACTGGAAAAGCAACACTTGGTTAGTTACTATGAGAGTAGGTACAACGCGTAATATTCATCTTGAGACAGATACTGGTTTATATGTAGGTTGTAAATTTTAATGTATTTAATTCTTACAACATCAGTTTGAAGGGTAAGTGTAAGAGTAATTGTTACAATTAGGGTTAGGGAGCAGGTAAGTGTAAGGGCTAGTGTAAAGGTTGCGGCTAGGTTTAGAGTTTGGGTTGGTGTTTAGAGTAAATATAAGGGTAAGGATATAGGTTATAGTTCTGGCAGTATTGAAGAGGTAATATTACTGTAACCTTCCTAGGGATGAAGAAACTGAGGTCAGTGAGATTAAATGAATTCTCTAAGGTTCCAAAGAAATTGTCAGAGATGAGATTTGAATGGAACTCCTTTGACTCAAAGTCTTATCTCTTAATTATGAATAACAGTTTATTATATACACACTTGATCCGTTTTATGTTGCAGACAGTTGATATATGGTAAGTACTTTTATCAACTTATTTCAGGTCTTCAGGTGTTGAAGTGTTGTTTCTATAGACATTTTACTCCTAGCACGTAAAATCTTATGGTTGTATGCTGTTTATCACTGATCAGTAACAGAGAGGACTTGGTAAGTTTGGCCCAGGCCCCAGTCTTCTACCTTTAAGGTTAATACTATCAAATATTCTGTTGTACCTACAGCCCTTCCACTATGCTAATGTTTCTTTGAGAGGTCATGAGATTTAGAGCCTGGAGACACCACCCTAACTCACCTCTTCTTGAGCTTTGGTTACTGAGTCGGAAACACAAGAACAACTATTGATTTCATGCATTACATCAACCTGTTGTGTCTAGAAGATTACATTTCATGCACTTCTTTCCTTTCCTTCTTCTGTGATGTTCCCTGAGCTTGGGGCAGGGAATGTTAATGCAGCCGTGCCATTTACGGATAGGCATTCATAATCTTTTATTCCCAGATCAAGGCATCTCTGCATTGTTTGTTTCGTACTGCAAAAAAAATTAGTTTCTCTCACCAACATTAAGAAAAGCACAGCTCTGTGCTTATAAACATAAATATTTAGAACATAGATTGATGATATTACCACTTGGAAAATGACAATACTAGGCTCCTCTGTAGTGCCTATGACCTCTTTACCAGTACCAGCTGTGTACTCTCTGCTGTGGAGCAAGCCTCAAATCTAACCAGACAATATAGTGTTATCTTCATAACAGTCAGGTCATTATTGCCTTAGTGGATACAGTTTGCTTGTCAGGCTAGTATTGTAGCAGTCAGCCTTTCCAGATCTTGGGAAAGCTTATTCCAAATGTGAGACTCCTATTGAAGTAGATTTCAGACAGTTAAGTAGTTTGCCCTTATCATTGAGATAGTTTATTTGGAATCTACAACATAAGTCTAAAATTTTCAAAGTTTCTTTTTCTAAAATCAGATTCTACTATTATGATATCACTATTACTATTAGATCTCACTCTCTTTCCATTAGAATCCCAGAAGTGATTCTCTTCCCCTATTTAGCTCCAGGGCAGTGTCAGGACTTTACAAGGGGGCATACCTATTTCATGTAATAATCTTCTACTGTTACATACTACAGTTATTGGAAAACAATTTCTTGGTCAATGATTTCATTTGAAACACACTTGAAGAGCTGGTGTTCTGAAAAGAGTCTGGGTTTGGAAAACAGTCTTTGTTGTCTCACATGTCAATTGTGTGACCTTAGTCAAATCCTCAGTCTTTTTATCTCCTGTACTTGTTGGTTTGCTGCAATTGTGAAATGATACACATACCGTGGGAATAGGACCTAGGGCGTTATCAAATTCATGCAGAATCCAAGTCAATGTGACTTTTTCTGCCTTCCCTGTGACTAGAAAGAACTTCTTTCCATCCACTCTCATTATGTAAAAACTGATAACAGTGGGCAATCTTTATCACTAATGTGAAATCCATCTGGGAGAATCCTTCTTCCTACATCAGAACTAAACAACAGGGCCTCATGACCCAGGTCTGTCCTGCTATGAGCTCATAGGAACAGATGGAAAATGGGCTGGGCAGATGGAAAAACTCCATTTTCTGACAGGAATTATTTATTTGTGAAGTTGGAACCACTTGGAGTGACTATTTTGTATTAAGAGGATGAAATATTTTTATATTCACAACGGGGCCATGGAATTAACTAATGCACTGTGACTACTAGTGTCCTGTGAGACAGGGAGAAGGAATAATAATGGAGCTTTTAAAAATGGTCCAAACACATAAATTATTTACTCAGTGTGTGTCAACCATTCCCTTGAAGCTATTTCTGCTGATGGTATTATCCTTCATGCCCTTCCTATGAGAGACACTGTCCTGTGTGACTGAGTTATTACAGAACATGAGCATTGCCAAACACTATGCTATGTGTGTTACTTTTCATGTTTTATATCTGTTAGTTGTGCAAAGCAGGCATCTTGAAGCTGACTTTTCAGATGAAGATTATAGAATTCAAAGGCACTGATTTCTCTAGATCATGCAAGTAACAAGAAATGGGCTTTCCCTCCTCTTTGTTTTCTGATTTGTTACCCCAAGTGGAAATCAAAACTCTAATCTACCACATGATACCCCTGGCTGTTTATGTGGCATCTTAAAGAATATTTAGAGTTTGTTGGGTCTGATTCTACTTCCTCTGGCTTTGTAGCCTAATTTTTTTTGCCTGGGTCATCATTTGTGTTTGTCAGCATTTCCATTTCCAGAGTAAAGAGTGGATCCCTCATTCAGAAATTTGACTTCTCTTACTTATGCTGCCTAGAATACTCGCCTCTGTTATCCATAGGCCTCATCTAATGCACTCTGGCCAGTTGCTTTCCTTTGTTTCACCTTGGTGTGGTCATTCTCTAGAAAACATTCTCTGACAGCAGCCGTGCTCCTGTTACTACTGTGCCCTGAGCTCTAGTTGATCTTCCTGACATTCTTTCCCATGTTATCAACGTAACATTCTGTTGCACTGAACAGGGTCAATGTCCAATTCCAGCGAAGCCTGTGAGCGCTGTCTTACTTACTGCTTTGTGGAAGGATTCCAGCATGACACAAATTGTATTTTCTAAACTGATGAGTGAATGGATAAACTGTTGTTCAGATAGATGAACAACAATGACAAAAGCTTTCTTCTAAAAACATCCACAAGGTGTGTCTGCAACAGTTGTGATGGTCTTAGATTTAAAAAATGTTGTTAATATATTTTGATAGGAGCTAGTTACTAATGCCTCATTGGGAGTTGGAAAAGATGTTGAGGGAAATTGTGGTCTTGATTGGGTGGTAGAAGTGGACACAAAAATTTCTACTTTGCCAGAGGGCAAAATTACCAACAGCGTAATTTCAGATAAGGATCAGTACTGGTTATATGTCCAATGAAATCACTGGTGTTTGGGAAAGAGCATTTTGAGAAAGTTCTGAACATAGCTTTGGAAACCCATTCAAATTTCCACTGATTTCTGCTATATAGCAGGCAATCAGCCAATGGTTATTAAATAGTAAAATGTGAAATATACAGGCTAAGCTCTTTTTTGTCCCCTGATACAGAACGTAGATGCTTCAGAAGGAAGATATTTTTAAGAGACTACTGATCACTCCAGAGCTGCTCAGGCTGAGAGTAACCACATGTTCCACAGCTGGGAACCCCTGTATATAATTCAGGGCTAGTCTGCTTTTTAGAGCCTCACAGTGTCTTTTATGAAATAGAAATTATAGGACTACAACATGTATTCAATCTTGAGTGTCCTTCTCTTACCCTTAGATTCAGTGAGCCCTGGCATGAGGTAACAGGAAACAAATTGCAGAAGCTCAATGTTGTATGAGACCAACATTCCTTGCATCTTGCCAGACAGGTTTTGCCTGATGTAGGAAGCTAGATAATAGGGTATAATAAAACTATCAAGTTTACTGAGGATGACAACAAAAAATTCTGTAGATGTTAAAAAAAAGAAAAGAAGGAATTCTAGAGGATCATCTCTGTCTCTTATTTGCTGATGCTTTTAGCAAATGTTACAGAATCCTCTGAACCTCATTATCCTCAGCTGCAAATGGCCACTACTATTCTTGTGTCCCACCTACTTTGATCCATTTTTATTTATTGTTCCAAGGTCATGGGCACACTTGCAAACATACAGTAGATGATATTTAGATTGCCACACTGATTGGCTATAACCTAATCTTTCAGGGTATATGAGGCACACTATCCTAAATCTCTGCTCTCTGAGTACAGTGTGAAACCCTAGGCTCTGACAGCTCCTACTGTGCACTTGGCTTTGTTGAGATTTAACTGAGAATAGTCAGCCTTCATTTACATGAGATCTTCTACACCTTAAAACTCCTGGGGAAGATTTTGCTGTGTTTTCAAGTGTGAAGATGACTGTAGTAGGGCATCAAAGTTCAGAGACGGTAATGTTGGTAAAGTTCCTCTTCCCTTTTCTGCCTCGGTGTTAACATGGCCAGAACTTGACAGTCATTTAGATTCTTCATAATCAAATTATCTGTCATCTATAATGTCTAATATTTAGAAGCAACCACTTGTCTTTTGTATACCGACAGTTCTTCACACAACTGCTTGTGAGGGCAGCGAGCCACCAATCATATTTGCAGTCAAGTTCATTCATGCAACAGTTCTGATTGTCAATGTAGTTTTCTTTATGTTCAATCAAACTTGTCTCTCCACAACTTCTTCTACCTCACCCCACCCCGACTCCACAATATGTCTGGTACTTAAAGAGCAGAGTCTCTTTCCTACTTGGTTTTCTGCTACTTCAATCTTTTTCTTAGATGCTGAAATAAGGGTGGGTGGTGCCATGCTGAGTAAAGGGCATGTGTTGTTCACCTAGGACATCCCTGATGGGAAATTAAAATGAATAAATTGCTAGGCTGGTTTGTACCATGCTCTACACATAGAAGGTTAAAATTGGAGGCTAGTGGTTGGGTTATAGAAAATTTTATAAAGATAAGAGACATGTGGTATAGATATTACAAGATGAAAAGGAGTTCAACTCATTAACCAAAGAGAGGAAAGGGCATTGCATGGACAATGGCAAGAATAAAAGCATCTATAAACAAGTATAGTCTCTTTAGGAAGCAGGTATGTGTTTCTGTCCCTGGAAGTGAACATGGACTTAACACTGATAGATAAAGCAGGAGCAGAGGACCCCATCGAAGTGCTGATTTATACAAGATGACCCAGGCATCTACATTTGGTACTAACTTTAGCAGTTTAGATTGTACTGAGTTTGTGATAATTACTTTTGTTTCCTCAACAGTGTTTATTGAGGTGGCACAGCCCAATTCTGGGCCTAGACATCTTACTACCAATATATACAGTTGGGAACTTAGAAGACTAGGAGTATTGGAACGTCACCTTGAATAGGATTTCCTACAGTGCCTTACATAGTTCTTAGGAATTGTTTAGGTGCTATTTGGAGATAAAAAGTACTTTTATATTTGAAGTAACATAAAAGTTGAGAATTTTCTTTTTGTGTTTACTTGATTTCATTTTAATTCTACTGTGCCTTAGACCATGAGATTTACTTTACTGATGATAGTATGAGGTTGAGTTAAGCAGAATGAAGTTCAGATTTATCTTCCTGAGGAGAAAGTCATGACTCATAGGTCAAATCTGACCAATGAGGGAAAAAATTACCATCCCTCAGGGGAAGGAAACAAACTTTGAATAATATTTGTTTTGAAAAGTAGTATAATATTGCCAAGAGGAACCTAAAATCTTATCTTTTGTGGATAGGGCATCAGAAGGTCCTGTGGGATTGCTCACCAATCCAGGCAAGGATCACATTCTTCTTACGAAAGGGAATTTCCATTTCCAAGTTCATAAACGACTAAGGATATCCAACCCCAACCCTGTGTCAGTAGTCTCTGGAGCATAGTAGTCACAATGAATATGGATTCTCTGGTTTATTCCTGGGGCACAGAGGAAGATATGCTACATAGAGTGTTTCTGTGTGTTAGGTAAAGTAGACAATGTGTCTTGACAGACATCAGAAAGGAGAGCATATATGCTTATTTATTTATTTATTTATTTATTTATTTATTTATGAGAGTAATGCAATTACAGCATTTTGTCTCCCTTCAAACTCTCCCACACACCCTTCTCTGTTCTTCTTCAAATCCATGGCCTCTTTTAGAACTGTTATTGCATGCCTATATGTATATAACTATACATTACTAAATATAACCTTGTCAGTCTATATAATATTATGTAGGTTTTCATGGCTGACCATTTGTCACTGGACAAAATGTTAGTGTGCTCATCCCTGGGGATGTCCTGTTCCCAGCCTTCCTCAGTTACCCATAGTTATTCATGTGGAGTTGAAGCCACCGACCTTTTTCCTATCTACTCTGACATGCCTATTGGTGTTCTCCTTGTTCGGCTCACATTTGCATAGTCATATTGGTGAGACTTTAAGTGTATAGCCTCTGATGTTACTAGGAGACACCATCTTTTAGAAAATTCCCTGATCCCCTGGTTTTACTATCTTTCCACCTCGTCTTCCCTAATGTTCCCTGAGATGTAGGTGTGGGATTGTTTTGTAGACATATCCAATGAGACTGAGCTCAACTTTATTTTGATTGGTTTTGGTTGTAGTGGTCTCAGCCTGTTACAAAGAGAAGTTTTCTTGATGAGATATGATGACTGCACTTATCTGTGGATATAATAATGAGTGTTTATACATGGCCTTAGAAAATAGCATGGATAAAAATATTCCAATAAAATGGAACCAGGATGCAAGCAGGCATTACTATCTTATACCTGTCAAAATACATTTCGAACTAAAAGTAACCAGAGAAGGTGGAGACTCACTTCATCCTCATCAAGGGAATAGTTAACCAAAAAGATGTTGCTGCATGTAGCTTTTGCTACCCTGCCAGGAACAGATCGCACTACCAGTCCCCACCCAGAGAATATTGGATCTGAGATGAACAACACAGACACACACAGTTGTTCAATTTCAACTTGCCTTTTTGGCACAATTGCTGGTTGCTACTTATCTCCCACCTGCAGAAGTTTGTCCTTATCAATACTCTCAGCACCTCTCCACCTGCCCTCAACTTTAGTTGCTCAGTTGCATCTAGTCCCAGTTAAATACTCCTAACTGCCTTCTGTAGAAGGGGCCCTATGGCCACTCTACCTGAGATCTCACATGGATGCTTGGCTTTTCTCTCTCTGAAGTATGGTGTTCCCTGAGAACACCATACTTTTCTCTCCCTCTCTCTCTCTACTTGTTTGACTGTGCAGACTTTGAAATCCACCTATTTCTTACACCTAGCAATTACTAGCCCATGGACTTCTTTACTGATAGATCAAGAACCAATTGGGCAACAGGATCTTAGCATCAAAACCACCCTAAAAGATGTTACTATCTAAAGGTATATGCACCAAATTCTAGTGGACCTAGTTTCATACAAACATACTACTGGATTTAAAATAAGGTTGTGTGTGTGTGTGTGTGTGTGTGTGTGTATGTGTGTGCATGCATGTATATGTATGTATGCATGTATGTATGTACATATGTATGTATATATGCTTATATAATGATAATAGAGACCAAAAATTTGAAACAGAATGGTGAGAAGCATGATTAATATCAATCCATTAACTGTAGGTGGTTTCAGTGCCCCATTTTCTTTAATAGACAGGTCATCTGAGCAATTAATGAACAAAAAATATTTAATAGAAGACAATATCTTTTAGACATGGTAGAGAAGTTGAACCCAAAAATAATCTCAACAAATAGTATAATTGCTTAAATAAGATCTGCATAATGACCCACACATCATGGATGAAAGTTTAAAGAACTACAAGCACTTAGTGGCTGCTGAGAGAATAACCTATTCTCTCTCTCCCCCTCTAATATTTACATTTAATCATTTTTTACAGTCTAGGCATTATCCCCCTCATGGTCTGCCCTCCAATAGTTCTTTATCTCACTCCTCTTCTCACCTGACTCCAAGAGGATGTCCCCACCCCACCCCACATGGTACCCTGCCAGGCCTCACTACTCCCTGTAGCCTCAGTCTTTAGTGGGTTTGGCATATCTTCTCTTACTGGGCCAGACCAGGCAGGTTATCCAATCTCAAATTGTCAGGCCTAAGCACATGTGATAGAAGCAACACTAAATTGAATCAGGGTGTGTGTGTGCTCATGAATTGTATGTATTGTATGTATGTTTGTATGATGCATATATAACAATAAAGGCCAATAATTAGAAAGGCATTGGGGGACGTGAGAAGATTTGTAGGAGAGATTTGTAGGGAGAGAATGATGAAAAGAATGTAAACAGTATTCATGTATGAAAGTCTCAAAACTTTTTCTTAATTATAATAGAAGTCCTAGTACCTAATGCATTTATTCATACATGAGTTTCTCTAGCTTCCCTTACATTTCGACCCTTCTGAGCTTGAGTCAATATTGTAGAAGAGAAGCAAGATTCTCATTTCCCTTCCCCCTTCCCTTCTTTCTTTTCTTCTGCCAATAAAGGCCAGGCACAGGGTAGCAGAGTCATCAATCTACATTCTCAATGTCCACTGGGAAGAGAAAGATGGCTTTTGGAAGAACAAATTGGACTTGTCTGAGGGGACACATAGTAAAAGTCACATCTCAGAAGGTGGCCAAGCACAAGGAAGCCCAAGGAATCTCTGCTTAGACTGGCTCTTTGAAAGCAGAAAATAAGCTTCAGTTGTAATCTTCTGGAGATTGGCTAGCCAGAACATTGGAATTCTGATGAGACAGACTCTCAGTCTGAATTTCCCTTGTGCAAGAACAGAAAACTGTGTGGGATAGCAGTGTGTGTGCTTTAGGGTTTGGTACCAAGTGCCAATTGCTCTTTACAAGATAAATCTCCCTTGGCCTTTGTCAGAGCTCAATCTGCCTTGAATTTTCCTGGACTCTATCTCCAGAAGCACCATCTGCTAGTGATTGTCCTACCATCTGACCATTTACCCTTTGTCAACTGCCCTCCTCTGGGCAACTCTGCTACCAGTTGGAGTCTACCCATTGTCCATTTTGGAAAAACTGAGTCTGAAGAGTAACAAAACAGAAGAGGGGGAGGACGGAAAAATGCACTGTGTAGGGATTCAAGGCCAAGATGTGATGTGGGAAGGCCCAGAGTTTTTGCTCAGAACCTGGGGCGGGAGCATGTGGCCAAGCCAGAGCCATATTGTGTCCCAGGCAGCCTGATGGCTCCACAAATAATATTGATGCCTTTTGTTTGGAAACTTTTGTGGCAGCTTCCCACTTTCCAACAAGCCGTGGTAAATGCTGGGCCCTCCCCAAACCACTTTGCCTTTTGCATGGTTTCTGGCCAACTGTGCAGGCAGATGAGGCCCCTCAATGCTAATGAGGGAAAGGGTTGGCATTCCTGAGGCACCCAGCTCTGGGAAGCCCGCCTTTGTTGCTAAGGAGCATTGGAACTGTAGCTGAAAGGCTCATAAAGACAGGGAGGAAGGGAGAGAAGAAAGGCACACACTTGTTTCCAGAACTTCACAGTTCTCTAGATGGCACCAAAGCTCTCCAGTTTCTGATCCCAACGAGAGTATCACCCCCTCCTTACTGTTCCTTTTAATGATCTTGGGAAATTCTTCAGAAGAGTTAGAAAACCAGCAAACCCTGGACTATTCTATCTCTTCTGTTATGCTTTTGCATCTGTGAACATACTACCCCCAGGTGGCTGGAGAATACTTTGTTCCTGGCTCAGAGGAGTATGGAGCTGAGAGACAGCAGCTGGAGTTTGCTAATGTTCATGTGTGGGCTCCATTCAATAGGTGATCACCAGTGACCCACATGGTGAAGGATCTGGGCTTTGGTGCTGGTGACAAAGTTGAAGAGGCTTTGCTTGGATTGGCTGCCAGGCTTGCTGGAGAATCAGGCTATCATACGAGTGTGTACAAGTTTTGCAGTGGGCCTACGTGCATTGTTGGACTTGGATTTACACAACACTTTCCACTCCTGGTCATCACTCATAGCTGTAGAACCAAAGTAATTCAAGTTCCTGAGCTCATTTTTACGTAAGGCATATGATCCCTATTGTAAGTAGAAACCGATTACAGACAGAGAGTATGTAAAGCAGTTTGGACAGACACACTAGAAATGGCAAATGCTAGTTTCAATCTGAAAAAGCTATAATTAGGCCTTTGTGAAGGAAATACTGTATAAATACAGATACTGTTTCTCTGTGGCATGCAAGACACAGTGCTAGCCATGGTGCAGTATGTCGCGTCTCCTCCGGCAGTGAGACAAACACTGATTCTCTCTTCACAGCTCTGTTTATTCTGAAGAATCTTTCAATTCCCCTCAGCAGCTACTCAGTTGTTATATACCCTTCCAAGGGCTGAACTGGCGCCGTTCCTCAGATTTGGTTAGGGCAATATCTCATTTCATAAGCCCCAGGATATGGCTAGGGCATTTCTCATAACGCCCATGATGGTTAGGGCTCGAGCCTAAATTTGCATAAGCCCTCGGGAGGGCTGTACTACGGGCATGCGCAGTGTGGATGCCGGCCATGTTGGAAACCGCGCCATCTTCGGCCGCTACACAGTATCTCATTTATTTATGAATGGAATGGTGTTGCTCTGGCAAAACGTGAAATGTCTCAAGGCTATATGGTGTGAGCAAGTCATCTCTGGGTGAGAAAATGCCTCTCTATCCTTTACAGTTTGTGGTTCTTGCAAAGTTAGGGCATACACACACACACACACACACACACACACACACACACAGATACACACTACTGCATCTCATCTCTTAAGAAGCTTACTGCATACTGTCACCCACTTAGCAGGTCCTGCTGCAGGAAGCTTATCAGTTAACAGACAGTGGCCTTTACTTCTCTATCTTTATTAGAATTCCACAGTGACACACAGCAAGTATTCAACAAGCCACTATCTGAGAAAAATAGGAAATAACAAATGCCACAATAATATTCTGAAGCATAATGACATCATAGCATATTACTTTTTATGTCAATTTGTTGGCTTCATAGCAGACCTCATATAACCTCTACTGTCACATCATTACCTAATAAATAATCTTGAAAATTTAAATTTTATTTCCTTAATTTTTACTCAGACAAAAGTAATGAGTATACTCTTATAATACATACACAAGCAGATAGACAAGGAAAAAGACAACCCCAAGACCAAGATTCCATTCTTAGCTAAATTTTAACCATCCTGTGATCATGTAGTCTGACGTCATGTGGCCTGATCCTAATCCCCATCCCCACCTCTGATGCCTCTTTGTTATTGTCCATGTATTCACCCCCCCTTCTTTGTTGATTATTTCCTCTTGCCATATTGAAGTTGGGCCTAATATCTCTCCTCTAGGGCATAAATCCCTCAAAGTAGTCCCTATGCTACCATCATAATTATAAATATAGTCTGTCTTATTGTTCTTTTAAAAATAATGTATGCTTTATTAATTCTTTGAGAATTTCATCCAACACATTTTGATCATCTTTACCCACATTTCTTTCTATAATTCCTCACTGGTCCATCTTTTCCCCATAGTCTCCTACTTCCTGTCTTCCTTTGTTTTAAAACAAGTAACACAAACACACACATACACACATGCACAGATATACACACAAATACTCTCCATACACACATACACATATATATACACACATACATGCACTCACACAAACAAACATGTACAACATATACACACACATGCATGTGAACACATACATACACACATAACACACAGAAACAAATACACACATACATACACATGCATACACCCACATACACTTATACACACACGTACACACACATTTATACACATGCACACATATACACACATACATATGAAGACACACACATATACACACACATACGTACACATACACACACATACACAATATTAGGGGTAAAGCTGTGAATGATTCAAAAAAATGTTACTTGTACCTAGAAGAACAAAATATATCTCCAAGTTTGTTTTAGTATGGTAATAGCCTGATTCTCCTCTGTTTTTTTTTTTTTTTAAATATACACAGACCATTTGTTCAGTTTTTTTTTTTTTATTTTGAAATTTCCTGAGAGTTTATGTCTCCTGCATGCAAAGAGTTGTAAAAATGGCATCGCTTCTAGTGTTTATCACACTCTTACAAAGAAGTCCAATTACTTCCTTCTTATAGATAAAGAAACTGAAGTTCAGGGAGATTAAGTCACTGCCAAGTCTCCTGCATAGTGAGTGGATTTTGGCTGTTTTCGAGCCTGTTCCTTTTCTATTCTTGGTGTAATTTGTATGTTGAGGGTAGAAAGCAGGTTATGATCTCGTCATGGATTTCCTCCATAAAGAAATATCCATTCAGCCAAACCAAATGGAAGCACTGGTTCTAGTCACAAAGCTGGGAACACCTGTTACATTGCAATGTCTGTAAATATGCCCTGGCCATTTACATCAACTGGTTACTAAGGCTACTGGATCAAGAACTCTATTGGATGTTGTATAGAAAAGCCTGAACAAGGCAAAATCCTTGCTACTGAAGATTCTGACTGAGTTCATTAATTTCAAATCAGGTTTAGAGTTCCCTCTGCCCCAGCTGCCTCTCTTGTCCACCTGCCCAGAGATCAAGGGTATACCATGATCCACAGCTTCCCAGGAAGCTACCTTTCTCTGACAAACTAGAACAGTCAGTTTTCTTATCTTCTATTTTTTTCTGAGTTGTATGCTCATCTGTGAAATGGACCCATGAGACCTCTTACTTGTAGAGAGCCACTGTGCGCTGCACCTGAGGATGGTGCTGGCTGAGAGTGCTCCTTGTGGTAAACAAGCCTCATTTGGCTATGCAGCTGTGCAGGGGCAGGGAATGTCATACGTGGACATATGGAGAGATGATACGTGGCGTATGCTCATTGGCCTTTGCTTAGATATAAGCCTGGTCCCCGGGGTAGGTGGGGCCGCCACCACCAGAAAGCTACAATCTGAGTAAACTGCCTTGAGAAGGAACCTTGTTGTCTTGCGTCTAATTTCCTCCTGGCCAGGAAGGGGCCGGACACTTACTGAGATGTTAAAGTTGGGGGAATAAAGTGCCAAGTTCCTGGTATTAAAACCATTAAATCTCTAAAACCTTCATTTTCTTTACTTGTTTTATTGTCAGATGGAGAAAGCAATGTCAATCCTTACTTTGTTGACTTATAAGGGAGGTCTAGTAGTTTCAGAAGTTAAGTTGGTTAAAACTAAAGTTTATTTTCTTGAATCTAGGTGTTTTTGCTTTTACTCTTGAAGGTTTGTTCATGAGATGCTGTCATGACACACCACACTACAAAGTGGACAATACGGCATGCTCAGAAGCTATTTTTTTTTGACTGTTGTCTGACATGACATAACTCATTCACCTTATTTCCCATACCTTTCAAGCTCAGCATCCAGTTTAAGTTTCATTAGTCCTGGTCCTCAGGACGTCTTATCTCTGAAACTTTGGGACCATGTTCCTCCCAATGAACCTATCTCTGTGCTGCTTGGAAAAGGAAGAGCTGGAGAACATACTAAATACAGAACTACATGGTTGGTGGTAACTATCAGATTTTTCTGCCCTGAGAGAGCAAAGCATTTCCAAAGTATAATCTGAGGTGTCCTTCCTTGAAACTTCTCTCAGGGACTCTGGGAAATATCCCTGGAGAAACTGTTCACATTGGCTAGTTTTTGCCCTGGAAATGGTGCTAAACTTACATAGAAAATTCAAATTTTAAATTATTGTTCTGCTAATTGTTAAGACAGTGTCAGTACTTTTATTTTATTATATTTTGTTTGTTTGTTTTTTTTTTTTCTTGAGACAGGGTTTCTCTGTGTAGCCTTGGCTGTCCTAGAACTCACTCAGTAACACCAGGCTGGCCTTGAACTACAGAGGTCCACCTGCCTCTGCCTCCTGAGTACTAGGATTTAAAGGTACGTGCCAGCAGTCTTTTATTTTTCATATAGTTAAAATCATTCCTAGAATAGAGCCTAGCATGGTGGCCTATTTACCTACATAGGAAATTATGTATTAAAGCCCTTAGGAATCTGAGGCAGTAAGATTATGAGTTGAGGGCCTATCTGAACTATATATGGACACATTGTCTCAAAAGTAAACCCAACAAATAGAATTATTAAGCTCTATTCTGTACCAACATTCTGGTGAGTATTAACATTACGAATACATTTTGACACGTGAACTCATGCTTTTTTTCAAAACCAGTTTCTTTGAAATGTAGGGAAAAAAGTACTGTATTATAAAGCACTAAAAGAACAGAAGAGCACTTCAAATGATTAGATTCTTATATCAGAATAGAACGCTGCATCTCTCTGATCATTGTGAACTGTTCCTTATCACAGCCAAGTCCCGGTCAAAACTGGCTAGAACAGCTCCATCTGTCTCAACTCTGCAAAGCCTCAGCCCAGCCCTCAGACTGAGGAGGAGCATAGGTCCCCATGAAGGCGGGATGAGAGAGGCAGCTGTTCTCATGGTGTGTGCCTGTTCTCACAGTTCCTTTAAGTACTGAAGTGCTGGCTCCAAGATTATGTTTTCTCCGAACTGTATCTTTGCAAGGCCTGGTTGATTCTCCGGGGACTCAGGGACAAGTGTAAATGAGGTTGTAGTTGTGAATGAGGCGCCTGGCTCGCTCCTGCTCCAGCACTCCTGTGATGACATGGGTAGATTAAGTTTATTTTATTATTTTTTTAAAGAGGAAGGGAGACTAAAGAAAAGACATATGCTAGTTTGAATGAGTTGTAGGTACATGTTAATTACTAATGTTTTATAATTTTAAGATTCTTAAAATTTACTTAAGATATTTAGAGTAGGATATGGTTTACAGACCAAGGAAGACAACTTTGGGGTAGAACAAAGCAGATAGATCCAATAACACCACACATCTGTTCTAAAGAATTTAAGCTTATTCTTTGTATACATAATTAAATTTAAAGGCAATTTTTCAAAGAAGTGGTGTGCTTGCTAAACGTATTCCTAAGTATGTAGGAGTTTTCTTATCAAAGTATCTATGAATGTTCCCAGACATTTTGAGTTAAACTGCTCCTTCTTGACATACATTTTCTGTGACTGTCTTCAACTAACCTGTGTGATAGATGTGTGGATCCACAGCAGTCATTCTGTCATCCATATGTCATCTGTGTCAGCGATGACAATGTCAGCATGCTTTCTGCATGGAGGTTAGGTGCTAAAATAGCTGCAGGGAGGACTCTAAGTGTAGACTGCAGCTAATGATCACTAACTGGTTTATAACCCTGAACTGTGAATTTAGACATGTTAGATGCTACACTTGGGAATACAGAGAAAGAATCTATTGCCAATAGAAGTTCTCCAACCCAGGAGAAGGTAAGTTTTGCAAAAGGTTAACTGAAATGGGACAATCTTTACAATAACAAATATTTACTACAAACATAGCCTATGTCTCAAACTCCATCCCAAGCCTTTACAATATTGATTCATTTGGTTCTTATCATTACCCACTTCACACAGGGAGAAACTGAGTTCTAGAGTTGTTCAATCACTTGCTTAAGTAGTTACATTAAATGGTTGACTGCAAAGTTAACTACTATATCACATTATGAAATGTGGTTAAGAGATTTAATATGGGCTATAGTATCTGCTAATTTTGTCCCTTCAACTGTGAAGATGTATGTCATAAAGTGCCCCAAAAAAAGTCCCAACATTTTTTAAAAGATGATTTAGGAAGATAAGAGTCTTTGTGGGAGGTCTGTAGGCAGATGGTACTGAACGGTTTTAATAGTAAGAGAAGTTAACTGATAAAAGTCTTGGGTACGATATATATCTCCTGACTTAAAATAATCAAAATTTCATTCTCCTTCTAGTGTAGCTTGAATACCAGATATATGAGAAGTCAAGGAGAGCTAGGTTTGAGTTGTGGACCTAATTCCTACTGGCCACTATGTCATCATTTTGAGCTTGAGTTCTTTCTCTACAAAGAACTTCCTCTACTAAGCCTTCCGTCTGGCTGATGTGAGAATTTAGAAATGAAAAGCATTCTGCCTCTTTGGAGTTTATATTTTCTATTTAGACTTTGGTTCACTGGGTGAATTCTTAGTATACTGCCATTTGTTTCAGACACTTTCTTTCTTTAGAATACTTGTCATTCCTTGTTCCTTCTCTTTGAGGCTATTTTCTTCACAATCTCCATTAGAAAATAAGCCCAGTAGGTTCCCAGAAACACTGATTTGATGATGGATGGTCTGCTGGATCCTGGATAAGGAATGCACTGGCCTACTTAGCTCCTTGCACATAATAAAGAACAGTGAGTCATCTGTGGGCAGAGCAGGTGTTGTCAGCTCTACATCTAGAAAAGGCCTTCATGGTCTGTGAAATACTGTGGCTAATGAACCAACAGCGTGACCTTAGCTAATCCTCTTTCCCATTAGACAGTTGTAGATGTTCCCAGATCTGGCTGATATATTCTTTGGCTGTTGAGCAACTAGCAAACTTCATAGAAACAGAGGAAACAGGCATAAACAGTGAAGGGGGCATGAAAAAGGCATCCCAAAGCCATTAGAATCTGTCCCCAAAGTCAACAAAAACTATATTTTTCCTCAGACTGTTTCATTCCTATTAGAAAGGTCCAAATCTTTGGGGAGTTTCTTAGCAACTAACTTTAGGATCCAGGATACATTATCATAACTTAACATTTTATTTAGGAATGTTTTTTCTTTCCACTTAGTATATAGCTAGGCTCAGGGTTACTTCAATAACCTTTTAATCTCTCTTCTTCACCATAGAAATCTTCCCTAAATGATTTATCTCAGCTTTCACTATGACCTTCTCTGCTTGAACTTTTTATTTTTTTCTTTTTTTTTTTTGGATTCTGATAGAGAAGATGCTTCATCCTAACTTTCAGGATCACAGTAAAGGCTCAACTTCACCATGTATCTAATGACCAAATGGATACTTCTGTGCTTTTCTTGTTCATCCTTTTCCCTGTCACGAGTCAGCTCAACTCTTAACGTTTGGAGAAGATGGCTTCAACTTATGATGGGTAGATGAAGCCACCGAAGCGTTCCTCCCATCATGCTTCAGGTCAGGCTCTGTCTCCCCAGTACAGTCTCAGGTACTTCAGCTCACTTTACACGCTAAGCTTCCTTTCATATTTGTTTTTTTCTTTCTTATATTAAGAATTTCAATTGATACATTTATGTAGTACCATGTGATATTCCAATAAAAATAAAATCTGCATAATTTTAACCAGAGTAGATATATTTATCTTCTCAAACATATATCAGTTCTCTTAATAAAATTATCCAGAATTCATTTTTTCTAGTTTTTTTTAAATACATGGTCCATTAGAACTCCTTTCTCATATTTAATTGTAACTGAGCACATGATGTCTTTCCTTTGGACTACTTAATTTTCAATTCTTCCTTCAATCATAAAACTTTAGTATGTATCATCTCTTTACTCTTCCTCTGTAATGCTGTTAGCTACTGCCATTCTGTGGTTCACCTAGAAGTCTATCCTTGAGGCCAGAAGCCATGGCTCTGTCTTTCTGGATTTCTTCTTGGTCTAGACTCTAACCCAGCTCTGGAGTCATGAACACAGTTTTAATAAATATTTTATCATTCAGCTAGCTTCCTCTTATATTTAATAATTTCAGGTCTTTCTAAATTTCCTTTCCCATAATTATTAAAAATCTTGGGGTATCATGCTATTATACTTCATGAGGACTAAAATTGTATTAAAATTTTAAAACAAAGGGAAAAAGCACACAAAGGGAATGAAGACCTTGCCGTTTCACACGAGTGCCTTTGTAGGGCATGCCAGCCAGCACTCAAACTTAGTGATTATTTTAATATTAATAAAGTCTTTGTTGATCCCACAAAAGGACTCTTCTTTCTCTCAATGCTCACATGACATGATCTAAGAGCACTCGTCACCTGGCATGATGTATTAATTTATTCACATGCTCAAATCATTTATTTGCTCTAATACTACTGAGATAACAATGAACTTTCAAGTAAAAATATACATGATATCAAATATGATGATAGATATTAAAGAAGCTGGCAAGGCCAGAGGAAGTCTGACCTAGATCTGTCTGACCCAGAGAACAGTGATTTGATTACAGTATAAATAATATTCCATAACAGGAAGACAGAAGACTTAAACAAATGGGAAACTAAGGCATGTGTGAGGAAAAGCAAGTGATTCATCACCCATTATGCTGTGTGAAAATGCTTAAAATGAAAATGGTAGAAGAGGCTGTTCAGGTGAGCAGGCACCAGATTTGACTTGTTAGGTAGCTTGGAATTTATCTTGGGAGCAGAAGGGAGTTAGGGGAATAAAAAGAATGAAGCATGTATTCCACTGGTGGAAGAGTAGAGGTGGGGATAAAAAACACAACGACATTGTCAGTCACCTTGTGGGGAATTCTCCTTTGATTCATCTTTGTGTTTTCTGATTTTTTGTAGGCACCATTTTATAGATAAAAATGTACAGTTTGCTCATGAAATGAAACCAAGCCAGGCTTGGTTAAAACAAAAAAGCCTAGTGTAGGGTAGAACACAAAGAACACTGAGTTGGTAGGCTTTGGAATTCATACTTTACCTGTGTTGTTCAGGTCACACAGGTAAAGAGCATTTTCCAGCTTTCTGAATCTGTCTATCCATAACTCAGGTTGTTTATCCTTCATCACGGCTGGATGCTCAACAGGCTGGGAGACTGGCCTGCTTTTAAAGGAAGTCAAAGGGTCTTCTGGGGCTGAAGTCATAGTGGTAGGGATTTTTGGCTGCAGATTCTCTTCTGGAATTTTCTACCAAAACAACATAAGCATCTTACTGGCACACGTTCACCACCCAGAGCTTCTCCAGACACTTGGCCAAAGTCGAGGCCACACACTAGAAAGATTTATTGCAAGGTCTGGCTTTGGAAAACAAGGAAGAATCTTACATATTTGGCAGCGTAGAGCTCTACCTGCCAAGTTTTAACTCAATGCAAACATGGCAAGTTTATTTTTATTTTTTGAGAAGGGTGATGACATCACTTTTATCTCATTTTCTGTTTTGTAACAGGCAAAGGACTTGGGACCTAGGTGGCATTCTAATGTCCTACTCTATGAGTGCTAGATGAATATTTAGGGAGTGGTCTTCTGAGAAAAGCCATGACCTCCTCAGTGGATTTTGGTGAAAGAATGACCAACCCCAAAATAATGCCACTTTTGGCCTGTGAGCACAGTTTAAAGAATACCTAAATGTCTCTCTGACTGTAATTTATCAACGGTCGAAGCTCAGTAAGAACGAGACTTATAACATTGGACAGACCTTACACTAGACCCAAAACTATAAGCAGGGCATAGAAATGATGCTTCGCTCACTTCAGTATCCTAATCCCATGCCCACTCTTGAGTAGAGAGGTACTTTTGCAATGAAATAGACAACTGAGACCCAGAGGTGCCAAGTAAGGCATTCTAACACCTTTCATGTATAGAAGGGGTAAATATCTATGGCCTGATCAGTGATGCGCTGATCCTTTGGAAAATTTGCCTTCTGCCTGACCAACCCACATGGTTATAGGAAGAAGCACCAACTTCTATTTACATGGTTTGGGACTGGGCATCCAAGGCAAAACAAGTAGTATATCTCTTGTCCAATAGAGAGGGTAAAGGCAATATGACTCATAGTTAAGATGTTTAACTCCTTGGTTTAGGTCATGCTTCATTTCTGTCCATAATTAGCACAGTCAAATTTCCAATTTTTCCAGATAATTAAGCTAGGAGACTTGGTTCTGTTCATTGCAATCTAAACTGTTCATCACTTACCATGAAATGATTTGTACCGTTTGATTTCCCTTCCCCCAACTTTCAAATCTCTGAAACTTTGCAGTCTTTTTTTTGATATGTCAAACTTTTCATGTGTAAGTGGTGAACACCCCAACTTCCTTCAGAAGAGCAGCTGTAACAAGAAGCTTTTCTATGAGCTGAGTAACAGACATGGATGAGGTTGCTCCCGGGAATGTGAAGAATTTTTTTGCTTGAAATACTAGAACACTGTGAAATTGCTCTGACATGGTTGACAAGCAACTGGTAGATTTTCAGGATGATATAAAATAATTCCTGTTTGATAAAACTAATTTGGGGACAAAAAGAAACTTTTCATGTAGAAAACCAGAGAGATGATTCTTAATGCATTTTTTAGAACTTTGGGCAACTTTAGGAAAGGTGAAAGCTTAAGAAAAATCTACTTACTTGATGCACTTGCATACATGGATATTTTCATTAAAGATCATTGTTTTTTTAATTTCTTTGGGTATTTCCCAACTCTCTGATAATTAGACAGGGGGAATTGAAGACTTTGATCACAAATTATGATCAGTAAAGGAACAAGTAACTAACATACTCTATATCACTTTTCTGTACCAGGAGAAGTCCAAATTCCTTGCTTGCTCAGGGGATGCTGATGCTCTTTTTGCTTATTTCTCCAGCTTATTCCTTTCAGTCTTACATCATTCTCTCCAGGCACAAAAAGCTTGACAACTGAAGAGGCTCTTTGTCTTTATCTCTTTGTAATCTCACTCTCCCAGTTACAGAAACACCTTTTGATGCTTGTGCCTGGAATGACTGGGCTCCTATGCAATTTTCAAGACCCATCTCATATCCTACTTTCTGTACTGCCTTTCCTTACAGCCAAGGATGGACAAGCATTTGTTCTTTCTCATCCATTTGTCTATCAAGGCACTTACCACTGAGTACTGTATTTGTTTAAGTATCTTGTGCCCTAGAGGTAGTTATTGATATATCATCAAGGTCATATGAGATAGTTATTGAAAACTCTCCAAGGTCTAGTTAGTGGCTGACAGAGATTCTCAACACATGCTTGTTGAATGAATGAATGAATGAATGAACGTACGGATGGATTATTTTCTCTGGTATAATAGAAAGTTGTTTTATCAAACCTCTGCTTTATCTCCCTTTTAAAAAGTGGGGCAATGGATATGGTTTATACAAGGATTTGAGAAGAATTAATTATTACAGAAATAAAAAAAGTTCTTCAAGAAGCAAAATAAAAGAGCAAAATGCATTTTTAAATATCTTATTCAAAACAGACTTAACACTCAAGGAGAAAAGCATTTGTGGTTGTTTTTCTCATGGTAAGATGCTTGCCAAAATGGATACTGTTTTGTAAAATATTTCCATGTGTGAAGTGCATGAAGAGGCCTCATATCATTTTAAGATGAATTATGTTCTAATCCAGACATTTCAAAACAATAGAAAAATTCATGCTAACTTTCAATTGTTCAATATCTCCTGGCTAAATGCTGAGAATATTAAGATGGATTTTAAATCATTTGCTGGATATTTATTTTCTTTCCTCCCCACTCTCTCTCTCTCTCTTTTAAAAATCAGAGAACTTTTTACATTTTAAAAGGTGATCCCTTAGGGAAAGGATGCCTTCAGGTTCTGAAATCTTGAGTTAAGATATCGAAATGTTCTGGCAACTGTTTAGTCTGATGACAGTTGCTGGTCACAAGTTTTGGAAACTCTACTGTACATGTATACAAGAACAATTGCTTAGGGCATGTGGCATGCTCATCACTGAGCACGGGCAAGAGGCTTCCTCATACGAACTAGGTTAGGAGTTAACCCATATTCTAGGAGTTAATCTCTCTCCCTTTTCTGTTTGAGGCAGGTCCTAAAGACAGTCAGACAATAAGGTGTAGGGTGTAAATAAGGAACTGAAAGAGGAGGGCCCAGTCCAGCAAGATGTGGGAGGATGAAATCCAGTCCTCAAGGCCCTCCCAGGTGCTCCACATGCCCAGCTGCATACCACATGTTCAGTTCTTCTTTGGGGTCTTTCAGGGATGTCAACCAAGTCCTCTTGAATTTCCTTTTTATTCTTTCCTAAACAAGAAAAAGACAAAAAGAAGAGTTAAACTTGGCACACACATTTGGCATATGCATACACCCAAGGCAAAGGCCACAGCCTGGCTCTCTTGGGCGAGTTGTTTGTGTTAGGCAATGGGGACACTCGGTGGATAAAAGGCCAGGTTCTTACCTTGTGGATCTCAGAATGAAGGAGGGGTGATAAATAGTCACCCAAATGTATTCTTTAAACACCATTACCATACATACTACAGAAAAGAAACATATGGAGAGAGGAAAACATTTGAGCTTATTTAGGAGCAGTGAATGTGGTGGAAAGTGATTATTATTGCAGGCAATGAAACAAATTAATGAATAGAAGGATGAGCAGAAGACATCTGGACAAAGGCATGGTGATGGTACTCAGGAAGCAGAGGCATGAATCAAACAAAGTACAACCTGGGGAAGACTCTGAACCAGAAAGTTCCACGCAGCTTAGTGAGGTGGACCCTGTGTGTCTGCCTCCTAGAATGCAAGCACTGTACCCTCATTTTGATTAAGGGTGTGAGCACCTGAATTTCCAGGCTGCAGGCTGCTGCCTTCATGGATAAAACTGACTTGCTTTAAATGCAGTCCTCAAAGAACTAGGGAGTACACTATAGACTCTAAATCCCTGTGACTATCATATGTGAAGTGAAATGTAAATGTATCATTAATGAAAATATATTAGTTCTCAGTTGGGTCTTATTATTTTCAATAAAAATTAACCAAAACATTTAAGCAGAGTTGGAAGGAGTCCGTGTAACACAGTGGGTGACAATATCAGGTCTGAGCCTAGAAGTCCTGAATCTGAATCCTGGTTACTTTTGTTATGAGATCCATGATTGTGAACATTCTACTCCACATTTTCCTGCCTCAGGGGTTTTCTTCTGAAAGAAGGATGGTACCTTAGGTGACTGTTAGGATGAAATAGAATTACCTAGAACTAGCATGAGTTCAATACGTGTTAAAAAGTTAAGAGTGTTTCCTAAATTTCAATATCAGGTTAGAGCCCCTTTGTAACAGTCTAGTATTGCCTCTCTAGATCATTGTGAATTATCTTCTTTAATTACTTTTTGTCTGTTTGTGTTTACATATGCATAGTGCACATATGTAGGTGTTTGTGTGTGTGCATATGTGAGAATGCACTATGAACACAAGTATGTTTGTGTGTGAAGACCAGAGGCATCATCCTCAGTTACTCTGTGTCTTGTATTCTTGAGACAGGGTCTGCCAGAGAATCTAGAGCTCACCAGTTTTCTAGACTGACTGCCCAGCAAGCAGCAAACTCCAGAGTCCTTGTCTCTGCATTCCTAGCCCTGTGATTACAGCCATATGTTTCTCTGCTTTGCCCAGCTTTTCTTGTAAAGCACAGATATTGGGAACCAAAACCAGTTGCTCTTGTTTATGTAACAATTGATCTATCAACTGGACCATCTTCCTAGCTCATCTTCATTTTTATTTTTTTGATGGAGAAGACAATGTAATGTCATGTTTACCTCAAGCCTTGGTCTCCAGCATGAGAATGGATCTCAGTGCTTGCTCTCAGATGAATGGCTATGCACTTTTATGTGACATTTAGAAAATAAAGTTACTAAGTGTGCAATTCCTTTCTCCATGTTTTCCCAATCCTCTCAGAACAAGAATGTATCTCTTCATTTCTTTCTCTCTCATACCTACCCAGATGCCACAGCATAAACCTCAACTGAGGCTCATTGAAGACCATGATGGCAATCCCTCCAAGGCAAATCTGAATATATCTGTTAAGAATTTGAGTTGTCATGGGAACCCCTGAACATCTACCTGCACTGAGATCTGCTCACTGCACCAAGTTTGGGGAGAAAGAATTTGTTCTTTATTGCAAGAGAAAATGCTTCAGATTACTCTTAATCAGAGAGATGGGCAGTTAGAAAGACTTTAGCAGTGGTGTACAGCAGAAAGGCAGGGATGTTGAGTCTCAGTCCGACAGGCCTCAACACTAACCCTGTGTTTTTCATTTACCAACTGTGAACTTTTGGATTAGTTCTTTCATTTGTGAAATTTCAGGAAGTTGCCATAATACCGTGAAGTAAAAATCATGTATGTAAAATATTCAACAAAGTAATGTTTCAACTTTAGGCAAACATCATTTCCCCACAGGAGGGGATTTACCATACAATATGCCAGGCAGTTTTCTGGGTGCCAGTTAATTCGTGGGACTTTTTTAGAATAAATCCTCAAACCTAGACTCGTCTCTGTCTAGCTCTTCCTTGCTGTATGAGCTTTTCAGTGTTCTCCTTGGAGAATATATGAAGAATCTACTTGGTCTCTATGTCTCTGTCTAGCTCTTCCTTGCTATATGTGGTTGTCAGTGTTCCCTTAGGAGAATATATTGAAACATCTACTTGGTTTCTATTAAGTTTACCCTTTTCCTTTGTCATAGCTGATGGCATATACAGAGGTAATTGCTTGCATATGTAAACATTGTTTGAAAGACCTGTGCTGGAGATATTTTCTTTTTCTTCTCCCTAACACAGCAGGAAGTGTAAATGAGAACCATTTGTCTAGTGGGCCACTGGAAGACTTGCACTGGGGAAAATAGACCCCACTGACTTCTCTAAGTCAAGTGTGAGAAGGACAAAGATTTATAAGGCTGCCAAGGGACTGTGATGTTCATGCAGCCATCCCTCCTCCTGTTTGCACCCTCTGATTATTGAAGTCAGTGCTCATTAGTGCTGGCTGGACATTAGCTCAACTTGGGGAGCTTTAAAAATGGTCAGTGCTCAAGTGTCTCACCAGACCAATAAAACCCTGATTTCAGCTGAGCAGAACCCAGCATAATACTCTTTTTTAAAAAAAAAGTATTCTCTAGTTGATTTTAAAATGAAACAAGGTTGAAAGCATTTGACTGAAATAAAATCTTCTGGATTCATAGATCCTAATGAATGAAACTTGTGTGATCAGCAAACTAACACGCTTCAAATGTTTATCTGTGGCAGGTGTTTCCCACATAATCTAAAGAATAACTCTACAAGGTGGACATTACCTCTTGTTGACTCTAGATGACCTAAGACAATAAAAAAATTCAGATGTCTTCTTAATACCAGGAGGCTATACATCTGTTTCGGATTTGTTCATTCAAGGAGGACAGACTAGTCAAGTGCTTCTTAGAAGCTGGCACTGGTGGGAAGGACACTATAAGAGTCACCAAGACAACCTCTTTTGCATCATGCAATGTGCATTCTCATCTTGAAGCCAGGAAACACACACAAACCAATGTCAGGAAATGATATGTGTTTCTCACACAACCAAACCCAAATTCAAGACTGAGAACCATACAGGAGTCACTGAGGAATTTATCTAAATAAGTCACAATTAAGAAGAATACTGAGTAGATAGCAAACACAGGTGCAAACCATGCAAATACCTGAGGAAGAAGCACAGGGAGTTGCAGGGAAAGCAAAAGCCTTGGCAGCAATACTTAGTACATTCAACAATGTCTGCAAAGAGAGAGCTGGTATAAACAAAGCAAAGGGAGGAGAAACAAGTGTTGTGAGTTCCAAGACCTCTTGGTTGAGCCTTAGCACTGATGCTAACTTCTGGCTGTGTAGTTTCTAGCCCTCTTCTTTCCCTGGTGATTTCCCCTTCTTTCTTTCTTTCTTTTTTTTTTTTTGAACACAGAAACTACATTTTTTTTTATCTAGGACCACTCAGCTACCATTCCTATATAGTAGGATTTGGTAGGATTGATCTCCAGTTCCAGCTCTGAGATTGTTCTAGTTAATCTACACCTCTAACAATATCTTAATCACTGTCTATCTTGACTCAAAGATGGACATCAAACTGATGATAAGCCTCTGATAGGAGAGAAAATATTTGCTATTTAATTCCCTTTTTCTTGGAAGGATATAGTGTGTATATGCACGTACACACTCGCAGTTGCTTATGCAAATGAAAAGAGGGAATAAGTTCTCACAGCTGCTGATATGGGAGAGAGAGTGAGTTGTCCTACATTGGTGATAGGAACCAAATAGTGGTCCCCTGTAAGAGAAGCAGGCTTTCCTAATTGCTGAGACATCTCTCCACCCCTTCCTATATGTTTCTTGTATAATTTTGGCTAGTACAGTCAGTTATTCTTAACTTTTATCCATGCCTCAATATTTATATTGGATATCTAACAATACCTAAGATATTGTTAGAGGCATAGATTAACTAGAACAATCTCAGAGCTGGAATTAGAACTATTAAACTATAGCTCATCTCGCAAATCTTGAGTGTATATATGTGTATACACACACACACACACACACACACACACACAGTCTTCTATTATACCTATCTATTGAATTTTACATTTACTTTGTGTACTTTTCAGTTTGTATCTTCCATTTGTGTCCTTACTCTAGACTGAATTTCTTTGCTACCATTTTTGATTTTGTTATTGATTCTTTTTCAACACTTAAGAACACTTCATCCTCATAGATCCAATGATCTAAAAATGGGAAAACCCCATCACATTAATGTTCAGTAATCATGAGGCCATAACACAGTGCAGCAACAGCAATACTACCCTATCAGTCCTGTTGCTCTACAGTGACTAATATTCTCTGCTTTGTTTGTCAAACTCATTGCCACTCTATACACCTAATAGAAACTATGTCTTTAGCATTTGCACTATCTTCTCTCTCTTTCTCTCTCCATTTTATTTTTTTTAAGATTTATTTATTTATTTTCTTTTTAATGGATATTTTCTTTATTTACACTTCAAATGTTATCCCCTTTTCCAGTCCTCCCTGCTAAAACCTTCTATCCAATTCCCCCACCCCTGCTTTTTTGAGGATGTTGCACCACCCATGTTTCCATTCCCACCTCCATGCCCTAGAATTAATTATCCCAGGGCATTGAGCCTTCACAAGACCAAGGGCCTTTTCTCCCATTGATGCCCAACAAGGCCATCCTCTGCTACATATGAAGCAGGAGTCATTGTACTTCTTCTGGGGGTCTGGTTGGTTGATATTATTGTTATTCCTATGAGGGTTGCAAATCCCTTCAGCTCCATCAGTCCTTTCTCTAACTCCTCTTATGGAAGACCCTATTGGGGACCCTGTGCTCAGTCCAGTGGTTGCCTGATAACCTCTGTATTTGTTAGGCTCTGGCAGAGCCTCTCAGAAGACAGTTATATTAAGCTCCATTGTAGCTGTCTTCAGACACACACCAGAAGAAGGCATCAGATCCCATTACAGATGGTTGTGAGCCACCATGTGGTTGTGGGGAATTGAACTCAGGACCTCTGGCAGAGTAGTCAGTGCTCTTAACCACTGAGCCATCTCTCCAGCCCTTCTCTCTCCATTTTAAAGATGGTAAAGATAAATCAGAGCAAAGTGAACAAAATTATTTGATATGAGATTTTTACTCTGCTACAGAATTGATACTTTAGCTGTGACATGCGCTACAGGATGAATTGTGTTTCTGTACAACTTATACAGATACTCTAATGCCAGATGGTTAGGGGTGTGACTATATTTGGAGATAGGTCATAAAGAAATGATTATTAAACTGAGGCGTTTGGATACATGCCAACACATTCTAACTGATGATCTTAGAAGTGAAGGAAATAGGAACACAGAGAGGTGTCAGGATGCATGTGAACGGGGAAAAACCAAATGAAGATGTAGTGAGCATCTACTTGGTGATGAGAAAGGGATGCGCTATTATGCTGTTCATCATTCTCAACAGGAGTTGTGTGAATCCAGAGGCACATGACTCCCGTTTAATGATCTCAGCACTATAACATGTTGTTCTGTTTGAAATACAAGAACAGTAACCTTCCCAACTATATGGCACTTTAATATGCAGGTTCACTGCATGTCCTGGGGAATGCTTTCTGAGGCCCCCTGATTTTTCCTTAGAGATTCTTGACCGTGTATGTAAGAACACTGCCTTCTAGATTTTTGACATAGTATGCCAATCTATAGTATGCTTTCTGCAGCGCCAAGAGTTGAAAATGCTTCTTGCATTGCTCCTAAAGTCTGGATTTTGTCAAAGTAAAGTATTGAATTGTGTCCATTTCTTCCAAGAGAAATATTCAGCTTCTGCCCACTGGCACCTGTGAGTTTCCATTATTTGGGAAGCAACCTTTACAGATGTAATCAAGTTTAGACCAGATCTTTATAAGGGGAAGGAGAAGGTATTTGGGTACAGAGATATAGAGGAGACAGAAGAAGGTCAAATGGAGGTGTGGCCAGAGAATAGAGTCATATGTAATGGGCTAAGGGAGGCTTATGGTTACTAAAACCTGGATGAGGCAAACAAAGACACTTGCTTGGAGACTTCTGAGGGACTATGGCTCTTGGTGGTAATAGTTCCAGATTTCAGAACTATGACTGAAGCCTTCTCTGCTGTTTTAAGTCATAACACTGAAATTTTGTTATAGAGATCGAGAACATGAATACATTCTTCATGTATTTTTCAACTTTTTCAGCCTCTGATGCATATATGATAATGCCCTTTACACATTTCTATGTTTGATATGTTCCTGTACGATATTTTTCCCCACATGGATATAGACATATATAGTCATCACACAGCACCCTCAACCACACCCACTAAGAACCTTGCCCATATTCACAGTAGTTAATGGATGTTTAAGTAGAGAAATCCTAGCAGCAGATTAACATGAATGCATATTTTTCACTTGTCATATTTAAATTTGCTAATTGCTAAATATTTTACCATATTCACCTTTATAATCTTATTTACTAATATATCATGGAAATCATTCTGTAGCAGCCCAGTCACGTTGTTTTATAATTCCACAATTTAATTAACTGGTTGCTCTTAACTTAATTGAATGGTTCCAGAAGGCTTTTTTCACTGTTTCTAACTTTACAACAATTATAAAAGTTGCTGCACACTCATATATTTGATACCTATCTATTTATATAATATTTGATGATTTCTCAGCCAAATAAATCCTAGAAAATCAACCAACTTGAAAATCCTAGATCAAAGAGATTGCATGTGAAATTTAAGTCAACAATTCCAACTTCCTACACAAGTGTTCTTTCTAGGTTCATGTCAAAGAGTTACTACAAAGAAATGAAAATATGGAGTTTGAGATTTATGTCTCTTATCATCCAACTAACATAAAAGAACATTTTTAAGGGAAAATTTCAGTCCTGTCATTTCTTCACTGAATATTTTTGGAAAGAATGAGATAAAAACCCAGCTAAGTTTGCTGAGGCACAAAGCACAGCACTCACCTGCTGGCATATCACGCAGCAAATCAGAAGAAGCCATGTTCAACCACTTAACAAAATTCTTCCACCTGTGTAAGAAATGGAGACAGCATCTGAGTAATGAGAAGTAAGCTCCCACTGCATTGGAGGCATGCACAGCGAAGCAGAGTTTTGCTGTTTTGTAGCAATACTGAAAGGAGTTTGGATATCAGTGCAGGAAACAGCGATGCTTTAGGTATATCTAGAAAGAATGTTGGCACAGGGAGTTAAATGCCCTCAGAGTAACAGTAAAAGCTGAGTATGGTGGCCTAGGCCACCAGTATCAGAATATCAGGGCAGGGTTGGTGTCTAAGGCAGGAGGATCAAGAGGTTGAGGCCAATCTAAGTTGTACAGTGACATCCTGCCTAAAAAACTAAACACATAATCATGGACCCTAGGTAAGAAACCCAAACAAACAAATGAATTACTGTAAGGCCTACAGACTGGATATGGGTCTTTTGGCAAGGTCAGGGCATTCAGAGACCAGGGAACTCTGAGAAAACCTGGCTAATGCCACACATGCCTCTAGCCATGAAATCAGTGACAATTTTGATGTCAGTAAAAACTAGCCAATATTTGCATTGTTACTACTATAGGAAAGTAAGTCAGTCCATGACCTGTGTCAGCACCATTCTGCCCTATTTTCCACCTCAAAATTTTATGCATTTACTCTTAGTAATATGTTAGTCATGAGATATTCATGCCAAGTGGCTATTAGAAATGTCCTTTTTGCTACCTTAAGTGAGGAAAGAACTACAAAACATAAACATAGAAGGGGGGTAGTTATGTGTGGTGGGCTTAGATAATAGGTAATAAGTTGCCCAAGAAGAAATTGTATTGGAGAAAAAGAAGAAATGGTATTGGGTATTAGTATATTACAACTGAAATCAGCTATCTAAAGCTTGATAAAGCTTGATCCAGCAGAGCTTTCGTAGTGAAAAATCACTTATATTTGCTTGCCTAGTAACCATTTATATGTCTTTTCTATCAGTTATAGATGCCTGGTTTCTTTTTGGATATAGTATGGCTAGGGCTACAGTCAAACATTCATATCCTGCTCAGCCAGGGCTGTCACCCCCGACCCCCGTCTATGATTTTTTTTCATTCCTTCTTCTCACTTCTGTCCTACCCTTTGTTCCTGTTTCAATCTCTGTCATTAAATTTGTTTCTGGTCCTTCTTGATTTTCCTTTTCCCCTAATATTACAAGTTATCTCATGTTACAAAGTGTCACAATCGGTCAAGGTGCATAAAATAAGAAACTGTTAAATGTATTGCCCTAAATGATGCATCTGTATTACACTCCCTTCTCCCAAGTGTCAGTCATCATTGTAGAAGAGTAGACAGAAAGATGGTATGAGCCAGAGGTAGTGGTTCACTAGAAGAAAATAGTTTTGTAGATACAATAAAACAGGTGCACATATAAATTCATAGCAATTGAGACTGGGTGCATAAAATCTGCACATGTTGAAGCTGGCAACATCCTAGCTTGGAGATGGGAAGAGGCATGAAATCCCACCTCCCTAACTATGTGGCTGTTGATAGCTTCAGGAGACTGAGAGAGATCCCTGGTGGTTTGTGCAAGCTCCAGTTATGGTTACACACTCAAGACTATATCGGAAGTACAAGATTTGATATAAGGAAAACCAGCACACAGTTGGGTAGACAGGATGCAGGAATGGTTCTAGGAGGAGTTGGGGAATGACGCAAATATGATCAAGATACATTGTTTGAACTTCTCAAAGAATGAGTAAAAATGAGGAAGAAAAGGAATTTACATTTTCTCATGTTGGTGAAAGACAGCTTCTGTTGTCAGCAAACTAACTGCAAGTGGAGAGTTTTGTTGCTATCTCACCCAGCAGAAGGCAGACTGAAATGGAGAGGAAGTTGGCAAACATGTGTCTTAGGTTTTCTCAAGGAGTTCTAATGTCATAGGATTTTATTCTCTTTAAATAGAAGTGATACTTTAAGTTATGAAAACAGTTTGTTTTGCTTATACCTCATAAACCTTTTCCTATACATGGGTCACATGTCAGAAGATTTCTTTGATCAACATGTGTATTCTGATAGGAGCTTGGAACATGTGGCCTCCAGAGATTCATGTGAGGAAGAGATAAGCCATGATGTGTAATGCTGCAACCAGAAAATCTGGTGACTGCAGACCTAGGAAAGTAAAGAAAAGATGGAGGATGGGAAGCTCTCATGGGGAGTGGTAATAATCATACAAGCATCAGCTCAGATCTGGAAACAGACTGCAATGAATCCGTTTTTTAAAGGTTTTTTTTTTTTTTTTTCTACTTCTTCTTTTCAGACACTTAGGAAGTACAGACATATGCCGAGACCATCTTCCAATCTTTTGATAATAAAGCATAACAACCAAGAGTCTTGATCTACTGAAAAATCACAGGCTGTTCTCTGTCTGTTCTGGAGATCTGTCAGGCAATGTCAGACCATGTTCTCTCAGTTATAAAAAAAAGAGAGAGAGGGGCCAGAGAGATGGTCAGTCAATAAAGGACCTTCTTATATAAGCTCAATAATCTGAATTTGATCCCACAACTCTCAGTGGACTTCCCAAAAGTTTTCCTCTGATCTCTGTAGGCACAAGCATAAGTGCATGAAAGTGTACACACACACACACACACACACACACAAACATGGGGAGGAGAGAGAGAGAGAGAGAGAGAGAGAGAGAGAGAGAGAGAGAGAGAGAGAGAGAGAGAGAAATGAATAATGAATATATGAAGAGAAAAATCACAAGAGACAAAGCCCCAGATAAAACAATCTTGGAATGTTTTCAACATTTTCTTGATTATATACTGAGAGTAGGGGAGAAGGTGCTAAATAGTCCTAAAGATTCAACTTGGGTGTTGTTATAACTGAAACGGAATATAGGACTTATGTAACCAATACATTTCTTAAGATTATTCTACTAAATATTTTCCATTTCTGTGTCTCAACATTTCTAGATCTTCAAAGAGCCACCCAACTTAAGAATTAGATCCTGTCATAATAATAGGCACTAACAATAACAAAACTATTGTACCAAGCTCCTGTCTTCCAGCTAGGAAGATTAGGACTTGGGACAAATAATATGATCTTGATTCTAGATTCAGGAGGACTTCATTTCATATTCCAATTCCAGGCTTGGGAAGACAGTGGGTAGAATGTGTGTTTAGCAGGCATGAAGTCATGAGTTTGATCTCTAGCGGGTCATACTGATTTGTGTCTACAATGACAACACTTGTGGAGTGAAGACAAAGGATCAGGACAACAACAGCAGCAGCAACAACAACACCAAGTACCAATTTCCAATGTCAACTGTGTTTATCATTTTAACATAGATTCCTGAGTGTTCTTGGTATTTATTTGTAGCTGCTTGTATTATCATGCCAATTTGGTTTCCAAAAAAACCTGTTTGCATTGTCAAGCTTGAAAAACTGAGGAACCCTGTCCCTGCAGGTTTTGATCTGTAAATAAAGTTGCTGGAGGCCAATGGCTGACCAGGGAGACAGAGGAGGGATTTATAGGATTCCTGAGCAAGGGATCAAGGAAGGAGCTGGAAGAGAGAGTGCCCCCATGTCAGAGGAAGGAGAGGAGACAGCACTGGTGGGAGGTGCAGAGGGCACAGCATAGACATCATGTAGGTGCCAGGATCATGGCCCAAAGAGCTCCATGTCTGGGTCTAGGGCAGATATAGATATAGATTTGTAGTAATAACTTTAGAGGATCGTGGTAAATCCCTTGATGATTAGTTCTGATAAAAATAACAACATTGTTCTTCCAACTCAATAGCTCTCTGTTTGTCTTGGTGTGCAATTTTGTCTTTCTAACACATATTTCTGCCTTGATGCCTTCTGTTATGTTGTGACATAGGAATAGAGGTCCTTACCAGAGGCCATGCTGATCAGGCCACCTGATTTTGGATTTTCAGCCTCTATTGCTTTCATGTGTCTACAGGTTAAAAAAAAAAAACAGCAGAAATAAATTCAGAGTCTTTGTTGTATCAGCAGAAAATGGGCTATCATAATCAGGACTTTGGTTTTAGTTTAGTTTTGTTTTCATTATTTTGTCCCTAATGTCCCACAGTGTCGGGTCACTTTAGGTTGAACCTCTGTTTTAGTCTTATATTTAATATTTTCTGTCATTGTTTTTGTAGTTACTTTTGGGTAGGTTCTGAAGAAGCCCCCTAAGTTTAACATTGCATATTAGATTTTTCTCATTTATATGTTCCTCTTAAAAATTGATTCCTAGTGACTCTAAATTCTCCTTGAGGGGTGTGCTTTCCTTGAAATCACCCACATGCTTCCTCATGCTCTCCATGATTGTATCAAATAGTCTTTAATGACTTTTTAAAATTAATTATTTATTTACATTTCAAATGTTGTCCACCTTCCTGGTGCCCCCTCTATGAGCCTCCTACCCCAAACCCTTCCCCTTTGCCTCTAAGGGGGTGCTCCTCTACCCACCCACACATTCCCACTTAGCCCCTCTTGCATCCCCCTTCTCTAGGGAATCAGCTGCATTTTTATGATTAGTTTGTCTCACTATGTTTATTGCTTTCTAATTCATATCATCAGAATTCATGGTTTTCGCATCTTTGAAAGAACCACAATAATTTCTTAAACTCTTCTAGTTTTTAGAACAGAAATATTTTTAAAATGTTATTGCTAGCATTCTGTCTAAACTCCACCCCCACAGTTACCTGGCAACAGCCTGGTATGCTCCTCCCCACATGTACCTGGCAACAGCAAGGTAGGCCTGGTCCACTATAAAAGGGGCTGCTTGCCCTCTCCTCTCTTGCTTGCTTTCTTGCTCTCTTGCTCTCTTGCTTTCTTGATCTCCCACTGTGACCCCTTGCCCTTCCCTTCCCCTTCTCTACGTGGTCATGGCGTGGCAGGCTTCTCTCTCTCTCTCTCTCTCTCTCTCTCTCTCTCTCTCTCTCTCTGCCTCTACTACCCTCTTAGTTCTCTTCCCATGCCCTGAATAAACTCTATTCTATACTATACCATCATGCAACATGGCCTTGGCATGGGCCCGCTGAGACATCCCCTTTACCCATACTTCACCACTAATACCCACAGTGCATATTCTATATCTTTTTATAAACACATCAGTTATTAAAACTTAGACCATGGAGGGTTGCAATTCCTTTCCCATGCTCTGAAATGTTCTTTTTATTTTAGCATTTTAAATTATCTTTTAAGTGAATGAATAATACTCTTTTAAAGTAGTCTTTATATGTTGAATTTTCCATGTATTCATCATCAAATGACAGTTTGTCCACATGTAATGCAACCAAATATATAACAGTCTCCCGATTTTCATGGTTCTGTTCATGGTTTCCTTAGACCTACAGACAAGGGACAGATGACAATTCCTGTGCATCCTTGGCACTTCAGATTCTTCTTTCTGAGCTATACATGTGATACCTTCACCATACTTTTGGATACAAGATACTTCATATTGGTATCACATGTCATAGTCCATATTTCCCTTAGTATATCCAACTACCAGCTGCCCCTGTGCTAACTGACATAGCTTAGCTTTCAGGGATGCACTGCCAGATGCAAACCCTAAGCTCAGGCTTTCCGCTTTCCACCTTGCTCAGCTCAACTCTCTCCTTTGTTATTTCAGAGATGTATTCACTCAGCCTTACTGATGAATTTATTTATTAGGTGCATATAGATTTTGGTCTCTCTATGCTGCCTCAGTTTCCTCATTTAAGAAATAGAATAACTACCTTTAATTCCTAGCTGTCACAGGAATTAAAAAGAATTAATATTTAATAGCATTTGAAATATTGCTTGGAATTGTTTAAGCTCTATAAATGTTCTCTATAAACAATAACAACTTTATTAGCATTCTCATTATTTTTAGAATGTGGAATGGAAAGCTGGGTTGACTATCTAACACTGACCCAAAAGGCAGACAATAGCACGTCTCTAATAGTTCTTTACTTAACCCTTTTCCTATTCCTTTTAAAGAGCAAATGCCAAGTAAGACACCTCCTATTTCCTTTGTCTCCTAAACTGTTGCCTTTGTCCCCAGGATTGGCAAAAACAGTCCTTTCCAACCTAACTCCATTTTCCATAATGGGCCAGATGTGTACGGTAAGTCCTACTTGTGGCTATGTCAATTGCTCTACTCTATTCAGGAAGCCTCCATAGCAGCTTTATTATTTATCTCCTCCCCCAACACAATTTGGCATGTACACGTGTGTTATAAACTGGTTTAAAGCATTTAATTTTGCCAATATAATTTTAGAGTATTAGATTGCCTCCTGTTCTTTCTCTGTCCTCCTTAATTACCATTTATTACAAAGTCACAGAGAATTCACATTAAATGTGAATTCTGACTTCCATCTCCCTAGCCAAAAACAGGGATAATAATTTCCATCCAATACAACCTGAGCTCATTTTACATAAGGGTGATTCAGAGTGGAGATTAGAAACCATAATCAAGTCTTCCTCACAATCGCCTTATCCTGGCAGTCATTCACTAATGTCTCTGCTAATTGTTAGGAAAATGGAAAAATAAAAACGAAATCTCAGAGTTTAAAAAATTTATTAAAAGAAAAATAAAAAACAATTTTGTTGCAGGGCTGGGAAAATTGCCCCTCTTGTCAGCTCTTGCAACATGCTAGTTTAAGAAGGGAACACAATTCATTTTATTTGGCTAGATGGGGCTAATCCCACATCACCACAATCCCTCCTGATGTTTTATTGATTCTAAAGGACATTTAATCAGGAAGCAGCTCAGCACTAGAATCCTGCTAATTAGCAGACAGCCACATTCCAAATGGCTTTCCAATTGAACACAGATTAATGGACAATATGTACTAAGATAATGATTCAAGCATTCAGCTCCTAAAATGTGTGTCTAAATTGCATCTTTAATCTCTTAAGGATATAGGTTTGCATACAAAGCCTATAATGGAATGGGTTTAATTCATAGAAGAAGCTTTAGCCAATGACTGTTTAGAGATGAAATAGGTTTATCTCCTATAAACATATTTTCTTTGATTCTCATGGTGTTGATGTCCTAGAATATTCTAAGGTCAAAGATAGCCATTTCCACTCATATCCCAGATCCCTGCAATATTTGTTCTGAGTTAGATGTTAATCAGTGCTATCCGTGGAGTCTTTACTATGTCCTACATATAATGTGATCTTTGGTGCTTGATTTTTCTTCATTTAGACTAAAGCCTCTTTGGGAATCCCCCATTTGTTTTCTGCTTTGCTCTCAACTCACCTTTCAGCTGTTGTAGCTTAACCATCTCTAAGGAAATTCTCATTTCCAAAAGTGGCCCATAGAAATTCATGTACTAGGTTAGACTCTTGGTCTCATTCATTGCTCTTCACATAACCTTCACTTGCCTTTTTTTCCCTTGTTGCTCCCATAACCTTGATATGCCATATATTTTAACACTGATGTCTCATCCCAACTAGAATACCTATATGAAGAAGGGGCTCTTAAATCATAGCTGTATTCCAAATGTCCAGGGAAATGGTATATTGTTGGCTATTGACATACGTTTGATAAATAAATGAATCAACAATCTCATCAAATATGCTCTTCGTACTTTGTGCCACATTAAGTTAGAAGCTCTGATCATTTTAGTGTGAGGAAAACACACTTGCTGTAGGAAGATCATTATATAGACATCAATTGAAAAACCATGCAAATAAAGCCAATATTCTAAAGAGTGCTAGAAAATAAAATGACTAGGTGTTATTTAAGTGCTTTGTAAAATGAACCTGATTTCACTAAGATTTGTAGGAAAGGCATCCTTCAGTTTGACCATGAGCTGAAGATTGGAAATACTTTGAGATAATGTCTCTCTTAACTGAGGTCAATTATATAAATATCCATCATCACAAATTCTACTGCTTTAGATATTTGGAATACAGAATTGAAGTAAACAAAGAATGTCCTTGTTCTATGGTACTGTAGCTTATTGTTTATTACAATATGGCAACAAACATAGCATGCTAAAGAAACGTTATTTTATTTATTAGAAGTTGAGGAGGGTCGAGGGGACATTGCACTCACTATACAGTATTTATATAAAACATTTTTAAAAAATAGGTTGTAAGTTTTGTAGAGCAAAAAATAAAAGGTGGGGGGAAAGCAGGAAAAGAGTAAAGCGTGCAGCATTAGAATTCTGAATAAGGTAATTAATAAAGCCCACACAGATTTGGTGAGCCCTAAGAAGGTTTTCTGTCTTTTTCTTTCCAGTACTATGAGCAGTTTCCTAAATTTATCCATCAGCCAGTACCTTTAAAAAGCCTTGAAGTTAACTCTTGAACATTTCCAGAGAGAGTCTGTGAAGATTTATGTCTTATACTCTTGGTAGGGTGTGTTATATCCTCCTTGCTTGTCCTAACCTTCAACTCCATCTTATTTGCTCATTACAGATTTGGGTCTGTTCTATTTCCCCTTTCCTATGCATTAAGCTAAGTCAATCTCATTGCTTTCCTTTTTTAATAATCATTGTTGGATGATGTTATTTGATCCTCAACCTCTACAACACTATTTCACCTGTTTGGTCCTATTATTTAGCTATTTATGGTGGACATTTAAGTAGTGATAGTTCCTAAGGGATGCAAGAAATTTCCTGCTTTGTGTTTTTATGAGTCCTGAGGAATTTTTGTCTTTAATATTTGAGAAAGTATTTCTATTTATCTTGTGTACATGTGAATGCATATTATGTGGAGGTCAGATGATAACTTATGAGAACTGGCTCTCTCATTCTACCATGTTGGATCCAGGGGCTGAATTTAGGTCATAAAGTTGGCAGTAAAGGCATTTACTGACTGAGCTATTTTACCAGCCCTGTTTGGTTTTAATAAACAATAATTCTTAACACAGATGTCAAGTGATTGATGTTGATTAGTTCGTACATGAAACTCCTTTTCTAAAGGGAGATTTCTGTACTTGGCATCCTATTAGAAGACAATGAGGATAAAAAGTTGTTATAGTTTCATAAATAGCATAGCATAGTAGCCAAAATGACTTACATCTGACACTAGTTTTTCTCATGGTTTTGAGATGACAAAAAGGTTTAGTTCTGACTTGTAGATGGGAGACCTTCTTGTGTCTTTGTATAGTAGAAGACAGAAATAAGCTTCAGTGTCTTATTTTCTTGAAAAGTTACTATTTCTCTGAGGATGGTCCAACTTCATCTAAATTTAGCGACCCCTTAATGCCTCAGCTCCTAGAATTTTAAGACTTCACCATATTTTCATTTTGCTGGGGCACAAACATAAAAAATCAACTTACTTTATTTCACCTCTGCAACCCAACTCTTGGTGGTGGAGTAATGTTTCCAGCAGGGTCATGGATACATACAGTCCATGCTTACTACATATAGACATGACCTAGAAATAAGACAAAATTTGAAGCTTCAGTAAACTGGAATTAGTGTTTCAATTTCTTCCTATTATTATACCCTACATAGTTCTAACAAAGGATTATTTCTCAGGAGTATATAGTGCCATTGAAGTATCATTCAGGGTAAGACTTCCAGCTCAGTGCTTATAAGTAACAAACATATTCAGTTGAGAGATAGGTGTAGTTTATTACTGAGAAGCCACTAGACTTTCTATTATGTATGGTTTTGTCAACCCATGAATAGTTAAGGCTTGAAGGGTTGATGGATCTGCCCTTCCTACTGTTGCTAAATTATAAAACATTTTGTATCATTTAGTTTGATTTGTAAAAACAAGTGTGTTATATTCATGGTTAATGGCATTTTGTTGTTGTTGTTGTTGTTGTTGTTCGTGTGGTTGTAAGAAATTACCCTGATAAGAAGCAATTTAAGGGATAATTGGTTTAAACCAACTAACAGTTCAAGGTTCAGTCCATCAAATAATAGTGGCGCCAGGGCAGCGGGGGCATGCAACTGCTGGTCATATTGCATCCATAGTCAACAAGCAAAGATCAAGAAATGCATGGTGATGCTTAGCTTGTTTTCTCTATTTTCTAGTCTAGAGTCCCCAGCCCAGGACAGTTGTCACCTACAATTAGGGAAGATCTTCCCTCATCAATTTACATAGCCAAAGTAATACTCACAGACCTGGCAGAAAGCCCACCTCCAGACTGTAGGTTCTATCAAACTCATAATTAACACAGCATTACCCATTACACTCACTATCTTGCTCTTCTTAGGTTAACCAATCATAGTAGAGAGTAGAAAACTCAGTTGAATGTGAGCAAATTAGAGAGATGTCTTTATAAGTGCCTCCAGGACTCCACTATTCCTATGACCTATCATCCTGGCATACAGTACCAGGAAACCAGGGACAGCCTCCAAAGTTCTAGAGTCCAAGGGAATTATTCAAGCTAGTTAGTCTTGAGTTTTCTTACCATGTTTTGCTCATTCATATCGCAAGAAACACAATTACAGACTCTTGACCACACTTGTCATTTTGTCCTGAACCTGAGAAACCTTATATGGTGTAATATCTTCTTTTCAATAGCAATTATCTAGGGATCTGTTAGTAGTACCATAGCTAAACAATAATGGAATCTACCTTTTAAAACAGCAACAGGGCTTAGCTAAGTGTAACACATCCTTAGCTTAGGCAAAGTCTTGTGTTCATCCTCAGCACATAGTAATCAAGAAAGCAGGCAGAGGTCAAAAGCTCAGCTTTCCTTGTCTTTATGAGGTTTTTAAAGTAAGCCTGGTACTTCCTAAGTGTAAGAAATTAAGTCAGAGAAACTTGTAGAAGAAAAATAAAAGTTCTTCAGAAACATAAAAAAGAACCAAGTTAACCAAAAGCATAAGGAGTTAAGAAGAATGCTGGGCAGATTACAAGAAGATATGAAAAATAGGTGAAAAAACGTCTAGAGCTGTTTAGAGCCGTAAGTATTATGGTGTTACCTGTTTGGCAGTAGTTTTATGATCTTACTGCTTCCTGACCTTCCTTGAAAGACAGTGTCTTTTCCAGGGTGGCATGGTACTTTTTTCATTTATTTTCTTAGCACTATTGTTTAGCAGTTTTGGAAAATAAAGGATCAAAGTAAAGAATGGATGAAAACAGGATGTGTTTGGGGAGTGGTTAGCAAAAAAAGCAAGGAGATATGGAAATTGATCCCACATTCTGCCATCCCTATTTAATAAAAACTGATGAACTTTGTGATTACACATACTGATGTTTTTTTGAACACCTATACTGAAATTCTTTTCTCAAAATAGACCACTCTGTCAATATGCAGTTTTGCTGAAGGCTAAAATGAATAGCAGATTAGAAAGAGTACATCATGGTACCTACACACAGACTGATTGATGGCTGCTAAAAACTGACTGACAGTCATAAGAAGCAATAGAAACATCTACCAGAAAAGTTTAAGACAGGATTACTCTTGATTTTACCATTAAAATCCCCCAAAGCATACATATTCATACTAACGAACTTTGTTGTGGGCTGTATTAGAAAAAGCGGATGGTCTGGCTAGCTCTCGTCCTGGCCGCCATGTTCCTGCTCTAAGTTCGGCACTAAAGGCAGTGAGACATTGGTGTGGCTTCTGCCTCCACCGGTCAGCTCCTGGGAGTCCTTGGCTCTATATGGGCCCTGGGCCAACTCTGCCACCCTCATAGTGCTCTGCTTATCCCCAGACAATATCCGCCACCCTCATGGTACCCAGTACAATGAAGACTGTTAATGCTTAAAGATTATCCAATGGACTTATATATGCATTACACAAGATGCCCACACAATTAGAATTGTTAACCCAATATCTAACCTTTTGATATGAACTACCCGAGACTGCTAGAGACACATACATTTGCCTCCTTCTCCTCCTCTCCCCTTCCTCTTCCTTTTCTTTTTCCCTCCACCTCCCCTTCTACTGCCCAATCACCCACCAGGCTCTAGCCTTTATTTTACAAATTAAGGTGGGTAGAAGGTTCACAAGAAGTCACCTGTATACTGATTCACTCCTCCTCTGCAGCCCCTCCCTGGAAAGCAGAATTAGCATCAAAATACAAGACCAGAGCTATCCACAACAGAACTTTAATAAGAAATGTTTAATTCTCTTTGTTCAACGAGGAAATGTTCTCAATAAGGTGTAAATAAACTTTAAAAGTCAAGAAACTATAATATTTACCAATAATATAGTTTCCTCAGGTATTGTGTTTTATTTTCACTACTACTTGACTCAACCATCATTACCAGTTAAACGAAGCTCTATGGATTTCCAATTACCCATTTAGTCCTATTTAAAGAAGACCTTTCTGCATCATGGGATGGCCATGTCCTGTTCCTCTAAACTTTCTTTCATTGCTTTCTTGAGTACTCCCACATCTCCTTTGATTGGCTTCTCTTGTCTAAGTTCTCTATAATAAATGCCTTCTACAACCAGGTTATTATCTCACCCTCCTCTGTTCTGTAGTGGTCTAGTAACTGCTCCAATGATGTCTGCTACATCTTGGGTCTCAAGTAATGTAATTTCAGTCTAACTACCAAGATTAACATGTTCAAAACTCAGCCCATTATAACTTACTCTACTAGTTCACATTATTCCTGTTTCATTTCTTGTCTCACTGAATGGCATTGTCTTCTAACAAGTTGATGAATTTGGAGTTAGTTTTGTCCTACATCCAATGACATATCAAAGTCCACTTTATCTTTTCTAATGTCTCCATCTCTCCTGTTAGTGCATTACTTGAGGCATCATTATTGTTTCCTATATTACTGGAGAAGTTTCCTTGAGGGATCTCTTTATTTTCAGTTTTGCTTGAAAAATTCTCCAAGTTATATTAAAATGTTCCTCTGGAAGTTCAAATATGTTCATATTATTTGCACATTTAAAATGCTTCAGAGGTTACAATGGTTTTATAGAATAAAATATAAACTCCTTGGAAAGACCCTTTGTACACAGGCTCATACTTTTCATGAGACAGTTGATTAGAAGACATTCCTTGAGCTGGTCATTGTCTCTATAAGTCCTTATTCTGGAGAAGGTCCATACTGTTCATTTGACCCTGACCAACTGTCCCATCATTTTTTCTCCTCCTCATTTGTTCTTTGCCACATCTATATGATGACTGAGGTTCAATATTTATATAATCTCCCTAGTCCATTTTTAAGATAAATTATATTGATGTCTAGTTAGTTCTATGTTCAAGGTCCTGACTATGCCTTATGTTGTCATAGAATGTCAAAGGCATTTTCTCTCCTTAAGCTTCTGGTGACCAAGAAGATTGTATTTGTTGTCATTAGTGCCTAGAACTGATAGACTAATTAATGAGTCATACATAAAATTAAATTAAATATGCCATATTGGTTAGAAATATGGCTATTGCATTTAATGTAGAGAACAATTCTGGATTAGTAAAAATATTTCGAGTGTTTTATGACAGAGATATAGAAATAAGTAACATGAAAAGGGTACCTGATAAGTTGCAGAAGGTGGATGGAGATTCTGATATTCTAACACATGTTCAAAGGGAAATTTGGAAGTTGTCAAAAAGTATTAATCACAGTTAACAATTTGGTGAGATACAGAATAATCTGTGAGTTTTCTCTGGGCATAAATGTGATAGAGTATCTTCAGTAGATTTATTGAAGTAGAAATACCTGCCCATTGTAGGTAGGATTATTCCCTAGGCTATACTTATTGAATCTATAAAAAAAAAGAAACTGAGGTGAGAACAAGCATTAATCATGATTCTCTACTTCTTGACCTCAGATGCGATGTAACCAGGGTCCTCAAGACCCTTATTGCTGTAATCTTCTCCCTGCCACGATAGTCTGTAACTTCTGGGAGCAAATATAAGCCAGTCCTTTCTTGATTTTGCTAGGGTATTTTATCACAGCAACAAGAAGAGTATGGCAATGGAACAATTAATAAACAAATATATGTGGATCCATCTTGCATTTATGGCCCTATCAAACCATCATTAGGCTGAAGATGTGCAAGATAACATAGATAAATATGTTTCTATACTTTTTGTGATTGATCAAATCTCAATTGATCTGCGTGACAAGGTCTGTAGGTTATTTTTGATAATAATTATTTTTCTTGGAAGCCACAGGTGCTCTGAAAACACTTTGAATTGACAGCTCTTTGGGTGTTCTCCTTGTCACTTTATCCCTATTTTTGTTTTCATGGCAGGGAACAGTAGAGAGCTGTGATGGACTACCCAATAAAGTTCATGACTTTCACATTTTAAAAAAGACTTAAAGGTTTAAAATATCAATGCTTCTAGTTCTGGCCTCTAAAGTCTGCTCTCAACCCTGGATCCAGGAGCAAGGAAGTTGTGGTGTGGTTGTACCCTTTGCTTCCTGTATCAAATATCCCTTGGGCCTTAATTTGCTTCACATTCTTAGGAAGCAGAATTCTATTTAACATGCCTCCCAAAACTGTATTATACTTTGAGTGAGTTCCAGCTATCTTAAGAGATGCCAGATGGCTCATGAAAGACATACCAGCTCTAAGGAAAATACTACCAATTTCCTTGGATCTGAACCACAGAGTTAAGCTTTCAAGGCCAGCTGTAGACAAGACCATTTAAGGGTTCTATGATAGCCAGTGTTTAATGTTGTGTCATGTGACCACAAGACTGAGATCTCAAAAAACTAGTGTGTGTGTGTGTGTGTGTGTGTGTGTGTGTGTGTGTGTGTGTGTTTGTATGTGTGTGTGTGTCTTGAGATTTATTTAAGGTCTTGTGTACCAGAGTATACATAACTATTTTCATTTACTTAATCTCATTTAATCTTCACAATAGTCAAATGAGGTGACTATTTGTAACCCAGGTTTTCCAGATAAAAATCTGAGACCAAAAGATATTAAGTGAATGTATTTTAATTTTCAAGCTATTTGTATTGTAGTTTATGCATAACATCTGAAAATACAAGGCTTCACCAATGGCATTGCATGGTTTATAATCTAACAAAGACCTGACGCTCCGTAATTTATTCTTTATGAACACAGGAAAGGCAAGTCATAACCTTCAGACTACCCTGCAGTAATTTCTTTTACCGAAACACGTTTGCATGTACAGTACACATGTACACAGGTACATGAACACACAGACATTAGCATAAACCTAGCTTTTCATGTTGCCTGCATACATGTAGTACCAGAGAAAGGCATCTTTTGTTTTAGAATAAGAACCTATTTGTATGGTACTGCATCTTTGCTTCCTTAGTAAATAAAATAACATTAAAAATTAAAAAAGCTACTCTAACTTGTTAAGTTTTAACCCCTGAATGCCCAGAATAAATGTTACACTTGATGCTTCTGATAGGATCTTTTCCCTATAATTCCCAAACTTCCCTAATTCTCTAATTTCTCTTTTTTGGGGTATTGTTCTCAGTAAAAACTTGTGGATATTCTCCTTTAATTGCATTCCCTCTGGTGTCAATTTTCAATCTTTTCTACACTTGAAATGCGGACTCTGACCTTTGCTACTTGAGGCCCCGGAATCAGTTCATTCGTCTTCTTCAAAATTCAGAATTTATTTCACTTATAAAAGGGCAGTACCAATGCCTATCTACACTTTAGGATTTTGTGTAAGGAGTTAATTTTGTTGATGTTCTATGAGATCATGTCAGTGAAGCATTTAGTCCAGTGTTCAGCACCTAGTCAGAGTTAAGCAGTGTGAGGCTGTGTATTATCAATGCAGTTATAGTAATAGCAGTAATCATCATTCCACCTCTGTCCTGTGTAGCTTCCAGACATCAGTTTATTTGGCTGTAGAAGATTAGAGAATTAATATTGTTCTGGGTCCTCTTCCATGAAACACATCTGCACTGGTAATTACTGTCTCAAATCAGCATGCTAAGCTCTATCTGCAATAAATTACATCAGTTCTAAAATATGGTGTTCCAAAGGCTTGAGATGCCACATGCTGACCCCAAGTAGAGGCTCAGAGAGGATGTGAGAAATGAATTTGGCCTTGAAAAAGTACTTGTTTGCATTGTGAAATATTATTTGGATATTATCATATTTTCTATTATTAACATTAAACCTAGCCCAAATGTAAGTAATTGCTGAACCAATTATGCATGTTTCATAAATCTCTTCTCCATTTTGTTTTCTCTTCTCAAGTACACACACACACACACACACACACACACACACACACACACACAAAACAAACAGTTGTATGATGTAATCCATAGGGAGAACATATAACATGTACCTTATTGTTAATATAGACTCAGTATTCAAAAGTTGACTTTTTGTCAAATCTGACATATAATTTTGGTTACCTTGGGCAGGGGCAGGCAGCCAGAAAATGAGCGATCCTCTCTTCGAAAGCTCAGGTTGAGGCAGTCTACGTCGAATTTGCCTTGGCATGTTCTTAGTGCCATCTTCAAAATCCTCAGCAGGCTCTTGTTGACTTCAGACAGTGAGCTGGAATCTTGAGGTGGTATGCTGAGTAGACAGGAAAATAAATGCTAAGAAAAGAACAATCTCTAAAAGGCTCTGTGGGCTTTTATGTTGTGCTTCTCAGTTCAACTATTTACTGAGATTCTCCGAGATCTTAGTAATCTGGATGAGGACTGCACGTGCAATGTTCATAGATTTGCACGCCTTTTGTTATTACTAGAATGATATCTATAATTTCTTCTCAGGAGGCACAAGCCTACTGGGTTATTTCATAGATATAAACACCTAATCTATCTTCCAGCTCCGTTTTTCTTATTTGAGAGGAAAATAGCAACAAGTTGTAAACCAAGTCTTGACCTACTCAATCTTGCTATTTTAAAATTCAGTTAATCACTAATAGCAAATTAAATTCCCAAATCACTCATTGCCACAAACAAAGCCAAACAGATGCTCCCATATAGTGATGCTGGATTTATATGGGAATTGATTTGCCTGCATTGGGCAGAGGTATTACATACTTTCTAACCTTCCTTTTTATGTCTGGAGGACTGAGTGACCTGGCAATAGTGTTTACTTACGGTCTTACATGCAACTAGGTTAGTACTGAGACAGTCATGCTTGACTTTTTCTTCTTTAAATAACAGATGAATGAAAATGGGGTACTAAAACGTTATTCTGATTGGTTTCATGAACCCATTACCTCCAAATTCAAGTGTTCCCCGGATCCATTAGAATCACACCCTCTTTTGTGAAATTCAAACTGACTTAACACTTATGAAGGGAAGTTTTACTTCCTCAGAAGGAAGCTGTAACATCTATGACACCCACAACACCAGGCTTTTTTCACTGGTAGGTACTATTCGGAATTTACTGTAAATGTTAGTATTTCTGGAAAGGCCGTTACAGGAGTGTATTTCATCTGGGCCACTTTAGGAGATGAGCGCTGTTGCCCTTGAGTCAGGAGGCACAGAGCTGCTCCATCCAGGAGATGATAAGGAGAGCTTCCTCCTGAGCTGCAGACTTAGCCCCATGTTTCTACAAATACACTGTCTCGTCTGAACAAAGCAATTGGCTTCTCCAATGCACGCAGAATAATGATCTCTTAATGTGCTTCTCTTAAACAGAGATTCCTAGATGTCCCTTCAACTCACATTATGGAACATCCCGAGATAACTGTAGATGTCATTTTATTCAATAGATATTTATTGAACTCCTCAAATAAACCAGTAACTATGATAGAACTAAGTGAGACCCAATTTTTTAGCTAGGGCAGACACCATTCCTAACCTCAAATGCCAAATAAATAATTTCAAATGCAATGCCTGTCAGGAAGGAAAGAGTTCAGGACCATGAGACAAAGACAAAGAAATGAAATAAGGTACATGGATCAGAAGAGGCCTCTCATCTAGCACTTATGAGGTCTACATGGTTGATAAATTCTTAGGACCACAATTTCACAACTTTTAGTAAATGAAGGCTGGTTGCTGTGTACTAAAGTATCCTATCATTCACAAATTTGTTTATTAATGAGACTAAGAACCCAGAGTGTAAACCCTGATTTTTATGGTACATTTGGCAACTCTGGCAGGACTAGCCAAAATTTCTAGTAGTAGAATGAATACTACTGTTTGGCCCAAGAACATTTATGTTCAGTGATACACCTAACTATGAAATAGCCTTATTTCTAACTGAACAAAGACATAATAAAAATACTATGCACCAAGTACTGCTTTAAATAAATTTGTACTTATTTATATTTAATTTAAAAAATTTAGTTATTTTACTACAGAATTTCACTGTATACCTCTGCCTTCCTTTATCTCGCTATATAGAAAAGGCTGGCAAGGAACTCAGATTTATCCTCCTGCATTTCATTATTACATTTTCACACACATATCTCATCATACTTTCCTCTCAATTATCCTGTTTTTTGTGTCCCATTGTCCTCTGGACACTTCCAACTGGGTCCTTTCATTCCCCAGGAGTGCCCCCCTCTACTTTTGTGACACATGCATTCTATTGCTTTCTACTCTTTAGTTTTCTTTTTGGACTTTCATGATGACCTTTTTAGTTTCTGAGCTGATATTCACACAGATATAATATGTACACACACACGCTTTTAAATCTACGATATAAGATCTTCAGAAAAACGAAAATCTTTGGCCTTGCTACCAATTAGAAATTAATGTAAGAAACATTATTTGAGTCCCTGTTTCCAACTGGACACTGAAAGTACAGAGGAAGTAGATGAAGTATAAAGTGACATAGAAGGTGAACCCAGGATTTTGGCGATAGAACCCGTGTTCCTGACAACTGGCCTTCCTCCCTGTTCTTGGTAAACACAAAAAATCTCTCACTCCACTCTGCTTCATCTCTAATATTTCTCTCGCACACACTTTATAAAAAACATTCTGCCACGTCTTTTGCTTAAGATTATGCAAAATGATATTAGTTATTTTTAAGTTTAAATTAAAATTAAGTTTAAATTAAACCACTAATCTAAAACTTCACTGACCAAACCTATTTTCTAGGCTCATAGTTTAAAGGTGAGCTCTGCACCCTACATAATTCTTTTTATTTCAGAATGATATTTTTTTTCAAAGATAAGCAAAAGGGCAGATAATTTGGTATTAAGAAATATATGAATTAATGAAAATTACTTTCTATCCTTATGGGAGAGAAAAAACAAAGAGAAAAATGAGAGAGATTGAGAGAGGGACAGAGTAGGGGAAGAAAGAGAGAGGAAGTCAGGGAGGGGGATAAAGTGGGGGCACTATACACACAAGCCAAGTGTTTGTGAACAAGTAGTTCTAGTGAATGTCTCCACTGCCCTGAAAGCTCTAGAAGTCTAGTGCAATAGTCTGAATGCTTGTTTACCAAACTCAAACTCAGGAGTCTTAGATTATGAGAGTGGAGCCATCATGAAAGGAGTTATAGAAGAGGTTACGATGTCTCTGTCTCTCTGTCTCTCTCTTTCTCTCTCCCGCCCCCTCTTTCTTTCTCTCTCTCTCTCTTCTTTCTATTATGTAAGGATAAGGAAGGAAGTGACATATGAAAACCCAAACCCAAGCATGCTGGTTCTTTCATCTTAAACTTTGAACCTCCAAAACTAGCTACCACCAGAATGTCAGTTCACCACAGCAGTATGACGTAGATATGCAGGAACCATATGACTACAAAGGGGAAGAGAATACCTTTGTTTATAGTGGTTTGGACTTGGAGTTTTCCTTGGGTTGCTATATACAGCTGTTCCATTTTGCTGTAAATTGTCTTTAGTTGCTTCTTTCAAAAAACAGAGTAGCTCTCCATAATTCACCTGAAAGTTAAATATAAAATAGAACAGCTTCATTTAATTTAAGTCAAATCGAACAAGGCCCATTAGAGTCAAATGTATTTGCAAACTATTAAATATTGATAATTTTCAAAAAAATTCCTATTTAAAAAAGGCAGGCCCATAATTATTAGCAGTTTTAGCTAAATGGTCTTATCTGCACAAATGGCAACATAGCGCCTCCTCATCTTGCTTTGTGGTTGGGTAGAGTCCAGTTATTTAAATTCTCAGCAGGGCCCTGTGACTATAGTAAAAAGGTTTTGAATGTGTAACAACTATATATTAATTCAAATTTTATCATACAAATGTTTCTGGCCTCTCTCATCTGTGTTGATTCACTTTACTTCCCTGCAGCTTTGGTCTGAGAACACAACATACACTTCTACTGAACTTGCATCAAATTATGTAATACCAGTGAGCTTTGCCTGAAACACCTTACTTTGGATTCCAGACAACTGTGTGTTGGGAACTGCAAGGTTCTCCCTATTCATGGAGTTTTCTACTCATACTGAAATACAGTGGCTTAATTGAGAAAACAAAGATTTTAATATTTTATATAACTACTCAGCATATTAGTATAAAATTACTGTACCTTTAGGTTATAGTAAGTTATAATGTTTGGCTTTTAAATTCCTGGCTTGATTTTCATGAAAATCAATTCAGTGCTTTTTAGATTGGGATTAGGATAGATTTTCAATTTCAGAAATAGTGTTAAACAGACTTTTCCTAATATGAAGTACATACTCATATGAAGTGGTACTCTTAGCATTGATAATTACAAAAATCAAAGTACTGATCAATTTTGATCAAGCAACATCGTTAAAATGTTGAAGATGCTTTACATCCTGCAATAACAAATATCCATCTAAGACTGAATTCTTTTTGTTGCATGTCTGTCTGTGTGTCTGTCTCTGTCTCTGTCTCTCTTTCTCTCTCTCTCTCTCTCTCTCTGTAATGTGCATGTATGTACACATTTATAATGTATACTGTGGAGGGAAGAGGTTGATGTTGGTTATGCTTTACCTCATTTATTGAGGTAGAGTCTCTCATATTAACCCAGGGCTTGCTAATTTGGATTACGAAGGCAGGCAAATTCTTGAGTTCAAGGTCAGCCTGGGATAGAGTGAGGTTAGTAATCTCAGAATGAGATCCCACCCAGCTAGCATATTGTCTTCATTTACAAAGACAGGCAGATCTCGGAATTCAAGAGGCGAGAGATAGGGTCTTTTTGGACAGGGATAGTGAGAGGGCAAAATGTACCACTAGTGTCTCTCAGCATATATGGTGAATCATTCTGGATTCTCCACCAGAGGATTTAGTTTTAACATGGTTTACAAGATTAGGATTCTAGTTGTTGTGCCCAGAGATTGAGTTACCATTGTTTCTGAACAAACAAACAAACAAACAAACAAGCAAACAAAGTACTCTCTGTCTTCTAAGAATCAACGGGCTAAGGTCATAAAATGCTGATTCGTAGGACAATCAAGAGGGAACCTGGGTAAATAATTGAATTGATATGTGTATAAAAGAGTGAGCTTTAGCCTATAAGAGCTGAGCTATCTAGATGAGTTGTTTGGAGAGCCTGCAGGGGCAGAATACAAGGCTGTCAGCTTGTACCCATGATTGACTTTGAATCATTCTTTATTCTGCTCCCAAACACTCCTTCCTCAGAACTCCTCTCTAAGCTAAGGCTGATTCTTGGTATTTATGCCTTTTTTTTTTTTTTTCAAGTAATTTATCTCCTGAGCCATTTCTCCACCCCCAGAAATTTTTTACAAATAACACTAAAGATACTTGACTAAGCTTAAGGAATGATAGTATTTTACATTTATCTAAAATGATACACAACACTTACACCCTGTATCTAAACTAAAAGCCTCCTTTTGTAGAATAGCTTTCATGGTATCAGAACATTCTATGCAAGCCATTGAGGAAGGGAAGAGATCAATTGCCCTGTACTGCTAATATTCATATGTACCATGACGATGACTATAATCACAAGATATTCTTCAAGGTGCAATAGTGACACCCTTGTCTAGATATAAACTAACAGCTGTCTAATTGGATTTAAGAACTTCCCAACAGGAAAGAAATCATGCCTTATATTAGAGACCTATCTGTTCAGTACTAGTGAGATTATGGATTTTAGAGAAGAGTTTTTAGTTTACCAGACTAGCGTCATTCCTAAATACATTCTCAACCTTAATTTATAACCACTTAAAAGTGCAGCACTCAGCCCACATGAAAAAAAAAAAAAACATCTCTTTTCAATAAATGGACACATACATACACACACACACAAACACACACACAAGACATAAAGTAAGTCATATACCTCAGAAAACATCACAGAAGATGGGTAGAAAGATTATAAGAGCCAGGGGATTATAAAGTCTAGGAGGTTGTTTTCTCCTAGAAATGACAGGGAAGCTTTACCCATGATACTGAAATAATATTTCTGCCTAAATAAGACCTGAGCAATAGAAATACCAGCTAACACAGAAGGTGAAAATCTTAGAGGATTCCACCCCTATACAAAAAGCTACAGGCAGTTAATTACCTCAAGCTGTACTACAGAGAAATAGTAATAAAAACTGCATGGTATTGCTACAGCGATAGACAGGGTGATCAGAGAACTAGAATTAAAGACCCAGAAATAAAATCACATACTCACGGACACTTGATCTTTGACAAAGAAGTCAAAAATATACAATGGAACAAAGAAAGCATCTTCAATAAATGGTGCTGGTGTAAATGGTAGTTGGTACATAGAAAAATGAAAATATATTCATATGTGTTACCTTGCACAAAGCTCAAATCCAATTGGATCAAGGACCTCAATATAAACCAGATACACTGAATCTAATAGAAGAGAAAGTGGCAAAGAGCCTTGAGCTCATTTGCATGGGGAAATTTCCTAAACACAACTTCAATGGCTAAGGCCCTAAGATTAAGAATTGATAAATGGGATTTCATAAAACTGAAAAGCTTCTGTAAGGCAAAGGCAAAACCCTACATCTGATAGAGGACTAATATCCAAAATATATAAAGAACTCAAGAAGCTAACCTCCAAAAAAAAACCAAACAACCCAATAAATAAATGGGGTATAATGTTAAACAGAGAATTCACAACAGAAAAATCTTAAATGGTCAAGAAGCACTTAAAGAAGTGTTCAAAGTACTGAGTGATCAGGGAAATGCCAATCAAAACGACCCTGAGATTCTACCTTATACCAATCAAAATGACTAAGATCAAAAACTCAGGTGACAGAACATGTTGGCAAGGAGGAAGAGAAAGCAACACTCCTCCATCGCTGGTGGGATTGCAAACTGGTACAACCACTATGGAAATGAATCTGGAAGTTTGTCAGGAAATTGAAAATTTATCTACTTGAAGACCCAGCTATATCACTCTTGGGCATATACCAAAAAGATGTCCCACTATATCACAGGGGCACACGCTCCTCTATGTTCATAACAGCCTTATCGGTGATAGGTAGAATCTGGAAGCAACCCAGATGTCCCAAAATGGAGGAGTGGATACAGAAAATGTGGTTCATTTACACAATGGATTCAGCTATTAAGAATGAGGACATCATGAGTTTTGCAGGCAAATCACTGGAACTAGAAAATATCATCCTGAGTGAAGTAACCCAGACCCAAAAGGACATGCATGGTATGTACTCACTAATCAGTGGATACTAGCCAAAAACGTACTGAATACCCAGGATACAATCCATAGAATTCAAGAAGTTTAACAAGCTGAGGGGACCAAGTGAGGATGGGAAGGAGAAGAAAGCAATCATGAGAGACAGAGGGGGGGAGGGACTGGGTGGAAGAGGAGAGGGGAAAGGAAAAGGGGAACATGATCAGGTGTTGCAGGGTGGGGAACAGGACAGAATCCCTGAGGGCCAGCAGAATAAATGGAAATATGCAACCTTGAGGAGTAGGAGGTGGGGGGATCCCTCTAGAATGTACCAGAGACCTGGTAGGTAAGAGACTCTCATAACTCAAAGAGAGAAACCTTATATGAAATACCCAACAGTGGGGAAAAGGCCTTTGTAGAGTTCACCACCAGAAGAAAGACAGGGCATCAAGTGGAGGGATGGAGTTGTCATCCCACAGTCAAAAACTCTGACCCAGAACTGTTCTTGTCAAAAAGAACTGCAGGGACAAAACTGAAGAAGAGACTGAGGGAAAGGTGTTCCAGTGACCTGCCCAACTTGGGTTCCATCTCAAGGAGAGGCTCCAAGGCCTGACACTATTACTGATGTCACAGTGTGCGTATACACAGGAGCCTAGCGTGGCTGTCCTCTGAGAGACCCAACAGACAGCTGACTGAGACAGATGCAGATACTTACACTCAACCATTGGACTCAAGTCTGGGACCCCTGTGGCTGAATTAGAGAAAGGCTGGAAGAACTGGGAGGAGGAGTGCTACTCCATAGGAAAACCAGCAGTCTCAACTAACATGGATCCCTGAGATCTTTCAGACACTGAGCCACCAACCTAGAAGCATACATGAGCTGGTCCAAGGCCCCTGATACATATACAGCAGAGGACTGCCTGCTCTGACCTCAGTGGGAGAAGAAGTTCCTAACTCTCCAGAAACTTGAGGCCCCAGAGAGTAGGGGGGCCTGGAAGAGGGAACAACCTCTTGGAGACAGGGAGAAGGTGGAATGGGATGAGGAACAGTGGGAGAGCAGACTGGGAGGGGAATAATTGACTAGACTGTAAAAAAATAAAAGTAATAAAAATTATTTTAAAAGTTACCCTTTCCTAGCAATGTGATAATTAATTGGTTATTCAGGGCAAAGTGGTCAAGCTTAAAATTAATCATATACACATAAGCAACAAAAACTGGTTCAGCATTTGTACTTGTGAATTTTTATAAATGTAATAATAGTCATCATCAAAAGAAGCCATCAGTTTGAGTAGGAGGTGAAGTGGAGGGATCTGAGGTAGGAAAAAGAAGGTTATAATACAATTATATTTTAACTTTAAGAATAAATAAGAGGCTAGAGAGATGACTCAGTGGTTAACAGTACTTGTTGCTCTTACAAAAGACTCAAGTTTGGTTCTCAGCATCCATATGGTAGTTTAGAACCACCTGGAATCCAGTTCTGTGGCATCTCTGCTTTCTTCTAACCTTCATGGGCAGGAGGCATGGCATATATACATATATACATGAAGGCAAAACACTCATACACATAAGATAAATACATCTAAAAAATGAATAGATAAGCATATTCATCTTATTAGTATGCAAAATTGCTTTAATCTATTATAAATATTAAAATTCTAGGTACACCAAATAATTATTGTTGACGGTTCTTTGTAATTTGTTATCAGTAATTGTTTGATTTGTTTACCTATTTTATATCTCTATATACCTGAGGTCACATATAATTTCTTTAGTAAGAAAATGTCAGGGGTGACAGAGTTTACAAAACCATGGGAGAGCCATGTGGCTTGTTTTGACTAAGGTGCTATGAATAGAAAAGAAAAGAATCATTTTGGGTTAAAGATTAAACTTCCTGCATAAAGGCCCTGGAAGTCTCCCTTTTGCCCCTCCAGTATCATTTGCAAAAGGATTGCTGAGTAACTGTTTCATCAGGATGGGTCCTGTAGCTTAGACAGCATTAGTGCCTATGAATATAGTGTGAATTTAAAAACTAGCAGCTAGCAGAGATTGGGAATGTAGCTCAATTGGTAAAGTGCCTGCTGCAGCATTGTTCTTGGGTTTGATTCCCCACATGAAATAGAACATGATGGCACATGCCTATTCTCATGGCTCTTGAATAGGAGAGGCAGGAGGATTAGAAGCTCAAGGTCATCTTCAGCTACTCAGGTGTCTTCAGATGCCAGTCTGAGTTGCATCAGAACCTGTTTCAAACATCAATAAATGACAATTTGGTTTTTTTCAAACCACTGAGAATATGGGGTTGTTAATGGGGGAAAACATAAGTGTCTAGACTCGTTTTCCCTCTCTCACATCTCAGAAATGTTATTACATATAATATGTGCTTATAAGTTTAGATGAACTCATATACTCTAGAGATAAGAATTTATCAGATTAGAAGAAAAAAGCCAAGATTGGTTTCTAGTGTAGTGAGGGATTGAAGGATGGTCACTGATTTCCACTGCTAACATCGAAGCCATCCAATGGCTCTGGATAAAAACCTCCAGAAATCCAGAGGGACAGCCTTGGAAAGAAGTTAGGCAGAGTCTCATATAAGGTAGGTCGTGGGCTATAAATTTTTATTGAAGTTTCATGTAGTTTGATTCATGTATTGGCCACATACTGCTAAATAATTCTCATAAGGATAGAGCAGATTTAATTATGATGGATTAGGAGTGAGAACATTTATTTGAGCATTTGCTAAGAGCTAAATATAGCATTAATATTTTTCATTTGTTACATCACTAAATCAAGAGATGATGCTTGTGATGTTGGTTTTGACTTGGTTTCCTGGATGAGATCTCTGAGGTACCAGGGACATTGAGAACAATCAGTAATATGGGCCGTATGCAAAGCCACTCTGGCTTTACCATACGTGAACTGATGTCTCAGCTCTGTGTCTCCCATTAATCCCTTGGTTTCTTCAACCAATTTCCTTTGTAACATTGGCCTCAGTTTCCAAAATGGTAGCAATAAATTCAATTTTAAAGACAACTCTGACTTCTAAGAAACCGGCACAACAAATTTACCTTAGTTAAGGTCTCTGCTCTTATCTTGAGGACATATCTGTTCACCACTAGACTCAAAAAGGCCCATTGACTTGAATCCATATCAGGCTTCATATGTTTAGAACAGACAGTGAAAGTTGAGACAAGAAAGTTCTTTAAAGAGAAAGTGAACAGATCCAAGAGCCCTAACTTTAGTTTCTCTTTCAACGTTTTCTCATAAAAACTTTTCCAAGTTTAGAGGTTCATAGGAAAGGCCTTAGTCAAGGGAGAAATTAACTTCTTAATTGTATTACCCTGATGGGTTAAAAGAAGAGACATAAAAAGAACCCACATTTAAGATCACATAATAGCCATACCATTTCTGGAGAACCCCTTCTAGAAAATCT